>BSBM01000858.1:21997500-22597500 GCA_027924585.1 Larix kaempferi
TTCAAGCCCCTCTTTCATTTTATAGATAAATAACTTTATTTCAGTAAGTAGAAGTTAATTTTTGGGAAGGCCCTAATGGGCAATTTTTTCCCTTAAGAGTACCGCGCCCTCTCCCTATCGGGAAGCGCGGTACTGAGGGATACTACCGCTTTGTAGGGTTAAACAAGGGCATGGTACTGTGCAATACCGCACAGTCGCGTTGCCATCAGGCATGGTAGTGGCGATTTTTAAGATCAAAAAATTGATTTTTCTACAATTTTTATTTGAGATCAAGTTATTAAATGATTAATGAATGTTTCTTATGACCTTTTGCAGGTGTTTGCAACTTGTTTGAGGCAAAATGGTCAGTTGGAAGAAAGAGAGCATGAGGCGGATGATTTGTTGGCCGAAGATGACAGAGAGACCTTGATTGCATTGCGGGAATGTGGTTTGTTGAAATTCTTCAAGACCAAAGGTATCCGCAAGCAAGCCAAACTTCTCACCCATATTATTCAGATGTGGGACCTCGACATTCAAGCTTTCCGAGTTGGAGAACACACCCTTGAGATTGAACTCGAGGACATTTATTTCCTCATGGGCCTCTCGAAGAGAGGAGCCCGGGTGAGTTTTACTGGGTTCACAGCCTCGGAAGCGAGCACTAATGCTTTAATTGCTCGTTATTGTCGTCAAGGTTCGGGGAAGAAAAGCGGTAAGGTGGTCATTAAGGACATTGTAGAACTTCCTTTAAAAACCGTGTTGTTCACCATCACACGTGCAGCAGGGAGTACGGGTCCCCATCAGGCATCCCGTACACAGATGAATCTTGCAGTGGATTGCATGGCAGGGATAGTATTCAACTGGTGTGAGGCAGTATTGACCAACCTCAAAGAGCAAGTGAACAAGTGTAGGCTTGGAGAGAATTCTTAGTTTGGGTATAGGAGCATTTTGGTCACCTTCTTCTTAGCGAGGGTGCCGTTGTTGCGTCCACAGTTTACCATGCCCACCTGTCCACCCACCGAGCCATGGATGGCTCGATGGAGTGAGTATGTAGGACGGATCGGGGGGCCACAACATTTGGATTTCGGTGAAGACTTCTTCTCATGCCTTGAGGAACAGATCATGATGATCGATGACTACCCCTATGCAGGGGTGGACTTCCGCGAGGACATAGACTTGGCACTGCCGGAAGATGAGGATTGGGACAATTCAGGTATGACCTTCATTAATGTGTTTTTTAAATCTTTGAATATATGATTTTTAATTATTTTTTAGAATGTGTAAAAAAGATTTTAATATATATGCGTGTGCATGTCGCAGATCGTGGTCCACAGAGACCTGCAGGGTACTAGCTGTTACGCCGCGGTGGTGTTGATTGCCGAGCCGCTTTGGACGAGGAAGAAGACGAGGATGAGGCGGGAGGGGTCCGAGAGATAGAGAGGAACCTACAGGGTTTAACCCACGGGGTCCCAGCTATGAGGATGGACGACGTCCCTTTGCATCTCCAGCGGCATACCATAGGTGTGCCTAGGCGTATTGGCCGACTCCTCCGTAGGGTGGCTCGGGCTATAGTGTGTTATCACCAGTAGCGTGAGGAATCTAAGGAGGAACATGATAGATCTCCCAGATCTCCTTAGATGGTTGCTTTTATCTTTTTGCGGCATGTACACGATATGTAGGCTTTGAGAGCCAAATTTTTGTATGGGACTAGGTCCCAAATTTTGTCTTTTTGGACACAAACTTTATGTATTCTGAGAAAAAAAACTTTTATATGCAGTGATATATACATGGACCTACTTTTATGACCTATTTATTTACAATGACTTGTGTGTTCATTTTATGATGTGTTTTTATATATGGGCAAGATGCCAATCCAAAATGCAATTAGCTAATGAATCAGCTATACAATTGAATTCTCTTGGTATGTGTTGATATGAAATAAAATTAAAAGATCGTTCCACGAGGCGTACCCTTCGAAATAAGTGAAGTAGGATAGGATCGTGAACTGTGTAAACACGATTTAGATTAGAAACCATGAGTTGGGAGTCTAGAAAGACTGATAGGGAGTCAATTCGAAGGGAAGCAACCTCTGTCAAGAGTCCGATGATTGCATGGTACTCTGCAATATTGTTGGTTGCGGGACCCAAACAATTGGCTCCTGAAGATAGCAACTCACCAGTGGGAGAATAGATTACCCATGCTGCGGAAGCGAGGTTCCGGGTATGTCGGCTCGCACCGTCGGCGAATCCGAAGTAGGCAGACATCTGCGCATAAAAGCACAAGTCAAGGTAAGAATGGATACATGAGGTCCGTGCGTGCACATAACAAAGATAAGTGAAAATAATCTAGGTACATTATGTACAAAAAGTATCTCGCACAGGATGATCCTACGCGTAGAAACATTTGAGGTACATCCCGTTGCGGGGCCGTGCCAATGGTGTGCCATCAAAATCGACAAGTTCATAGGCTCCTTTCTCCAAGACACGTTTTACAACAAAGGGGCCGTACCACATGGATTCTAGCTTTCCTTTTCCAAGTTTATCGTGCATTTGATCATATGTGAGTACGAGATCACCTTCATTGAAAACCCGAGGTTGAACGGATTTGTCATACTGTGCTTTGACGCGTTTTTTATGAGCTTCATTGGCTAAAGTAGCATCTCGGCGAGTTTCATCTAGCTTGGCTAGGTATAGAAACCGTTCCTCTTCGGAAGTGGTGTGGGGAAGTAGCTCTATGGCTATCTTAAGTGACGGAATTTCACATTCAATCGGTAAAATGGCTTCCAAGCCGTACAACAATTGGAATGGTGTAAACCCGGTAGCACTTTTTACTGAGGTTCAGTATGCCCATAGTGCCGAAAATAGAGCTGAGTGCTAGTTGGACTTATGAGTACCCACAATACGCTGAATCATTCGTTTAAGAACTTTGTTAATGGATTCGACTTGTCCATTAGCCTGTGGGTAGTATGGGTTTGAGTTTTCATGACGAAAACCCAACTTGGCACTCAGTTCCTCAATCATATGGTTCATAAAGTGGGAGCCATGATCGGTCACAATGGATTGTGGGACACCAAACCTAGCTATAATGTGATTGAATATGAATTGTGCTGCTATTTTTCCGTCTTCAGCATAAGTAGGCATTGCTTCAGCACATTTTGTGAAATAGTCGATAGCTACTATGACATAGCTATGCCCCCCGGATGAAGTGGGATTACAATGCATGAAATCTATGCCCCATTTGGAAAAGGGGCTGACAGCAATAATAGGATGGAGTGGAGCAGGATGCGAGCGTGTCTTACTATGAAAGAATTGACAAGGTGGACATTTCTTAACCGTTTCAATGTAGTCTTTGAAAATCGAGGGCCAAAAATATCCTGTTCGCAGTATCTTCTGGGCCGTAGCCATCCCAGAGAGATGACCACCACAAGCTCCAGCGTGGCAGTCATTAAGAACGTGTTCCACTTCATCTAAAGTCAAATAGTGTCGAAGAACAATATTGACACCACGCCGATAAAGGGTATTGTTGACTATGAGGTAGTACTTGGCGTGATGTCGGATACGTCGACGTTCATCGCGGGTGAGGTCGGGGCAGAAACGTTGGGTTTGGAGATATAATAAAATACCCCCATACCATGGGTCAGACGTGCTAATGAGGAACAACGATTCATCAGGAAGAGAATCGATGGGCTCGAGTTGCTCGGTAGCACGGGGCAAGTTACAAATCAACTCGGCAAAGACCAAAGACTTCTTGGACTTGGATTTGGAAAATTCCAAGTCAAACTCTTGCAGGATGACGATCCAATGACAATATTTTCCCCCAAGCACTTGACGTGTGAGGATATAATACATTGGATTGAAATCCACTATAATAGTGGTCCGACGGAGTAGAATGTAATGACGAAACCTCTGGATAGCGAAAAATGTTGCTAGAGCCAGTTTTTCAACATGTGAATAGTGAGTTTCAGAGTCGAGAAGACTCTTACTAAGATAGTATACCACATGTTCTATGTCGTTATTGTCTTCTTGGACTAGCACCATACCGATGGTGGAAATCGAAGCTGGGAGATAAAGAATGTAATCCCGTGTGTAATTGGGGGGTTGAATCACAAGATCTTTAGTTAAGGTTGCCTTTAGATGATCAAAGGAGCGTTGGGCTTTGTCTTCCCAGATGAAGGGAGTGTTCTTATTTAGAAGCCTCATATAGCCTTTTGTTATCTCGAAAAAATTACAAATGAAACGACGTAGAAAGTTTGCGTGCCCTTGCAAACTTTGAAGTTATGGGATGTTCATGGGGGAAGGCAGGGCTAAAATAGATTCTACCTTCGCAGGATCTAAGCGTATACTGCTTTTGGAGATTATGAATCCCAAAAGTTTTTCGGCTTCAACGCAAAAGACACACTTATGTGGATTCAAACGGATATTGTAGCGACGACACCTTTCAAAAATTGCACCTAAGTGATCAGGATGGTCTTCCTGGGTTTGAGAATGAGCGGGAAGGTCATCAAGATACGGTTCTACAATATGTTTGATATCGTGAAATGTGTACAACATCGCCCGTTGGAAAGTTGCCTCGGAATTTTTTAGACCAAAAGGTAACTTTCGATATGCAAAAATTCCCCAAGGGCAGATAAAGGTTGTTTTATGCTGGTCGGCTGGGAGGATATCAATCTGATTATAGCCAGAAAAGCCATCCATAAATGAAAAGATGACACTCCCAGCGCAGTTATCGATGAACGGAGTTGGGTAGTTGTCCTTTGGACAAGCTTTGTTCAAGTTGCAGTAATCGACACAGACTCTAATCGTTCCTTGTTTCTTGGCTACGGGAACGATGTTAGATACCCATTATGTTAGTGGGACAGGATAGATAAAACCGGCATGCAAAAGTTTTTCAACTTTTGCTTTGATAGCGGCTACCTTACGAGGGTGGACGGGTCGGAGTTTCTACCGGACAGGTCGGGCGCAAGGAAAGGTTGGAATCTCATGGACCACAATCGAGGGGTCTATTCCTGGAATCTCTTCATAACTCCAAGCAAAAATATTGTGGAAGGTTTTAAAGTAGGCAGTGTAGAACTCCATTTCGAGGGGAGTGCATGTCTTGCCAATATGAACATTTTCCATGACACCAGGCTTCACTGAAATGTCAATGGGAGTGGTTACCATAAGGTTGTCCAAGTTTCCTTCGGAAAATACTTCATCAAGGGAAGTGGGAAACTTGGTTTGAACCATTCCAAGTGAAGGGTTGGATTTTGTATCGGGCTCTATTGTCTGAATGGTGGGGAACGAAGATCGATGATGGAAGTCTCCCCATGGTGGCTCATCACCGCGCATAACCTCCATAATTGATTCGTCAGTGGGAAAAATCAATGTGAGAGGATCGATAAGTGGTGGGGATGAATGAGTCTCAGACAAGAGCTGTGCCATGGTGTGATGGGTAGAACAATCGACCCAATCAGTGGCTGACTGGATCGCTTCGTACGTTGCGAGGTTTCCATTTAATGGCATGGAGTTGTCGTAGTTTTCAATCTCAGTGGGACTCGGGATCACCCAAGAATCATTGGAAGGGGTGACATTCGATGATATCATGTTGACTGGTTGAACGTGGGACCCCAGCTTTGGGAAAACTCCAATAAGGGAAGAATCCTTCATAAGACCAATGCCAACGTCTTGGAACCGGTACCGAGGCTGATCCAATAACGGGATGGTGTTGGCGGAGTTCGGATGAGAGTCTGGGATACAGTAATCAAGCTGATCTATAGTGACAATTTTCCCTTCATGAGGAAATTGCACGATCTGAAAGATAATAGATGCTATTGCGATCATGGCGTAAAACCAGTTCCGACCAAGTAGAAGATTGTAATCTAATGGCGTATATACGACCTCGATGTGTACAGATACTGTTTTTCCCCCCAATTCAACACCAATTGCAGGAATGAGTCCATAAGGTTGAAAACCGTGTCCGTCAAATGCCCTGAGAGTAGTGGGAGATGTCGTGACTTCGGGTGAGCCTAAGGCTCTCCAACAATTCAAAGACATAATCGGCGTGGAGGAACCTTCATCTAAAACAGTGCGATGGATGCTATTTCCATGGATTTTTGTATGAACTTGGAAGGCTAACTGGTGGGAAAGCCGAGGTTTGACATATGCCAAGTTAAACATAATAGTGTTTGAAGTATTTGGGTCCACTACCCCTAGTGCTGAAAGTAAGGTTCTATGCTGTGTAGGGAAGTGTTGAAGAACCTCGAGCATCGACATGGCGCAAGGTGCTTGAGCTAAATCCTCAACAATTTTGTAATTTTGGGTAGCTCACGCATTGGGATTAAATGTCGCCTTTTGTATGGTGCCCTTGGGTGGGAGTAGCACTGTGTCCGTAAGCGGTCTCTCGATATGGAGATGGCGGTTAGGGGGAGGAGTAGGAGACGGATCTTCAACAGGAGACTTGCCTTTGGCTGTCTCTGACTGTTTGTTTGAACTTGGGGGGTTCTCATATGTCTTTGAACAAGTGGTTATGTGAATCTCTTCATTACTCGTCATCAGGATTTCACGATTTGTAGATGTCTCTTCGCGAGTTGGGTTGCTCGGGTTTCCCCCTTGTGGGGTTTCTTGGGAAACCATTTGCTGTTGCTGCTGAGGGAAAGGGTCAGTTAACACTACCGAGCGAGAGGATCCTTTAACGAATTTGTTGACTTCATCCTTATAGGGACAGTCACGCGTGTAGGGATCGTCTTGACAAATGAGGCAGGGAAACTTAGCCTTCCGGCGTGGTTTCGAGTCGTTGTGGGTGGGTTGTGGCTTGGGGTTCTCTTGCTGGTTAGAAGTATTCTTGGATTTACCACAATTGTTCTTCTTCTTTCCTCCGGATGGTTGTGACGTAGATTGAACTGCGTTCACTTCAGAGGAGACAGCAGGGGAAGTATAAGCTTTTGAAGTAGCCTGAGATAGAGTGGGGGAAGCAGAAGCTTGTTTCCCCATCGAGTGGGTGGCAGGCTGGGCCTTGACTGGACCGACAATACCATCTATGGGGGGTTCAGTGGCAGGTTTCATTGGATCAGTGGTAACGCGGGTGGCATGGGGAAGAATTTTGTGTAAAGTGTCGGATTGGGTATATACCAAATCCATGTATTGGGCTGCCGATATGGCTTATTCCTCCGTGACCGACCCGCGCATAGCGATGTCCCTGGATATGGGAGGCAGAAATGACTTTGTGAACCAATCAATGAGTAGCTGATCTAGAATGGGTTCCTTGATTAGCCTACGACATCGACGCCACTCATGGATGTGATCCGAAATGTGCGTAGAAGTGGTTTGACGCAACGAGGTTAACAGTTCTGTTCCAGTCTCATACAGGATGAGGAGCTGGAAATGGGTCAGAAACTGCATAGCCAAGGTGTTAAAATCATGGAAAGAGTGTTGTGGCAGCTCGATGTACCATTTTGCTACCGTGCCGGTAAGCGTACGCTGGAAGAGTCGTAGTCGAATGGAATCGTCCATCAATGAGTTGGATGAACACCAAAGATGGAAGGTCATCACGTGGTTCTTGGGGTCTTCCCCAGGCTTGGCATCGAACTTAGGAATGTCCGATGGAAGTTTGGTTGGAATGGGTGGCCAGTGAGGTTCATGCCATATAGGATCGTTAATGAGCCTCGACAAATCGGGTAAATCTAGCGTGGCCAAAAAGGGAAGTTGATGATTGGTCTGTGGGTATGAGTAGTAACCATATGGTGCAGGGAAACCTGGGGGGGCCTACATAGCATATTGTTGCGTGTTATACCCATATGTGTTTCCCGCAGGGTACTGCTGGAAGTTCTGGGGGTAGTAGGCCATCTGGTTAACCGGTTGTGTGTTGGAAGTCATTACCTGACTAGGAATCACGGTGGTAACCAGTTGTTGGATGTTCTGCTGAGTGGGGATGGTAGGTGTGGTACCCTGGGGTTGTTGTATCCCAGGAATGGTTGCTGCTCCTGGTTGGGGAAAGGTTCCATGGAGTTGTTGTGTTCCAGGAATGGTACCACTACTTTGAGTAAGTGGAGGGTTTCCTGTAGCAGGGTTGGGGGGTGGCTACGATAGTGGTGTCCATGGAATGTGGGTTCCACCTTGATGAAGATGTGGGAATTGAAGGGATGGGTTCCATGGAGTTGTTGCAGCCAAAGGATAGGGGAGGTCAGAATTCAAGTTGGGGGGAATTTGAGATTGCCCCCCAGCTTGGTTCTTGTTTCCAAACAACGAGTACCCCCCGCTCTGTGGGATTTGAGATCCCCAAGAAGGAAGCGTGCCTGACGAGGGATGTTGAAGATGAGGCTCGGTTGGAAAATCGGTATAAGGTTTTCCGCTGCTAGGTATGTTGTACATACCATACTGAGCAGATGCTGATGGTTGGGAGGGATGTTGGATGGTGCCGATGGGTTTCCCTCCAGCAGATGGGTTGGATGGCCCTATAGGAGGAGGTTGTTGACTAGGAATGGGGTTCCCAACAAAGGGTTGTCCTCCAGTAGGTTGGGTTGATGGCCCGATGGGAGGCGGTTGGTGACTAGGAGCGTGGTTTCCAAAAAAGGATTGTCCTCCATTAGGCTGGGTTGATGGCCCGCCAGGAGGGGGTTTGTTGTTGGGATTAAGGGTCGCAACAGTCGGTTGTCCACCTCCTGAAATGGTGTAGATAGTGGCCAAAGGTTAACCTCCGGTCAATATGGATGATCCAACGGTATGAATTGGTGTTCTTTCGACACTAGCAAGGTAAGATAGTGTCGATTGGCCAACGGCACCAAAGGTGCCGATTTGTGGAGGGGGTCTTCCATATGTGACGAGCGGGGATGGAGAAAATACTGGGTTATCCCTCATATAATGTGCGCCAAACATGGGTGATGGCAGTAAATGTGGGGAATTTAACCGAGGGGTGTTGGGGGTGTTGTCCATAGCATCTTCAACAATAGGAGGACTATCGAAGACTAGGTCTGGGATCGTATCCTGCAAAGGGTTTTCGGGGTCCGGCGGGAACAGAGGTATAGTAATGTCTGAAGGTCCAGAGCCGTTTGCATAGGAGTGATGAAACTCTCTGCTAGACGAAACGTTGGGAGCCCGATAGTCAGGAGGACGGGTAGCAGGGGGATATCTAGAAGTCGACGAGAGCATTTGATCTGTATCACATTTAAACTGTGCCGACGCTAGCGGGGAATTAGCTAGAATAACCATACTAGATTGGATGGAGGCCATGATCTCATGTCCTGAAGGGAGGTTGGGGAGGGATACGGTATGAGGTATGTTGCTGGAAGAACCAGTTTCTTGTGGATGAACACTGGATGGCGCCATGGTAACAGGCGGGGGTTCCGCCTGGGAAGTGATAAAGCCATAGTCAGGTTCAAAAGGTGTATCAGGAAGTTGGGTTTCTTCGATAACTTCAACGTACCCACCCGGGATTGGAATCAATCCAGATATATCCTAATTGGATCCTTCGGTGGTGCCAATAGATCCTTCCATGTCATCGTAGAAAGTATCTGGTGGAAGGGAAGTGTTGACATCGGGGAGGAGGATGGCCTCTGGTCTAATATCTTGGGCTGTACTAGATTCAGCCGTTGTAGTGTTGTCCACTGTGGCAGATATATCTGGAATAACAGTGGGTGAAGTGACAGTGGGAGTCTCAGATGTACTAGTGGTTGCAGAAACTGCAAGAGGTTCTGAGACCGTGTTGTGAGTAACAATTACAGGCGGAACTGAAGATGTAGCGCGTATTGGTGGTGGAATGTTTCCTTGACCAGCACCGCAGCCAGAAGGGGCAGGAATATGTGATGCAAGTGGACCAGAGGTCCATGGCGATGGTGGTGGTGGAGGGATTTTTCCCTATACTCTTCGTGATCTCCGTGGTGGTTCTGACATAATGGTAGGAATATGGAATCCGAGGGCAATTTCGTAACAAAGATCTCAAAAACCCTAATGCAGCTAAGTGTGCAAAAGGGGAGCTAGAAAAAGCAAGGCTCGCAGGCCAAAAAAGCAAGCTCTAAAATCTATACTGAGACCGGCGTCCCAGTAAGCGAGCTGAGAAAAACAATGGCTAGAATGCCAACAAGCAACCATTAAAAATAGAAAAATGACCCTCTATTAAGATGATATAACAAGCAAACTCCTAACTAAGAGTTGGAGACCTCAACAAATTGTATCCTTAGCAAGGTGATGAAATCCAAGTCGAACAATACAACATGAGAGACCAATAATAGAAGGATATCCCTCTACCAAAAGGGATCCTGGGTAAAAGATCCCAAGTAGAAAAGTCACTAAGCTACCTCGTTCATGACACGTTGGAAAAGGTTTTCGGTGCTTCTTCCTTATCACCCTTGCATTATCAGTATGGTGGCCATATAACACAAGGAAGACAATGATCGATGTTGCCTTAGGGCTAAGTGGAGTGCGGCATTCCACAGAGTCCATCCGGTTCTCAATCTCGCGTCGGGTTAACCCCTGAAAGTTAAAAACAGTGAGGAGGCCCCTCCACAAACTGGTGTATGACTGTGTCAATAAATACTAGAGGATTTTAGTTCCCTAGAGGACAACGACTATATCTCAGATGAAAATGACAAGGGGGAATTATTTTGATGCCTATCCTTGGTGTCCTACCTAACTACCAAATTCTTTTGATTTCCTCAAGTGAGGTTAATGTTGGTTTAGTCAGGGAGACTAATTTTAGTGGTTGTATTACTCAATCGGGTAAATGGACGTGAAACTTGGTGGTGTTGTGACGACCCAAACCATGCAAGTGAGAATGAATCGAAATAAGCCTTGTATTTGATGAAAACTAGCTATGGAAGAGACAGAGTTCTCCGATCATAAATGCATGAAACTTTCACAAACAATGAATTTTTTTTTGTTTTCTTTTTCTAAGCCAAACTGAAATAAACACTTCTTTCCAAAGTTCACTAATCTGCAACTAGAATGCTTCAAAATGAGAATTTATGTGGCAAATTGAATGGTTCACTTCCTAATGCACCATAATACTACTAGATCATTTCAGTCCAAACAACACAAATGTTTTGCAATAACAATTTCCAATATAGATTTTAATAACAATAATGGAAAAGATGGTAGTTATAAGAACAATGTGATTATGAAAGATACACAATCCAGTAAAAGAGGATAGTAGTAACAGTTTGGTTGTGATGAGAAGATCAATCCAATGCAATCAGACTGAAAGGGTGACCCAATGTGCAAATAATGCCACTAACTCATAAAATAATCAAGCTCACAGTGAGAAATAAACAAATCACAAAGACTGTGCAATGGACATGATAGTAATAAGCAACAGAAAACACCAAACTGAGGCAGAGAAAATAAAAAATGACTCAGGAAACCAAATAGGAAAGAAAAAATGAGAAATTGCAGACACTACCACATGGGAAAAGCTGACTAAAACACGGTACTGGTACACTACTGCTCTGGTAATAGTGCTGGTACGTGGTACTACTGCGCTATAGACAGTAATGGGGGCGCGGTACTGTGCTAAGGTTGGAAAAAATGAAACTTTTGAAAAAGAAATTGAATGTTTCAGGGTTGCTGCAGACCCAGAGGACTCACTGATCACAGAGGGAGGAAAGAGGTAGAGAGAAAGGGTGAATAGATGTCAAAGAGACCAAAATTCAGTACTGGTTTGAAGAGAAAGAAGAATCACAATAAAAAATGACTGAAAGTGAAATAAATCAACCAAATGGGGTTCAACCCAGCGGAGTTGCCATTTTTTGTTGTAGAAATTTCTCCCTACGGATAGGTAGAAACTCTCTTAGGTTAAAGTAGACTTAACTGACTCTAAAATAAGACAAAAAGATAACAAATGCTACCTTGAATTCCTAGATCTGAACAAATATCTCAAGATTATATTGCTGAAAGAAACGGAAGAGATCTAACTGACCTTCGATTCAATTGCTTGTCCTAGTGGTTGCTCCAATCTCCAAGTCCTTGCGAATGAACCTGTCAGAATGAAACCAAGATACAAGCATATACGATCCTCTAGCAACTTGAAATATGAGTTAGAATCTAAATCTATAGCAGAAACAAATCATATGATTGAAACAAAATCAACATACATGATTTGGGAAACAAGACAAGTTATGTTTTATTACCAACTTGAAGTCACTTACAATGGTTGCTTGATGTCAAAGCCAACGGCCCAACTCCTAGATCCAAGTGCTTTCTCCTCTATCTATCTCCAGAAAGATTCAAGATCATAGGTTTGATGTCTCCAAGAGTCCTATCCTTTGCTCATGGAAGGCCTCTCTCTTATAGTGTGTAGTAGGGTTAACCAACAAGAGAGAAGGATGGATCTTGGGAGTGTTTAGTGGATTAGGCCCACTAATCTAAGAAAGTGAGTTAGGATCGAATCAGGGACACCAATCCTCAAAAATCTCTCGAAGATCAAGATTCCACAAGCCATGGAAAAAAGGCTAAAAAAGGAGTACCACTCCCTTTCAACTGAGCATAGGGCGGTAGTACCACGTGGCAGAGAAGGAGCATAGCGCGGTAGTGGGGACTACCGCTCCCTTAAGCTTGAGAAATGCACATTAGTGTAGGTATATGAAGTCTCAGGTGGGTTGATTCTTGACAGGACAGGTTTGTCTTCAAGGATCATTCATCATTTTTCTCTTCTGGGTGTTTTAAGTAGTAGGGGAAGTGTCGTCAACTATTTTATGGTGACGATGCGACACTGTGAAATATGGAGGTATAAAATAGTGAAATTTGAAAAGTTAGAGTGCTCTAGATAGGAAATTTATCTCTTTTCATCACTTAGTTTCGTTTTGATTCGAAAAGACAAAAATAAAATGCTTAGATTTGGTTGTGATGCTTGTTGATTTTTGTGTTTTGCTTGGAAAAATGGAAAAAACGAAAAGAGCACTTTCATTATCAAATTTGGTAGATTTGGGATTGTGTTGAATTTTGTTGTTTTGGTAAAATCACTTGGAAAAATATTTCTCCCTCCCATATATAGAGTTCATCAAAAGGAAAGTACATTTTTTGCATGTAGTTAGGGCTTGCATTATGTTTACATTTATGTACTCACCTCATGCATTCACCTAACTGTCCAGATAAAATTAACGGTAGAACTAGGGTAAATTTTTTAGTAACTTGTGTGTTAAGTTAGAGACGTGTTCCGGCGTCGTAAAACGTAGCAGCTGTCGTTACTTGCCAGCACTGTATTCCATGGGTATTGTAGTCTTCCACGTACCAGCCGGTATATCGAAGCTCTTTCACCTACCTTAGGGTATATCGAAAGGCACTTCACATACTTAGTGTATATAGAAAGGTGTTTCACATACTCGGTAGTATATAGGAAGGTCTCGTGCTGTACGGTTGTGCATTAGAAAGCACCACTACAGATTTGAGCTCCCACGTACCTTGAGTATATTGAGAGACACCATTAGGATCCCTGAAACCAATTGAGCTATCCATTTGGCCATCTTGGAAGAGAAATACACCGAGAACAACACTCAGCGAGATTACTACATACGTGTCGTCCAGGTAGTCGGGTATTCAGGAAAGGGTACGCTCCTAATCCTCATTGTTGCATTTTACAGTTGGACCCTACGGTATATAGCGAGTTACGAAGCCTTGACAATCCTGTGAGGTTCCATACTTTTGAATCCACACCTATCACATAAGTTTTCTTGTGGCCTTAGTTTGTGTAGGTTTTTCTGGACTGCTTTTCTTTTGCTTAGATTACCCTAGGAGAAACTCTGTTTGAGTCACTATGGCTGAATTTCCTTGGAGAAGGTCCCACAGAATTTTGAACTTACCACCAGAATATCCCCTTAACCATGAGGTAATTTCGAAGGTAAGAATGGAACTACACGTCACGGTCGTGTCACCTGAAGTAGAAAACCCTACTTTGAATATTGGAGCACACATGTTCCCTCCAGAGTCACCCACCTCTAACCCCCCACGGGGTGAAGAGGAATAAACTTCCGCTTCACTAGACTTACCTCCCGTTTTATCGGGAGAGCATGGATAGGTGGAATGCTTAAATCCACCCTAGGATGACCCAGTATCAACTGTTGGTTTAGCTGCATATTTTTGGACATCATCTCCAGGCCACCCAGTGGCTCATTTTTCCATTGCATCCCCACCTAGTTGGGCTACTCCCGATGACCCTCTAGCACCTTATCGTGATCAGTTAACTTGATTACGTGCTATAGGTGAGGATTTTCAAAGACAAAGTCTTTTACGAAGGGTTGAAGACCCGACGTTACCTCCTTATCGGCCGCTCCCGAGTCGTTTTTTATCTTTTGACTCACTGGAATCACCCACCCAACACATGACCACTTCTGAATCTGGTCAACCTGCACTTCCTGCACATACACCCCTTAGACAAGAGACCAGTTCTATACCTCCAACGACTCAACTTGTTGAAGGACAATAGTCCAACACACCTGCTACTACTACGGTTACATTACCCACTCCTCCCCCACCCCAAAATTTGTGGGGAGGATACTCTTTACCCCCTACCTTCCTTACGGGTAATGTTAATCACGCAGTAGATAATCAACAACCCGTGTTGGGTCAACATTTGATTAGTGGTCAGCAAGTTGTTGCTGGGGGGAAACCCTCGTCTCCTCACCATAATATTGGAGGAAGGAGTTCCCATCGGTCCTTCCGTTGGAAATTCCCTACCTGATGGACCTTCCACCATGGGATTATCCCATGTTGGGGGACCATCCAATGCAATTCAACCACCATGGAGTCAAGCGTATCCAGGTTATCTTAACCCTGTGTCGGGACAATTTAATCCCGGAAACGCACTCTATAGGATACTTTATCCCGGAAATCCATACACTCTATGGGGACAGCAAAATGTTTTACAACATGGACCCCCACCTACAATCCCTCAAGTCCCACCACCCCCGTTTGGTCCACCCCCACCTCCCGTCGGAGGCGATTGGCCCACACACAATTTCGGAGGAGGCAGACCTCTACCTTCTAGCGGAGGACCACCTCATTCTGGAAACCATGGACCACCCCCTTGGAGACGGAGGTGGAGGCCCTCCCCCTTTAGGCGCAGGCGGAGGGCCACCCCCCCCGGTGGTTGAGGAACCCCACCTTATGGTAGAGGACCACCCCATCCTGGTGGCGGTGGTGGAGGACCATCACATCCTGGTGGTGGTGGTGGAGGACCATCCCATCCTGGCGGCGGTGGTGGAGGACCATCCCATCCTGGCGGCGGTGGTGGAGGACCATCCCATCCTAGTGGTGGTGGTGGAGGACCATCCTATCCTGGTGGAGGTGGCGGAGGAGTTCCTTACCTTTCCGGCGGTGGTGGTGGATCACCACCCCCTCCCAACGGAGGCGGTGGCGGTCCACATTACCCTAGGGGAGGCGATGGAGGTCCATCCTATCCTGGTGGCAGCGGAGGACCCCCACCATTTGGAGGCATCCCAACCCCTCCTGGCTGTGGGGACGGACCCCCACCTTATAGTAACGGACCGCCTTATTATGGTAACGGACCACCTTATTATGGCGACAGACCTACATATGGTCTGGGTGGCATACCCCCTTATGGTCAGTTTCCTCCGGGGACACCCTACAACCAGTCGATGCAAGGTCCTGTTGGTCCTTACATGCCATACCAGTAGTATCAGCACTCGCAGCCGAACCCACAGCTACCCTTTTTGGCTACGTTGGACTTACCTGACATGTCTCGTCTGACTAATGACCCCATCTTCCACGGACATAATTGGCCACCCATTTCGGTGAAACTACCATTAGATATTCCCAAATTCGATGGCAAGTCCGGTGAGGATCCAAAAAACCATGTGATGAAATACCATTTATGGTGTTCATCCAACTCCTTGATGGACAACTCGATTCGTCTTAGGTTATTTCAATGGACTCTCATTGGCCCAACTGCCAAGTGGTATATTGAACTACCACCCAATTCTTTTCCATATTTCCGCTCTCTTTCTATGTCATTTTTGGCCCACTTCCAGTTTCCCATCCGCTATGAGACTGGTACAAACTTATTGAACTCCCTGCGCCAGAACAATGCCACTCATATTTCAGATCATATTCATGAATGGTGGCGAAGACGACGTCTTATTAAGACTCATATTCCACACCAACTCTTAGCTGACTGGTTCACAAAGTCACTTTTACCTGTCATAGCTCGAGACGTAGATATGGGAGGGGCTGTCACTAAGGAACAGGCCATTGCCCGTGCCCATTACTTAGACTTGGTCTATGCTCAATCCGACACATTGTATGAAATTTTTCCTAACACACCTCACCCTACGTATGACCCTGCGAAACCACCCAAGGGACCACAGGCCGATGGCATCATTGGTTCCCCTACCTCCCAACCTTCTACTCAAACTGGTGGCTCACCGAACCCCCAAGGTTATTACCCATTACCACCACAAGATGACAGGAACACTACCAAGTCCACTACTCCTACCTCCACCGAAGAGGTGAATTTTGTGCAATCAGCTTCATCTCAGAAATCTGGTGGTAAGAAGAAAAACAAAGGGAAACCTAAGAAACCTTCTAATTAGCAGGATACCAAGCCCACCCCCGAAGACACCAAACAGAAGAGGAAGTTGAAGTATCCTTCTTTACTATGAGGTGGTGACCATTTCTCCAAGAAATATCCCCACTGAGACGAAGTCAGAAGTTTCTCAAAGGAAAATCTACTACTATAGTTCTCAATGATCCCTTCCCCACTCAGAACCAACAATTGATCGCACAAACCTCTCCTTCCCAAGGAGAGGCATCCTCCACCGCGCATGTTCTCATGATGCGTAGTGAGACCGTCAACTTGAACACATGTTCCCATTCGTATGAATCAGTCCCTCAGAAGGAACTAGTTGGAAGTAATAATGAAAAAGCTTCCACTTCTATTCCCGACGTCACCATACCACACTCTTCTCTCACCATTGAGAAGCCTTCTTTAGAGTTGGTGTTGCATCCACCCAAGAGCATAATTCGAAGAGCCGTTTTCAATCCTAATGCTCAGGCAGCTCAAAACTACAATATTGTAGAGGACTTAGCACAAGCTCCTTGTGCTATGTTGATGCTAGAGGTCTTGCAGAACTGTCCTAACCAGCGCAAGACTCTCCTCACTGCCATCGGGATGGTTGATCCGGATCTTTCTAATACCATCATGTTCCTACTTGAGTAGTTTAAGCCGAAACTTTCCCATCAGTTGGAATTTCAAGTTTCCACAAACATTGCTAGGAAGACAATCCATCATACCGTCTTGGATGAAGGTGCCTCTACCTCGGTCATGTCGATTTCGTGTTGGAGATCCATTGGCTCTCCCGAGTTGAACCATTCTCCCACTACCTTGAAATCATTTGACGGGCGTGGCTTTCAACCTCATGGGATGTTACAAGCCTTAGCAGTCGAGTTGGGGGGTAATACCACAACCATTAACATGGAAGTAGTCGATGCCTCGTTAGATTATAATATCTTACTTGGTCGTAATTGGTTTTACACCATGACTGCGGTCACATCATCTATCTTCTGCATAGTACAATTCCCCCATCAAGGTCGAATTGTTATTGTCGACCAACTGGATTTATACACACCTGAAACCACTACTCATCTGAGCGATAATGTTCCATTACTTGGAAAATATTCACAACTATACGAGAGCATGGGGGTCAGCCTCATAAAGGACTCATCCCTTATGGGAATTTTTCCAACCTCGGATCCCCCTAATCATGTTGCCACAGTGAACATGATATCCTCCAGGATTTCATCTATCCCCAACTCTACTGATCAATGGCTTGTACCTGATGAAGCCACTATGCACCTGATTGGAGACACCATGCCTATTTCACCCGTTAAACTCACTTATGAGGCTATCCATTCAGCACTTGAGGACCACTTAGCCATGGCCTCCACATCCTATTCTCTACAGGGGACGTCCTCCTTACCCGATCCTCTGCTCCATACTTTTCCGTCTTACGAGTCCATCATGGAGATCATGAGTTTGGATGACCCTCCGTGGGAAGACCTCCCCATCGATCGTCTTTCCTTCCCCCATCAGATACTGTGGAGAATAGTATCACCACCATCTTTACACCAGATGTCTACCCTTGCCCTCAGTCCCCGATACTTACGTTTCAAACAGACACTGAAGGAAACTTGGCCAACATTGAACCTACCATTTCGGTCGACATATCGGTTACTCCTGGTGTAGTGGAACACATTCGTTTAGGCCAGAACTGTTACCCTAAAGAGATTACAATGTTCACGGCCTTGTTCAAGCAATATTGAGACTTGTTTGCTTGGACTTATGAGGAGATTCCTGGGATATACCCTGCTATTGTTTCGCACGAGATTCAATCCGAACTTGATGCTAAACCAGTCCGGAAATACTTGTGACCGGTACACCCTCGAAAGACTGTGGCAATCAAGGTAGAGATTGAAAATCTCTTGAAGGATGGTTTCATCTACCTTGTACCACTCACCAAATGGGTTTCAAATGTTGTCCCTGTAGCTAAAAAGCAGGGTACCATTCGTGTCTGCGTCGATTATCGGGATCTCAACAAGGCTTGTCCTAGAGACAATTACCTGACTCCCTTTATCGACCAGATCATCGAAAACTGTGCTGGAAGTGTCATTTTCTCTTTCATGGATGGATTTTCTGGTTATAACCATAATGAGATCCACTTGGCTGATCAACACAAGACAACTTTCATTTGTCCTTGGGGTATGTTTGCTTATCGCAAGCTCCCTTTTGGTCTAAAAAATACTGGTGCCACATTCCAGCGGGCCATGTCGTATGCCTTTCATGATGTGAAGGAATTTGTGGAACCCAACTTGGACGATCTCCCTGCCCATTCACGACAACGTGAGTACCACATTGATCATCTGACGATGGTATTCCTCAGATGCAGATGGTATTACATCCATCTGAACCCTCACAAGTGTATCTTCTGTGTCAAGTTTGGATGCCTCCTCGGTTTTATTGTCTCAAAGGATGGGATCCGCATTGATCCCTTGAAGGTGGAATCCATTGTCGCTCTCCCACCTCCCACTGACATTACAGAACAAAAAAGTTTGCAAGGGAAGGAAGCTTACTTACGGCGTTTTGTCTGTAATTTTGCACAAAAGACGTAGGATTATATGAGACTACTAAAAAAGGACATCCCGTTCATTTGGGACGACCAAGCACAACAATCCTTCGATAGTCTCAAACATGCTATTACGCATGCCCCTGTACTCCAACCGCCCAATTACTACAAGGATTATATCCTTTATCTTGCCGCTTCTGCCACCACGATCGCCATGGTCTTGGTACAAGAAGAAAACAATGCCCAGGAACATGTAATATATTAGTTAAGTAAGGGTCTTATTGACACCAAAACTCGTTACTCACATGTTGAGAAGCTCTCTCTCGCGGCAGTCATTTTCGTCCAAAATTTCCGACATTAAATATTGCTCTGAACCACCACCATCATCGCCGATTTGAATCCCATGTACCGCGTTTTAAAACGTCAGGTACTTGGGGGCAAGTATTCACCCTGGATCGTGATACTGCAGGAATTCGATCTCCTATTCGAAAAGGCTAAGTCTAAAAAGTCTTTGGTGTTTGCTGAGCTTATTTGTGATCTTCCCCGTGCTGATGTAGAATTTGAGACCAATGATTCTTGGAATAGGTTTGCGCAGAACAAGAGTATGACCGAGGATATTAAGTTGCCGATATTCAAAGGAACGGGTCTAGAAGACCCTGATCAGTATTGGTTTCTATGTGAAGCCGTGTGGAGTGTTAGAAAAGTCTAGGATGATGTTGTGAAGCGCGCGCAGCTCATCACCACATTTAGAGACAGAGTCTTGCATTGGTTCATGAAATATTCGCAGGGACAGAATAGAACCCTGGTAGAAATCAAGGCTGTACTCTTAGCAGAATTTAAGAAGCCGAAGTCGGAATCACAGTGTATAACAGAGTTAAAAGAGATCAAGCAAAAACCTAATGAAACAGTCTGGGAATTTGAACAGAAATTTAAAACACTGTTGGACCAAGTAAGCTTCGTTATAGCACCGCAATAGCACCAGGAATGGTTTATAGCTAAGTTGTTGCCTCATATCAGACTGACGTTGATGCAGCAGAAAGTGGCTTCGCATGCAGAAGCCTTAGAGATCGCAATGAAGTTGGAAGCTTCACCGATTGGAGAAACTAGCATTGGGATGTCGCAGATTTAGACCTGGTTGGATACCCTAACACTGCAACTACAGGATATCAAGAAAGGAAAGCAAGAGAGATAGGAAGTCTAATGTACAGGCTGTAAGGGAGAAGGACACAATAAGGATCATTGTCCTTTATTCCAATACTTCCTTAACATGGGTGCACCAAACCCATTAAATCCGAACCAAAGGCCATGGTGTGAAATTTGCAGAACTAGAGGACACCGACCAGAGGACTGCTACCTAATACAGAAATATGTAAGAACACCTAAAAACCTATATTGTAATTTCTGTAAGTCAAATGGGGATGATGAGTCCAATTGCCACGCATATGATCTCATGTTGGAAAGGAATAAATATATTGAGCATATGTATGGCGGAGCATACAGAGTCCAGGAAGAGACTCTGCACAAACAAGATAATGTCCAGCATGATCAGGGAGCATACAGAGGTTGCAGAGGATACCGCGAGAGAGGAAGGAATAACGACCCAACGCAAGGACGAGGCTGAGGTCAAGTAATCTGTTATAATTGTGGTCAGGCCGGCCATGTATCTAGAGACTGTACCAACCCCTGCACTATGTGTAATTTTTGTAAATCGTTCGATCATGTTATTGAAGACTGCCGAGTGTTAGAGGCAGAAATGCAGAAATAGAAGTGGCCAGATGCGCTGAACCCAAACATTCAGTTGATCGCAGCAGAGAGGAGGCCCGTGGATCCAAGTATCAATGTAGTGATTCGAAGTGGCACTACGATAGGGAGAGATAGAGGAGCATAAGCTTCGACTTCAGGAGATTTTAACACTAAGCAGACTCCTCTTGAAACAATATGGATAAGAAAAGTTGTTGGGAAAGCACCTGCTTTCGACTTGAAGAAAAATAAAGAAACCTTTGAAGAAGCACGGGATATCTTCAAAGAGTCAGCACCTAGATCGCCGAGAATCCCGTTGTGTAGTGAAATACTACATATAGAAGATATGTTGGCTACTTATGACAAAGCGAGCGCCATAGCAAAGACAAGCACCTCTGTTGCGTAGTTCCTCAGGAGCTGCATGAAGTTGCTGAAGAGTCCAAACGCTATAGCAGCTTTGCAGAAGTTGTTAGATCAGTATGAACCACGTAGCGAAATTGAAACTACTAATAGCATAGTTCATCACATCGGGAAACACAAAAGAACAGGCCGAGAAATGAGACTCAATGCCCAGATAGGAGACTATGAAATGGACGAGATCATTCTTGATTTGGGATCAGAAGTAAATTTCTTAACTAAACAGACATGGCAGCAGATGGGGAGACCAAATCTATTATGGTAACCTATCCAGTTGAGAATGGCCAACCAGGAGAAGGTCATACCATTTGGATGGTTATCCAATGTGATTGTTGACATTGATGGAGTGTGAAGTTATGCATACTTCAAGGTTATCGAGATCGTGGATGATAGTCAACCCTTTCCTGCACTGTTAGGAATTGATTGGGATATATACAACCTCGCCATCATAAACTTGAAGACAAAGAAGATGATCTTTGAAGCAAAGCATCTCAAAGTCATTGCGCCACTAGATCCTGCAGACGGAGACAGATACAGCGAGCCAATTCAGGAGGAATCCAGAGCTCAAGATTTGGACCGCCTGTACAAGATGACTGCGAACCAGGACTTGACAGCGTACCTACAAGCCTACAGACAGAATGGAAGCAACAGGTAGAACATACCATGTAATGTTATAACCTAGCCAAAGAGGTTGAAGATAAAGAAGGAAGTGATGAGGAGGACCCGCACAACATAAACATTCCTGAGTCAGAAGGTGCGCGCGACGTAGAGGGACCTCCGCTGGAAATCCCAAACATGAGCAGACCCATGAAAACAAGAAAAGTGAACATTGGAAATAGCGAAGAGCCAAAGTTCGCAAGTATTGGAGACTACTGGGGTGATCAGATTGTCGCAAAGATTGCAGACCTGTTACATGAGTATCAGGATTTATTACCAACAAAGTTTACAGAGATGAAGGACATCTTGGGAGATTTAGGGGTTATGAGGATACCTCTTAAGCCAGGTGCAAAGCCTGTTAAGCAGTGGCCCTATAGACTGAACCCACGATACAAAGAGCAAGTCAAGGCAGAACTTGATAAAATGCTCGACGCAGGGATCATCGAGACAGTCGAGGAGTTTGAGTGGATAATCCCTATGGTTGTCCAAGATAAGAAGACAAAAGGCGAGATCAGGATTTGTGTGGATCTCAGAAAATTGAACGATGCTTTGATGCATGACCCATTTCCTACTCCCTTCACTGATGAGGTGCTCGATAAGGTTGGAGGAAATGAGGCATATTCCTTACTGATGGATTTTCGGGATATCATCAGAAAAGAATTGATCCCGCAGATAGACATAAGACCACTTTTGCCACCGAATGGGGGTCGTTCCAGTACACAGTAATGCCATTTGGCCTGAAGAACGCACCCACCATATTTTCTAGAGTTGTGGTCGCAACATTTAAAGACTTCATGCACAAGTTCTTAGAAGCTTACTTTGATGACTGGACAATATTTGGGTTGCTGAAGGACCATTTTGCAAATCTCAGATTAATGCTAGAAAAATGTAGACAACATCAAATGTCGCTAAACCTGAAGAAGTGTATCTTTTGTGTACCTTATGGAATTCTGTTGGGACACATTGTATGCAAACAGGGCTTGATGGTTGACCCTGCGAAGATCGCAATTATTGTAAACTTGCCAACATCAAATTTAGTAAAGCATCTGCTCACTACATTGGGGCATACCGATTACTATAGAAAATTTATAAAGGGTTATGCACAGATAACCGTAGCCATGGAGAAGCTATTAAAGAAATACGTGTCGTTCATTTGGAACATAGAATGTGAACAAGGCTTTGACACCTTAAAAAAGAAAATGGTAACTGCACCGATCCTAGTTTTTCCAAACTGGGAGAAGCTGTTTCATCTCCATGTCGATGCTTCATGTAAAGCATTGGGAGTTGTATTAACACAACCGGAGAGGGAGGTATTGACCAATCCCATCGCATTTTCGAGCAGGAATCTCTCATATGTAGAGAAGAATTATACCACCACTGAGAGAGAAGGCCTAGCTATGGTCTACACGCTGCAGAAGTTCAGGCACTATTTGCTTGGTGCACACTTCTCTATGTTCACTGACCATTCTGCTTTGAAATACATGGTCAACAAGCCAGTGTTAGGGGGGTGAATCTGTAGATGGTTATTACTATTTTAGGAATATGAGTTTGAAATAGTGGTTAAACCTAGCAGACTGAACTTAGGACCTGATCATCTGTCAAGAATTAAGTTAGGTGAAGAGCCTACGAACCTTGAAGAAAATCTGCCTAATGCACAGTTGTTTTCTATTCAGATTGCCGATGAATACTATAAAGATATCATAGAATTTTTTACTACTGGGGTGGAACCCATAGATTTTACTATGCAGCAGAAGAAGCAGCTGGTAGTAAGAGAAATAGACTTCACCATAATTTCCAGACATCTATACAAATTAGGGCCGGATGAAGTACTACGCAGGTGTGTGTTAGAGCACGAGAAATCATTCATACTGGTTGATGCACATTCCGAAGCAGCAGGAGGTCGCTACGCAGAAGATATTGCGGGAAGGGCTATGGTGGCCTACGATTCACAAATATGCAAACGAGCATTTCCAGAGCTTCAATGTCTGTCAAAGGATAGGAAGGCCGTCGCGAAGGGATGAGATGCCATTGAATCCACAGTTGACATTACAGGCATTTGAGAAATGGGCAATTGATTTTGTGGGACCTATAAACCCACCAGGAAAAAGAACTGGTGCGAGGTACATTGTTATTGCAACTGATTACCTCAGGTTTTTAGGTGTTCTTAGATATTTCTGTATTAGGTAGTAGTCCTCTTGCCGGTGTCCTCTAGTTCTACAAATTTCACACCATGGCCCTTGGTTCGGATTTAATGGGTTTGGTGCACCCATATTAAGGAAGTCTTGTAATAAAGGACAATGATCTTTAGTGTTTCCTTCTCCCTTATAGCCTGTACACTAGAATTTCTGTCTCTCTTGCTTTCCTTTCTTGATATCCTGTAGTTGTAGTGTCAGGGTAGCCAACTGGGTTTGAATCTGCGACATCCCAGTGCTAGTTTCTCTAATCGGTGAAGCTTCCAACTTCATTGCGATATCCAAGGTTTCTTCCTGCGAAGCCACTTTCTGCTGCATCAACGATAGTCTGATATGAGGAAACATTGCATCTAAAAACCATTCCTGGTGCTGTTGCGGTGCTATAACGAAGCTTACTTGGTCCAACAGTGTTTTAAATTTCTGGTCAAATTCCCAGATTGTTTCGTTAGGTTTCTGCTTGATCTCTTTTAACTTTGTTATACACTGTGATTCCGAATTCGGTTTCTTAAATTCTGATAAGAGTGCAGCCTTGATTTCTACTAGGGTTATATTTTGTCCATGCGAATATTTCATGAACCAATGCAAGGCTCTATCTCTAAATGTGGTGATGAGCTGCGTGCGCTTCACAGCATCATCTTGGACTTGTTTAACACTCCACACGGCTTCACATAGAAACCACTGTTGATCAGGATCTTCTAGACCCGTTCCTTTGAATATTGGCAGCTTAATATCCTCGGTCATACTTCTTCTAGGTGGTGGAGGGTTCTGTGCAAGTTGTTGAGCGGAAAAAGTAAAAGTAGTATTGCACGGAACGGTCTAACCCAAAATGTTTAAACTTGCGCAGTGCTGGTGCGCAGGGCCTGCGCAACAGCTACTTTTGGTAAAAGAGTATAGAAGAAGGTTGAGTTGAGTAAGCGACCTATTTTGGGAAAGAAGAAGAATGAAGGACGAGGAAAGCGAGCTGTAAAAGGGAGTGGCGGCAAGAGGTTAAGGAACTAGGACACTAATTTGATGATAACAAGAAGGATAAAGGGACGGAAAGTGGTAGGCCATGATGCAGTGCAACCTTTTTGTGGTGATTGCGGCTGTTAGAAGGCCATTAGAGCCATGTGTGGCCTAGTCAGGTGGCCAAATCAAGTGGAGTGACTTGGTGATGACGATAGGCAGGGTGGCGGGTATCTAGACCAATTTTGGGAACCTTAGGGTTTGTTGCCATGCATTGTAAAGACATGATCTACGGGCATGATCTATAAATAAGGCATATTTTGTAAGGGAAAGGGTTGTTGATTCTCTATTGTCGATTATTATCAAGAAATATCCTACTAAGAGACAATATTGTAAAGGCTCTGCAAGTTGTGTGCACAAAGGCCTATTGAGAGAGAAGAGAGTCTGCAGCTGAGTGCGTAAACTGGAACTGTTGTACCCTTCCCAAAGACTAATATAACAACAGTTCATGTGGATGTAGCTCCCATCCTGGGGGTGAACCACGTTAAATACTGCATTGTGTGATTGTTTATATGTTTTGCACTTGTTTATTTGCTTACCATGGATGTTTGAACTCATGCTTGTCAGCTTATGTGTTTTACTTTTATATGTATTCACCAAGAGAATGAGAATGCGAATAATATGTGAAGTGTCGCATATGTAAATGACTGGAAGATGAAAAAGTATTTATAGGTCCGTGAATGTATGAATTGGTTGGATAATCACTTAAGGAAAAGGTTTATACAATGCGCAGTATAATATGCTTGTCGTATTACATAAATCATAAGATCAATACTACAAGGGAACAATGGATGCATAATAGCTGTTAAGGTCTCGTTACGTGAAGTAGTTAAGTTTCAAGAAGGCATCGCAGCTGTCAGTGGGGCTGGCCTACTATTGAATAAGATCCACATTGCGCAACCCTTGGATGCGGGGGTGGCGCAACAGCTTAACTTGTATAAGCGTCAGTCCACAGTGCAGGCTCTAGGGTGCATTGTTTATTGAATCTGTGTTAAAAAACTCATCACATAGCTGTGGAAACCTGATTCCGCAGCTCCCCATACCTTTGCATCGGGTGAGACCTCAGTCTGCTTGCTTATTGTTTCCGAAAGGGCTGGTGAAAAGGGGTTTTGTTGGTTCCTCAAACCGCCAAGAACCTGGGTCTATATTGGAAACTTCTAGAACAATGATTTAAGCCAACAATTCTCTTCCAGATGAATCATTGTTCCTCATCAGCAAGTTTGATCCATGGTATGGAGATATTACTTTATATCTTCAGACCCAATGTTTCATCCCCCAACTGTCTCGTGATGACCGTCGTTGAATACACCACCATGCAAAGTATTACCTGATCATTAGTGATACCTTGTACCGTCGTGGTATTTATTCTATTCTTCGATGTTGTCTCACTCATGAGGATGCTGAACACATCTTAAATGACTGTCACGCTGGGGTGTGTGGCGGTCATCTCTCTGGGATGGCTACATCCCAAAAGATACTTCGCGTGGGATATTATTGGCCATCCATATTTAAATATTGTATCGAGGCCGTCAAAAAATGTCCTCCATGCCATCATTTTCAAATGAAAAAGCGCACCCACCCAACCCCATTACACCTAGTTATTTCCCTTGGACCTTTCACTAAATGGGGCATTGACTTCATGCACTGTAAGCCTACCTCAGCCGGGGGGCATGGTTACATAATAGTAGCCGTGGATTACTTTACAAAGTGGGACGAGGCTATGCCTACATACAAAGATGATGGAAAAACCACCGCACTCTTCATGTTCAATGATGTTATAGCGCGGTTCGAAGTTCCTCAACCTATAGTCACCGACCATGGTTCTCACTTTTAGAACCACATGGTTGACGAATTGAGCACTAGATTGGGTTTTCGCCATGAAAACTCAACACCTTACTACCCACAATCCAATTTTCAAGTAGAGGCCATTAACAAGGTCTTGAAAACCATTATCCAACGCATGGTGGGTATGCACAAGTCCAATTGGCACAACATGCTCTTTTCCACACTATGGGCTTATCGCAATTCCATCAAGACCGCCACTGGATTTACCCGCTTCCGAGTAGTTTATGGATTGGAGGAAGTCCTACCAATAGAGTGCGAGATTTCGTCCCTCAAACTCGCAGTTGAACTTCTCTCTAACACTACTGCCGAGGAAGAACACTTCCTCTACCTAGCAAAACTCGACGAGACTCACCGCGATGCCGCTCTTGCCAACGAGGCACATAAGAAACGCATCAAAGCGCAGTATGAAAAACTGGGAGAACCTCGCGTCTATAGAGAGGGTGATTTGGTCCTCACATACGACCGAAGATACGATAAGCTGGGGGCACGGAAGTTCAATTCCATGTGGCATGGGCCCTACATAGTGAAGCATGTTATGGAGAAGGGAGCCTACGAACTAGAAGACTACGATGGGATATCTTTAGGTGAACCCTGCAATGGGATTTACCTGAAGAGGTACTATGCCTGAGTTTTTCATGCATAAGTACATTGTACATACTGTACATGGCATGTGTGTTTTTGTGTTGTGTGACATTTTTGTTTAGTGTGTCTAGATATTGTTTTTCGCTTCTTATACCATGTTATGTCTGCATGTGCAGATGGCAACTTGCTACGGATTCACGGACGGCACTAGCCGGCATACCCGTAACCTTGCTTTGGCATCCTGGGTACTTTACTCTCCCACCGGTAAGCTTATCAACTCAGGGGGAAGTTGTCTAGGTTTCGCAACCAACAACGTCGTAGAGTATCAGGTGGTGATTGGAACCCTAACCGATGCTATTTCCTTGGGTATGGACCACGTTGTTATCTATTTGGATTCGCAACTAGTGGTTTCTCATCTTAACCGGATTTATTCTATCCGTGACCCAACCCTACTACGTCTCTACAGACGAGTCTGTCTTCTGGAAAGGTCCTCAGTAAATCTATTTAATACCTGCACATTCCACGAGACAGGAACACAGTTACCGACTTGATGGCCAATTTCATTCTAGATTGGTACATTGCACACAGATAACATATTCATGAAATATAAAAGCAGACACAACATGTAAATAATCCATTGTATAAGCAAACATGTAAACAAGATCACATTAATCATCCATTAAAACACACAATGTATAAAGCTGCCGGAAATGTCTGTATATATATAAATCTGTACAAAAGTACAAAATGGTAGTGCTAATACAAAAATCTGAAGCATGCTAGCTTTCAGTAAGAGTCATCTCTACAAAAAGTCTGAAGCTCGTAAGCTTTCAGAATATACATGTACAGGCCATGTGCCTAAACCCTACACCGCATGGCCCTAGGTCACTCAGCCCTAGGCTGAGCATGGTAATAGGCAAAGGCCCTTGCCACCTTTCGGAGTAGCGTGCCGAAACAAGCTGATACCCCAACTGTCAACTCCTGATATCAGAGGGGTAAGTCATGTACTACAAGCTCTAGAATGTCGGAAGTCATCCCCTGGATCTTCTCTCCAAGCACCTCTTGCTCCTCAAGAGCATCATGGGCCGCGGGATCCATCTCTAGCACTCCTCCTCTCTGCACCTAGCGGGAGACTCCCAATGGTATTTCTGGACCCACGTCTGCAAAAGTAACATGTAAACATCATCAACACTACTAAAAAAGAAAATCATGAAATGTATAAAATATAAAAACACAAGCAGTGGTTCTTACCTATGTCACCCCACTGCGTTCCCTTTGGAAGAACTAGGTCAGGATCTCCCCAGAAGTTTGTAACGACATATGGATAATCCTCTACCATGAGGATATGTGCTTGCAGCCATGAGAAGAACCCAGTACCAAAACTGATGATAGGCCCCTAGCCACCATGGAGAGCCATCACATCTACCCATCTCAGCATGTGAGGATCATGTACTTGTCGATCCTCGAAATCCAGTTGCGGGCGCAAGAGAGGTACCCTCTCCAACATGAAAGATACCATGATCGAGCCATATCTGAATTGCTTCAGTGCTCCGCATTGACACTTGGTCAAATGATCCTTGAGGCTAATGAGAATCCCCTCGCACTATTTAAACACAGTAGGAGTCATGCACTCCTCGATATACGTCATTTACGCCTTGCTCGCCAAGTGAGCAGCTTGACTGCCAGTAACTTGCACAACTGTGAAGAGTATTGCTTGTAGGTCCTTGTCCACGACGTGCTTGATGGGAATTTTCCCACCAACCATCGTTGTACCTGGAGTAAACCATTGATCTATCATTTCCTCGACCGAACGGTCACCACCCTGTGACCTGGTCAAAGGCACAGGATTCCCTCGCCAGGATAATCTTGTTAGAAATTAGATGTCCTCGACATCTATGGTAAGTGTGTGTGCACCTATCCAGAAGTGCTGCTGAATAGGGTCCCAACATTGGACCAGGTGTGTCAGTAGGTTGACTTGGGATCTCATCCCTAGCACTCGAAAGTACTTGAGTAGCCTGCAGTTATGCAATGGTGCAACACTTTGTGGATTGTTTTCCCCTTGCATATCCTTGAGCTCATGCTCGCGTTCTCGCCATTCAAGGACCATTGTGTCACTCCAAACCTACCAAGTAAACCATTTAAACACCTTTAGAAATTTTCCCTTCCATCCAAAACTTTTATTTTTTGCTAGGTTTTGAGTTTCATTTGGCCGTTTGCACCGGCGCAGATCACCCATTCTGATAATGCACCGCCAGCGCAGAACTCCCTTTTGGGATCTGCGCCAGCGCAGAGCCCGAAGGGGATGCCTGCGCCGTCCTGTGGATGCAAACCTACCTACTTAAAACATTCAAAATCTACCTAAAAACATGAAAATTCTAATTCTAATCCAGTGAAAAGTTAAATGGGGAGGTTTAGGGTTAGCTGTCACTGACGGCTCGTAGAATGATGGACCGTATCTCCCAGAAACAACAGTTGAAATTCGACTCCAAAAAACACTTTGCACTCTCCAAATTTGGTAAAACAAATTGTAATTTCTTTTCACTATTTCACCCATTTTATAACAAAAAATGAATATTCCTTTTATATTTTGATGCTTTAGTGGGGTTTTTACTATAGTTTGGGTTATTCATTGCATTTAAATACTTGGTTAACCACCTTTGACCTAGTTTTTGAGCTGCAGGTGCCTCATTAATGCCATCTCTCGACGTGGTGGTCGTCTCGTAAGTATCATTAGGTATGAACACTCTTCAAGCATCCTTTTGTCATTATTTCGCTCATTAATGTAAATTATTAAATGAAAACCGAGCTAACTCTTTTTCTTTCTCGTGCTCGTTAAACTATGAGAATAAGTCACCGAGTTACATTTTATCACTTTTTCAGGATCGTTAAAATCCTACGAAAAAGGAACCCCCTCGGAGTTTTCTTTAAGCTCTTTTCAGGCTCTCGAAATACAAAAAGATCGCCAAGCGAACTTGTCACATTCAGGCTTGTTAAAGTATTTGAATAGTTGTCTTCCTGGTGATAGTTTACCCCTTTTTTGGACCAGAGGGAACTACTTACGAAAAAGGAATACTCCAGCCAATCATGACTGGAAGAGTCCTCTCTCGCGTTGTTTTACCCTTTTCCGAGCGAAGAGGCTAACCTTACGAAAAAGGACCTTGGGAGTCTTCTTTAGTTCTTTTCAGACTCTCTAAAAATGAAATGACACTGATTTTACCTTCTATGGATTCGTTAAAACTCAACATTGAAGGTCCCACCATGGGATGAACCCCTCCTTTCCCAGGTTCGGAAAATATTTGGGATTGGACTCATCTATGAGATGAGCTATACTGAGCATCTGGTTACCCTCATCAAGCTCGTAAAAAACACATGAGGCACTCATCAGTCATGATAGGGAAAAAGGAATGTTTTTGTGTTACACCTTTACTTATGTCAGTACTTAGTAGCTCTTGAACATGGCACTCATTTTGCATTTTCATTTAGTACTTGTCCTCGAGTCCTGTTAACTTCATGAGTTTTATTACTCCTTTGGGTTGTCCAAATAATGCTTCCACCATCAGTTGCATTAGTAGTTGGCGTCATTCTCGTCAGGTCAAGACTGCCAAGTCATGCCATGCCCATGCTCAAGAGATGTATTCACTGCTCATCATTTGCATTCAGTACACCTTCCATCATGTCGGTCTACTCTGAGTCAGTCTTGCATGTTATTGTGCCATCCGATCTACTCCAAACATCTGTTATCGAGTTTCGTGTCGATGATGGGGTATTCATCATGGCCCTCCTTTGACGGGTTCATCCTCTTCGAATTTGAATCATCATCTGAGGATTGAACTTAGAAACCAATCAAGTACCTTGGGCCTGCATGCCTCAATGGCAGGTTGCCTCGCTTTTAGCATGAGCTTACATCATTGACTCTTGATTGAAATATTTCGTTAAGCATTCGACTTCAACTCATTCATTCGCACTTGATGATATGTACTATGATACCTTGGGGATCATTGACATTAATGGTGATTTCCCTCGCGCTTGTTAACGGTATACGCCAATGACTGGTAATCAAGTGGTTTCTACCATGTTCGACGTCAAGACATTTTTAATCACATTGATAAATTCGTATCATTGTGGGTTCGGCTTGAAGACCCTGGGGAGTTATGTTTTACCCAAGTTGCGATGGATATTGTTTGAGTCATATTACACAGATCCACTTTTGTATTGGTCGTGGCTGTGTTATCATCTCATCATGGATCTATGCTTGTGTCTAGTAGCCATGATTGTGTTCAGTCGGTCATTACTACCATGGATCTGCAATGTATTGGTCGGCATCCATGTTGTGCATCATATGAGACTGTGTTCTCAGAGTCAGTTGTACTACAATAGCATCTTCTCTCTGAAAAGTCCTTGCCATTCCTTCTATCAAAGAATTTTACCTGATTCGTTTTACCAGCTTCATGCTTTGGGGGGCATTCTGTTACACCCAAAATCTACACCTATGTAACCTCAGTGCCTAAATCCCTGAATTCCTATGATCAAGCTAGTCATTTAGATCAAGTTGATGTCCTTTATCCACACTCCTAATTAGGCTGGCGCGGGTTGTCTTTGAGCAAAGTGCATCGGCACAGGTTTCCTTCATGTAGCATGCGTCGGAGTCAGTTTCATGGGATAAAGGTAGCTTTCGAGTGAATTCTAGAAGTTGGATGAGGTGGTTCTCTATCCCTAACTCCTAGGTGAGTTGGCCTTCGGTTCCCTAACCTAATAGGATGATCCCTTAACCCTCTTCCCATGATCCTCAACCTACTCTATCCACTTGGTCCTATAAATGCAAGAGCCCTCTCCATTCCAAAGGGAGGAAGTTTATGGTACTCTTATGCTGGTGAAATTAGCTCAGTAGTTCAACACCGTAGTCTTGGAGGCACCTACTTCTCTCTAGGAGTTTTAGTTTGGCTCGTTGGAAGGAGATTGCGACATTGAGGCATCGATTGTAATCATCTCTTCTATTGTATTTCCCACTTTTTATACAACAATATAAATGCTTTCCATAAATGTTATTGTGTTGATGATATTTATAGTTTACCTCCTCAACTGTTTACTTAGATGAGTTAGTGTTTAGGAATGTTTTACTGCTTGTATTGTTCCTATGTGTTTTGACAGGTCTTACAGCCATAGATCTGATGACCGCAGGACTCGAAACAACAACGAGGAGAAAGATCTACGAATCTAAGGTAAGATGATTAATTACTCGATCTCTAACTAGATCTAGGAGAGTAGTTTCATATTTTGTCTCATTTTTCTAGACTTACGTTGAGCTAGAGAGATCATGCCTTAAGTCTTCTTTTGGTAGATTGTCTGATAACAGAGGGAATGGATATACCTTACCGAGTCCATGATAGTAAAGGGAATCATCCAAAGGAACCATGAAATCTAGTGCAATGTCTTTGCACCCATGCAATAGCAGTTGCAAAGTCTTATCAACTTCTTTATGACATATTAAATACATGTAAGTGTTATCAACCTTAAGTTGGTCAACACCATCTTGTTCAATAGAAATAAAAGTGGCCTTACATATTGAAAATAAAGCTAAGGTATTGTCTTTCAAAATAGGTGTAGTAGGCAAATAGGTTTAGCAAGTGTTAACATTTCCAAGGGAAATATTGGTGTCTAAGGGTTTCATAAAAAATATTCTAATATAAAGGAAGTTAATGGTATTAAGGAACTATTCATTGTTGGAGAAGAATAAGTCCAGAGAGTTAGATGAATCAAATGATTTAATTGAACCCACAAGGGATTTTGAGTTCCTAGTCTCCATGGAAGAAGACACTTTTCAAGTCTCTCGACCTAAAGCTAAATGCTTCTACTTGGTTGGAGTGGATATTTTGAGAAGGTGGGATATAGACACATAATATAGTTACAATGAAATGAAGGAAAATTTCAAGGGATGCATTTCTCTCTTGGGATAATTTTCCATATTTTTTTTCCAAAAAAGATTCACTATTTTCTATTTATTCTAAAAACAATTTGCCCAAATTATACAGGATAATATTATTTTACTGCAAAAATTTCAAATTTTCTAGAAACATTTAAAATCCTTGGAAATTTGAATATTTTACCATTTTTGTTTATAATTTGCATTTTAATAATTTTAAGGTCCAATTTGTATACTTTAACATAAGTATGGATCCTTATAATTTTCCTTGGTTGAATGCCCCTACAAAGATGAGTCCATGAAAATATTGTTGATGTTCTCCATGGTTCCAACATCAGGAAAACATTATGTAGATCATTCTCCCTGATGGGTTCGAAACCCAAGTATAGGATGGACCCCTCGTAGGCCTAATTATTCATGTATATTGAGTGTGTGACATGAGGCTCAGATGCTTAGAATTTTTCCAATCCTGTGGATTGACTAGAGTGATAGAAGGATATATGTCACATTGCGTTCTCCATGAAAGGGTACTCTTGATGAGTGATTTATTATTATAGAGTGAGATGACTTTTCTATGTTACAAAGGGATATTATCTCTTTGTATATTAGACAAAGTCTAATATAATGTTGAATTTGACATTGGCTTTAAGAAGTGTTAGATACTTCTTAGAGTGTTGTCAAATAAACATTAGAGATCTATGGAAGAATTGGATCTTTATGCGGGGAGATATCAAAGAGGAGAAATTTTATATGATGGAGAAATAACCAATAATTCAAGACAATCCATTGAAGAAGTACCAGATAAAGTTGAAGGAAAGAAAGAGCACAACTTCCCCAATAAAAGGGGTGAATTGACCCTAGAAGACAAAATTACAAGTTGGCCTCAAGAGTGAAAATCAAGTCAACTGAAGAATATAAATAGAAGTGTTCTCACACTTCATTTGGTACATTTACATCACACATCTTCTTCTCTCCACAAGTGCGCACCTCCAAGGATGGACTAGCAAAGGAAAGAAGCATAATTTTTAGGTTCTTTTATTCTCTTATTCTCTTGGAAGATTATCTACCCTCACTAGGGTTTCTTGTGAAGGAGTGCGAGTCTATCTTATGTTAGGTATTAATATTCATGATTGTATTGTTATTGTATTGGATTAATTTCTTCTGATAAAATTTTGCTCGGTTTTCTCCCTATTGGGTTTCCTAGGATAAGATCTTTGTGTCTCTTGTGCATGGTTATATTTCAAAGATCCTTGTTTTATTTTCTGCTGCAAATGAATGATGTTATAATTGTGGAATGAAATGAATTATGAAATTAAAGTTGAAAGAGATGAAAATTATACTGCTAAGTTGAAATTCAACATGGTATTATAGTAGTTATGAATATAAGCCATTGCTAGAGACTGGTTCTACACTAGTCCATAAACTAGGGCTTCAATGTTTGGACACTTCCCTCCATAATTTGGACTAAAAAAAGGCATTGTGGAACTCACCCTAGGAGGGTGCACTTAGTTGTGGAAGAAAAAATCAATTTTATGAAAATCTAATTTTGACCTAATTTTTGTTGGAATCGAGAAATTAGGGATTTCAATTTCTAACTTTTCTGACCACACGTTGGGTTCAATATTAGAATTTTGGAGCTTTCCCTATGACAACGCATCTACCTGTGGAGTTAGTTTTCACTTTTGACAAAGTTCAATTTTGACCTAGCTCCTGCTAGGGTTTCTGGATCATAATTTCAAAATTGTGTCCATTCTTAGAGTGGAAGATAGGCTAGATTGTGCTTCAAATTTTAGATCTTGGAAGTCAGGGATACTTTTAATTTTGGAAGAAAATGATATCCGGGATCATGTAAAGAAGGATGTTCTAGAACCAAAATATGCCGAAGAAAAGACCAAATATAAGAAGAACGAAACAAGGTCAAAGAGGATCTTAATAGATTATGTAAAAGACCAATTGATTTCTCATATTGTTGAATTAAATATAACAAAAGAAATGTATGATGCATTAGTAGGGTTGTTTGAAAGAAAAACCACCAACAAAAGACTAGCCTTGAGAAATCAACTCCATTTCATAAAGATTTCAAACTTAGATTTTGTTTCTACTTACTTCATGAAGGTCTCCCAGTTGAGATATCAACTTAAATCCATTGGATACATTATTGAGGAGGCATAACTTGTTATGATGACCCTTAATGGATTTCCTTCCACACAGGAATCATTTATTCATAGTGTTTGTGGAAGAGAAGAGTTACCCAAGTTTGGTCGACTATGGGTTGATTGTGTTCAAGAAGAGGCCGGAGTATTATCAAAGAATAGCTCATAGAAAACTCAAGAAGAAGAAAATCAAGATCTTGCAGCTCATTCAAGAAAAGGAAGAGGAAGAAGAAAATTCTTAAAGAAGAGCAATACAAGTGAAGGACCAACCCCAGCTCAAGGGTAGAAGGATCTTTCAAAGATAAAGTACTATTACACTTGTCATAAATTTGGTTACTATGCTCATTAGTGTACTCAAAGGAAAAAGAAGGGAAAGCAGCATGCATCGACAACTAGTGTTGATGAACCGCCATTAAATAAGACAAAATAAGATAAGCTTGAGGAGATTGTAGATGATATCCAGAAGGAGTATTTATTCTAGTACACTCAAAATACATGCACACTAATGACAATATCATCTTTGATGATGTCTTGTACTATGTGACTGTCATTGATGATATACTTCATGAAGACTAATGATGAATACTTCAACAAAGAAGAAGATCAAGGTTGTCAGATCAGATGATGAAGTAGAGTACCCTTCCAGAAAATCCAATGATTTTTCCAAGTAGGCATAGATAAAGAGGGAGCCAAAAAAAAGAAGAAGATAAGTATTTATACTTTGTATGATAAGTTTTATTTTCTCAAATTGAATTGTCATTTTTATTATTGATGAATAGCATAGCCATTTAAATCAGTACTGGTTAACCCTTGTGGAAATTTCTGTCATGAATAGGTCTAATGTAAATATTTTGGATATGAAGATTCGTGAAGATGCGTCCAATATGATAGTTATGCTCAAATAAAGTGTCCTCACCATATTTCAGATGACAATAATCCCTAGGAAGCATTCGCAGGGGTGGATCCTTGATTATACCACATGCTCGCATGTTCCAAGGAAGAAGAGGATGAAGACGGTAGCATTCAAGATATATAGAAGTTTTCATATGAAGTTTGATAGAGAGGAGTAGAAAAATGGGTGTCCCTCCAATACAATTATCATCCTTCTATTAGGATGAGCCAGTAGAGTCAACAAAACAAGTGGATCTTCCAAGAGAGTATGCAGTGATCAGGAAACAAGCAAGCATGAAGTCATTATGGAAGAATATTACTCCACCATGAAGAATAATGTGTGATAGAGACGAGACCTGAAGGGAATTCAATTGTGACTTCCAAGTAGATCTATAATATCTAGCATGTATTCCATATTAGGATTTGAGAAGGCACATTATATAGGCTACATAATTAGCCATTTTTGCAGAACTTGCGAAAGTCTTGGATGGTATCCAATAGACCCACTTGATGGGAGGTGACAAAAATACACAAGGGCAAACAATATTCCATTATCCTGATCTATATGGTGTGGGTATATTTTCCCAAAATAAGAGTATCTAGATGCAGTGAGTGCAAGATACTTAGATATAGAGAGAGCTAAGTGTATAGATGCAAAGGAAGTGGGATACTCAGGTACAGGGGGAGAAACATACTTCCACATAGAGGGAGTAGATACAACACAACCTGTTGATGATAAAGAAGACCTTGTACGGACTCAAGTAGGAACCTCGGACATGGTATGGCATAATAGACGTATACTTGAGAAGCTTGGACTTCACCAAGAATGACGTGGATTCCAACCATTACTACAAGGTTGGTGATGGTGACTATTTGATGATCTATTTTTTTAGAGAAACAAAGAAGCTCAATGCCAAGTGTAAGATGGATTTGGACTTTGAGTCCGAGATTATTGGGATTGGAGGTGTGATGAGATCTTCCTTAGGAAAAGGGAGTGAACAGTTAAGATATTACAAGATACAACCTAGTGGAATGTAAGTCCATAACCACACCAATGATGATAGATATGGAGAAGCTGAATGATTATACTTTAGATTTGGATTTGATGGACAATTGAATAGGTCATTGGTATATCTAGTTAACACCAAACTAGATGTTTGCTTTGCAATGAACACCCTAAGCCAATTTATGGTTGAATTGAGCAATGCATATTGGGTGAAAACAAGCATGTGCTAAGGTACCTGCATGGTACAAGTTGGATATGATCTAATAGATGACTCAGGTGATGAAGTGAAGCTGCAAAATATATACAGATTTTGACTAAGAGGAGTGTAGTGCACATATAAGCATTTTGAGGTGTTGCTTCATATATAATATCTTGGATTAGTGGGAAGAAGGATTTTGTGGCACCCCGTACAACATAAGTATAGAAATTTGCATCCAGAGTCACGGGGCCATTTGATTTGGAGATCAAATACCATTTAATTTTAGACATGGTGCAGAAGGGAGCAACAAAACTACAATACATATCCATGAACGAGAAGATAAAAAACATTCTCACCAAGCCTATGCCTAAGGAAAAGTTTGTATACTTTAGGGACAAGCTTGGTGTGATGGAGAATTCCTCCTTGAGTGAGAGGGAGAGTTGATGGATATGCTACATCATGATGATGAGAAGGTAGACATTCGTATGAGATTTGAATGGCCCAAACACCATGATCGTATTACAGATGAGCATGCAGACATTCATATGAGAGATGAATGGCCCAAACACCGTGATGGTCTTACATATGAACATGCATAAATTCATATGAGATATGAATGGACTAGACATGGTGATGATTTGATAAATGAGTGGAAGACATTCGCGGAAAGTGAATGGCCTAGATACCAAGGTAGTAGTACAAGTGTGGTTGTAGTACATACGTAGTACACATGTAGTTGTAGTACAAAAACTGTAGTACACATGAAATTGCAGTATAGACATAGTACATATGCAATTGTGGTACATATGCAGTACCAATGTAGATGCAGTAAAGGTACAATACATATGCAAATGCAATATAGATGCAGTACTGATGGACATTCTCACCAAGTAAGCAGCTTGGCATGATGCATAATGTCTCCCTTGTTGAGAGGGAGTGTTGATGTTCTCCATGGTTCTAGCATTGAGAAAACATGATGTAGATTATTCTCCCAGATGGGTTCTCTACCCAGGTAGAGGATGGCCCCATCATAACCCTAATTATTCATGTATATTAACTATGTTTATTGATGCTCGAATTCTTAGCGTTTGTCCAATCATGTGGATTGAATGGAGTGATAGAATGCTAGAGGTCACATTGCATTCTCTGTGAAAGAGTACTCTTGATGAGTGGTCTATTCTTATAGAGTGAGATGACTTTTCTATGTTACAAAGGGATATTATCTCTTTGTATATTAGAAAAAGTCTGTACTAATGTTGATTTTGACATTGAGTCTAAGAAGTTTCCGAGACTTCTTAGAGTATGGTAAATTCAACATTAGATCTCTATGGAAGAATTTGATCTACATGTGAGGAGATATCAACAAGGATAAATTTTCTATGATGAAGAAATAACCAAAAATTCAAGATAATCCATTCAAGAAGTCCCATATAGCATTGAATACGTCCCATATATATTTGAAGGAAAGAAAGGGCACAACTACACCAGGAAAATGGGTAAATTGACTCTAGAAGACAAAATTACAAGTCAACCTCAAGAGTGAAAATCAAGTCAAATTAAGATTATAAATAGAAATGTTCTCACAATTCATTTGATACATTCACATCACACATCTTCTTCTATCCACAAGTGCACACCTCCAAGGAATACCTAGCAAAGGCAAGAAGCATAATTTTGGGGTTCTCTTATTCTTTTATTCTCTTGGAAGATTATCTACCCTCACTAGGGTTTCTTCTGAAGGAGTGCGAGCCTCCCTTATGTTCTAGCAAAGGAAAGAAGCATAATTTTGGGGTTCTCTTATTCTTTTATTCTCTTGGAAGATTATCTACCCTCACTAGGGTTTCTTGTGAAGGAATGCGAGCCTCCCTTATGTTAGGTTTTAATATTCATGCCATGGTATTGTTATTGTATTGGATTAATTTCTTATGAGAAAAGTTTGCTAGGTTTTCTCCCTATTGGGTTTCCGAGGAATAAAATCTTTGTGTTTCTTATGCATGGTTATCTTTCAGTGATCCTTGTTTTATTTTCCGCTGCAAATGAATGATGCTATAATTATGGAGTGGAATGAATTATGAAATTAAAGGTGAAAGAGATGAAAATTATATTGGTAATTTAATATTCAACAAATACTAGGTCCAATATTCAAAGGGTATGAATCAATTGAGACCTCGTTACAAAAGTCATAACATTTTCCGAATTCTCATCAGGGTTGAAATTATAATAAATTAGTTGGTCAAAGGAAAACACTTTTCCTTCATGTAGAATTTGTATGGCATGGAATAAATATGAAAAAACCTCCTTAATAGAATACGTATAACTCTTCCCAAGGAGCATCCAAATTATTTATATTTGTAAAAAAAAATTCTACTTAAATTAATAGGAGAATCTACAAGATCCTCTATGGTCTCTTATCAAAATATATTAATGTAATATGCAATGGGTTAATATTAGGATATTTAATTTTCTTCTAGAATATCGATGTAGTTACATAAGAGGAAGCTCCCCTTATCAATGGTGCACCAATAAATGGAAAAGTTCTTGATAATGACCGTGATTTGAAAAGTTGTAGAATGAGAGAGATATGGTTTTGCATTCTTTAATGCAAATATAATAAACCCAATAGTTTGAAGGATCAATACCCCCAATATAATTTAATAAGGTGCATAAGAAATTACCACCCCCAAAATGTATCCTAAATAAGAAATGGATTAAAACTTAATTAAGATGTAATTAGCAATGTTAATCACATAATAAATCAAACTCCTAATTCCAATGGAAATATTTTTCGATTGGACAAGAAAAAATGTGGGGTAAACTAGTGTGATTAATGTATTTTGCATGTAGAACAATGTGGGATTAACCCGCAATTTTGAATTTTTCATGAGTGGGTAACAATAGATAAATCTCTCCTTTTTCGCCCATTTTGATTTATCCAAGACCTATGATCAATCTACGTCGACTCCCTTGCTTGACTGAACTCATAAACTCTGTAAGATAACCCTGTCAACAGACTAGGTCCCTTCTTGAGAAAATCTAACAAGAGAACCTTGTGAACCTTGGGTCAGATCCCCTACATAAAAAAAGTCACTAATGAAATCATATCTGATGTGATTCCAAATCAAACCAAATTGGATTGCATGGAAATTTTTTGAACAAAGATGATGGTAATCCATGGGTAAGATAAGTTTAATTTTTTTTACACAAGGGTGTGTGTGTGTGTGGAACATGTTTTTTGTTTTATACCTAGTTGTATTTACGTTTAGGATTTTGAGAACCTTTATCCAATTTTCTTGAAGTTTAATGAATTTAATTGTTCAAAATCCATGTTTTTCATTTTTATAAGGCTTGTTCCATTTCTTTTCTAATTTCCATCGTGCATTTTTTTGTTTCTAACTAGGCTATAAGAGTTACTTACTAGATGATGTATATGCATAGTAACCAATTTTACCCTTAATTTTTTTATGTAGAAATCTTATAGGACTTAGAATTATCAATTTTGTTATGTATGTAATTCCATAACTCTAGTTGCAAGAATAAAAGAAATCAAACGTTCTTACTAAAGGTTAGTGTAGAATTTATATTATGCGTATTGAGATAGATTGCTTTTTTCACTATTGCTTTCCAATTCAGAGATCTATTTCTCTATCAATAGATTAAGTCCCTTCTTGAGAAATCATAACAAGAGAACCTTGGGTTGGATCCCCTACATAAAAAAATCACTGATCAAATCATATTGGATGCGATTCCATATCAAACCAAATCGAATTGCATGGAAATTTTATGAACAAAGATGATGACGGTCCACTAGTAAGATAAGTTTTGATTTTTTTCCACAAGGATATGTATATATATATATATATATTGGAATATGTTCATGTTCAATACATACCCTAATCCATTTCCACATAAAGAACAAAAGTCGTTGCTTCAAAATTGTGGAACAAACATTCTAGATACTTGCTGAAGAGGATGCTAGATGAGAAAAATAATGAGAAATGAAACAACAATTATCCATACAAAAAATAAAGTCACAACAATTATCTAAATTGCTAAAAATTATTTTGGAGTGATGATGAAGTAGTGTCTAGTGGTAATGATGTTTATGTCCAACTTAATAAGAGGGAAATACCTTATCAAATCCAATTCCATTAATATATGTAGTGTGTTAGGGGCAATGTTCCAAATTTTGATAGAGTTACTCTTCTTAAAAGAGAAAATGGTTAAGAAGAGATCATTATCTGTAATGTTATTGATGAATCCCATATAGAAAATTTAGATTTGACATGCTTGGATCCTTGTGGTAATGATCCAATTCTTTACATTGTTGGTACTAGTGGCAGGTGGACACATAGTATGTATGATGTTTTCACCATCCAAATGGCATATGCAAATGAAAGTGGAAAGATGTTGCGCTATCCTTCTTTTTTTTTGAAGTAAAATCACAATTAGGTTCAGGTGGTTCAGATGAATATCACAAAAAACATTACACTATAGTCATAAAGAAAGTGTTTTAAAATGGATCTAGTTCAAATGTGACTCCCTTATTGGGAGATGGTTGTTTCGTCAAGATTGGAAGAAAGAAGCTCATTCAAATGGATGGGATTTTGGTTCACAACACAAATCCATTTGATTTTACCACAAAGGAAGGCATGTATGCCTGTATTTATTATGAAAATTTGCCTAGTATGTTTAAGAAGAGTCATTGAAGATTCCATATCGTGTGGAAGTGTTGAATTGTTTAGTAGAGGTTTCCATATGCGGAACATTCTGTTGGGAAAGAATGTTTGAAATTCTTGTGGATGTTAGTCAAATGAATAGTAATACCAATAGTTCATAAAGTAGTTCATTAGAAGGTAGAAGTAGTAGTAGATGTACTCAACAACCTAGTAGTAAAATTATAGCAAAATCGAGACCCCAATGGTTTTTACTGGTAGGATCTTTAGAGGTGAAAATGGATGGGGTACCAATAGGGACTTCCTTGAAATGTCTATAATTTTGGGGAAAGGAGGAGAAGATGACATAGTGCAACACTGGTTCTTATGTGAAGCAATATGGAACGCTAGAGCAATCCTAGCAACAACTAAATTAGTTGAATTCTAAACAACGTTAGGAGAAAGGGTCTTACAATGGTCCATGAAATTGCTTGAGATGTGAGGACCACCAACTCCCACTTTAGAAAAGAGAAAGAAACTATTCGTAGATGCATTTGCACAACCCAACTCCAAGCTGTAATACCCCAATTTTGACCCTTATGAAATATTGGATTTTAATGTAAATATTGTATACATGCGATGTATGTTTCCCTAGCGTGGAGCTCAAGGCCAAGGGCCCGCTAGTAAATGTTCATATTTTATTTAAAATGGACAAGCATTTGATATTTTGTTACCCATGTGCTATTAAGCCATGGAATATTGTAATTTGATGTAAATATTTCATATTGCAATAAAATACCAAAACTGGCTATGGAAGCAACGAATGAGAAGGGGACATGTGTATCCACTAGGGAGTGGTGAGGGGGTTGTGGGGATGAACCATATGCTGCCAAATGTCATTGTGAGAACCCATTTGACTTTCTTGGATGACATTTATTTCTGTTGTAAGGAAGTAGTTGAAGATTTCAGTCCATGGCTTCAATGGAGCATGGGAAGCCCATAAATTCGTATGGTAGAGTATAGGCTCTGTTTTCTTGTACCACAAGTCACTCTACCTCATGGGAATTTATCCTTCCTCATTCCCATTCCATTGTGGAAGATCCCAACATCATTTTCCATCCAAAAACGAATTCCTAGCAGTGAGAAAAACCAGAAATCGCAACTTTGCAAGAATCCACGTTTTGAAGAGCCATAAATGCCCATAATTGGTATTTGACAGTGAAATCCAATGGGGGATCGATAGATATGAACCTTGAGGCAAATTTGAGAGTATTAGATACCCCAAAATCCATTGGAAAACCCAATTTTTACAGCCCAAAAATCAAGTGACAGGATTGAGTTATTGGATGACAGAATTGTGAGAAATCCAAGTGTGAATGACTGAGCAGAGGTTGGGTTTGCTTGATAATCCCAGTGAAGGCTAGAATATCAATGAATTAGCAGCTGGACCTTTCTATTCCCATCCTGAAGAGCACTGGAGGGAATGGACGCCTGAGGGACTGTGCAGCAGAGAAGGGGACCTTCCTTGTGTTGGATGTGGTAGGTAATGTGGGTTCCTTGACTGTTGAATTATCTTGAGATGCCTGTAGCTCTATGGATGAGCTCACTGGCTTAGCATTTCCCTCCTTTGTATTTTGTATGCTTGATAAACCCAACTGTGTGTTGGATTAGCATACCTGTTGAGTGAAACCATGGCTGTGAGTGAGCCCATCTAGTTCCTCCTTAGTGGATACACAACCCATCTCGGGGGTGATCTCTTAGCTGAAAGACTACAGGATGGACAAAGATATATGGTTAGGTGGAACGTTGCTTTCACATAGCTAGTTGTTGGACATCTTCAACTCAAATATAAGTGTTCTCTATGTTTAAATTATATGCATTATGTGTTTTGCAATGTATTAATTATGAATGATAATTATTCATGTTAATGGAATTGATATGGAGTCTGTGCATAGCATAAGAATGGGATTGATTCTCTGCCTATTGATTCATCATTTGCTTGAAATAAATATGCTGATGCATTTCAGTTGGTGTGTGTTAATACGAGTTTTAATTCCACTGTGTTTATTTGAAGTATGAGCCTGCACACACAAGTTTTTAAATTGTTATGAATTTCTGAGTAACGTATGGGGCTGAAATTACCAATTAAGCCCTGGTATGTTAGTCATGTTTCCTTCCTTGCATAGGATTTGATGGAAGGGAACGTGACACAAGCAACATGGTGTTTCAGAATTAAGAGAAATCCGACAAATGCATGGAGAATCTACCTAGGCATATCCACAACATTTTAGGGATGTACTCACCAAACTAACATTCTCAGTACATGAATCCCACCACAAAGAATAGTTTATTGAAGGTTTATTTCCATTTAAAAGGATACCTCTATGACACCAAGTGATAGAATCACCCATAATTGCATTAGAACAAGCAATGCAGATTGGATATATGGACAACTATCTGAGCACCACTATAGTAGGAACTTCATCATCTTCAAGAGAATTGGCACAAGTGCATAATAAATTGGTAGAGATAATTGAAAGACATAAAGACATGAACATACCAAAAGTATCTTGACCGCAGGTATGGTGTAGTAGTTTCATGACAGAAGGACATCATGATTTGGAATGTACCAGAACAAGAAGTGGACAAATTACGCTAGGAGGACCATTTAATGCAGGCCTGAGTGCGACAATTATGTAGGTTTCCATGACGAACCCATTCCAATATGCAGGACTACCAACATATCTAGAACTACCAAGTGCTTCACCCAACAACTATTGCAATATTTTCAAAGCATTTGGTCATCTGTTGCGGATCTGTACAATTTTACAGAAATAATCCTTAGTCCCAAACGAAATTATCTACTAATTTTGTGGATCCACTATACATAGCAGTGACAAGTGCCGAGCCTTGGATGCTTTGATAGAGAGGCTATATTTCTTTATATATCAGGTAGAAGGCGAAGCTCCAGGAACACGCAGAGGGTGCAAAAGAGGATTTGGTGCGGGATGAGGAGGTTGTTGTACAGGTCCCATCCGATGCTACAAGTGCAACAATATTTCCCATATTTCCGTGACTGTCCATTCCCCAAAATAACCTAATGTACATACTACCGCATGAACACTCACATCGTGGAGGAATGTCATGAATTGATCGCGAAATGGGAAGATCCCACAAGAATACCAACCCATTTTATCCAATGTTATCAACTGTGAACCACAAGAAGACTGGAGTTCAACATGATTTGTTGTTACCCAGGCATGCACAAGAGTTGGATCAGATTGGTAATGAGAAAAATCACCTATGATCACTGGAAGTAAACACCAAATAAGACTAAGAAGAGTAAGTATATTCCATCCCAATAGAAAGAGATATACCAAGAGGCCACAAACATGTTTGGTCAAATACTTGTTAATGTTACAACATCATGAGTCATTCTCTAGGTCAATCTTGTGTGTCAAGATTGAGCCTTGTGTGTTGAGGCAGTGTCTTATAGGAGCCTAAGTTGGACTTAGGAAACTTGGAGAAGAATCTTGAGTTGGACTCAAGAATGGTTAAGCTTCATGTGTTGAGGCAAGTGCTTTGTTTGTCAAAGTGATGATGTTGTATAGTCTTGCTAGTCAAGGCTAAGGTCTAATGTGTCAAGACAGATCCTCATGTGCTGAGGTGGTGCCTCATGTGTTGAGGTGATGCTTTGAATGTCGAATCATGTATGGTGTGTGATGTACTACTAACCATGGTTGAGATATTAAGTCTCCCCTAGGGACCGACCACCCCTAGAGTGAATTACTTTAGCATATAACCACTTGGAATGATAGTAGGACAATATGGTCACATCATTGGGAAAATATACTTAGTATATTTGATATGATAATTAAGATGGCACATGTGGACCATGCATATAAGACAAGAGATAAAGATAAGATGTGATAATATATGAGAGAATTCGAATTGCACATAAAAGAATTAAATTAAGAGAGAATTTGAATTGTTAAACTTCAGTGAAGACTTCAGTAAATCAAAGGATAAATCGAATTGATCACTATGGTGATGTTAACAAGAAAGAATCTATTAAGAGAGTTAACTAAGTGATAAAAAAGAAGATACAGTTAACTAAGTGTTATTTCATGATGACAATTATGTTAAACTAAAATCCATGTCACGTCCCCATGACCCTCGGAGGCCATGGGAGACCTCGATAATTTTTTTTCATCCAACTCGACTGAATACACACACACCCAGTTGGAATAGCTTGAATCCACAATCCGCAACTGCGGATGCGGAAGTGCAAAACTTCCCATTGAAAAACTTACCTTTCTGTAAAACGCAATCCACAATGACGAATCCCCAATCCACAACTGCGGATGCGGAAGTGCAAAACTTCTCATCAGGAAATGTACCTTTCTGAAACCCGCAATATGCAATGGCGAATCCGTAATCTGCAATCTGCAATCCGCAACTGCGGATGCGGAAGTGCGAAACTTCTAATTGGAAAACTTACCTTTTCGCAACCCGCAATCCTCAATGGCGAATCCTCAATCCGCAATCTGCATTGCGGAAGTCGGAATTGCAGAAATCCAACTTCAACCATCATGAAAAATTTCCCTTCCATAATCTGCATTGCGGAATTCAGAATTGCGAAAGTCGCACTTCAACTTTTCGAAACGTTTCCCTTTCTGCAATCCACAATCCTCATCGCGGATGTGGGATTGCAGAAGCACCATCTCTGCTCCTGCAACTTACCCATGCAAACTTCAGAGAGGCATAACTTACTCGTCCCTTAACCAAATGAGACAAGGTCAGTACCGTTGGAAATATCTTGGAGAGCTCTATCCAATGGTGCAACTTCCACTCCAAACCAAGGTCTCTAACCCCATCATTTCTCCAACTGAACATATGTACTTAAATCCACTTAAAATACTTTAACCTTCTTCCTGCCTTTACTTTCCCCTTCACCCAACCCATAGAGGGGTTTCTGAAACACATTAGGGTATTCCCATCCCTTCCCAAGATCAGGTATAGTCATACAACTCATTCATAGGGTTAATCAAACATATCACAACATGTAAGGTGCATAAGTTAAATCTAACCATTACCTCTATCACATGCAAGACTTATAATGCATTAAAAATCATTCCATACAATGAAGTACATAACAATGGACTCAGCCCTCTACTCAGGCCTGCACATAAAATTGTTATGAATCAAATTTATATAAACAAACATTCCATAAATTGCACATAAGAAACCATATCATATCAATGGAACATCATCATTTATCATAACAAAGAAGTACTTATCTTTTAACTTTATAAAGCTGCCAAGCAATTGGCTAAGTGAGAGCAACGTTCCACCCAACCTTAGATCTACATCTAGCTTGTACTCTTTCAACTGAGAGATCACCCTTGAGCTGGGATGTGTGTAGACTAAGGAGGGCTATCAAGTTCTCTCATATTTAAGGTTCCATCCCAATGCTAAGCCAATCTGTAGTTGGGTTTATCAAGCATTCCAGGGTATCTACCCATGCTAAGCCAACCTACAGTGGGTTTATCGAGCATATAGGGATATACTGGTCATGCTAAGCCAGCTTCCAGTTGGGTTTATCAAGCATAAAAAATAACACAGTCATGCCAAGCCATCCTGCAGTTGGGTTTATCAAGCATACCAGACAAGTTGACCATGCTAATCCAACCTGCAGTGGCTTTATCAGGCATACAAGGATAACAAGGAAGGTATTTCTAAGCCAGTGAGCTCAACCACAGAGCTACAGGCATCTCAACACTCAGCAAACATGGCACCCACATTACCTACCTCACCTAACACAAGGAATACCCTCTTCTCTGTTGCATAGTCCCTCAAGGCCTCTTCCCTTCTAGTTCTATTCAGGATGGGAATAGAAAGGTCCAATCGCTAGTTCTATGAGATTACAGCCTTCATCGGGTTTATTAATAAATCCAACCTTCTACCATAGTTCAACAAGTTGATCCCTTTCAGAATTGAGGATAGGGATTAGTTCCACAATCTACTCTCTGTGACTCAATCCCGGGTTCTCACAGTTTCTTTGCACTGTTCAAGCTTTGTAATTCCTCTTAGGGTTCTTCTACTCCTATCGCCAGTAGATTGGGTTCACACCCACACTTCCCATGGTATTTTTCCTATTGCACAGGGAACACAATTATATTCACACTTCCTCACGGTTGGATCTGCGTATGCAAGGATTTCTGAACGGGTTCTCTCTCAATGAATCGATGGGTGATGAATGGTGAGTGCGTGTATCTCTGAGTGAGATATCCTCCTTGATGAATGGATGGATGATGGAATTCTACATGAATGTGTCCCTGTTTCCTTTCCCATGGGTAGTCAAAACAGGTTCTGTGAGTGTCCAGGCGATTGAGTGTCTTCCCGGACAAGAAACCAAAGTCGTTCCCTGCCATACAAAATCGCAGGCATGCTCCATACTCCATCGGCTTCAGCAACATGGTTCTCAACCACCCTCTGCAACTGAATTAATGTCAACAGGGAGGCCAAATGGGTTCATGTTGAACATGTGGCAAAATATGTACCAATCCCATAACCCCCTCACCTCTCCCTAGTGGATACACATGGCCCTTTCTAATTGGTTGCTTCCTTAGCCAGCTTCTTAGTTATTTTATTCATTAATAATAATTACATCATTTACATTTCTTCATGGATTAACATCCCATGAATAATCAAATTGTCAAATACTTTCCTACGCAATAACCTTAGACATACACTAGTGGGGCATTGGACTTGAGCTCCACACTAGGGAGAATACACAAAGTATTTACATTGAAGACAATGATCATCAAGGGAAAAATGGGGTATTACAACTCCCTCTACCTTAAAATAACACCATCCTCGGTGTTCTCAAAACTGAACAAAAATGGGAATGCCTCTTTCATGGCATCCTCCAGCTCCCACGTGGCCTCCTCTAGACTAAGGTGTCTCCATCGCATCTTTACCTCCCGATGGCCCTGTTCCGAAGCAAAGTGAATTTCTTATCGAGGATGCATATAGGATCCACCTGGAACTCTCCCTCTGGTTCCACCTATATCACATGCCAATCAATGATGGGATTATGATCATGTACATATTTCTTAAGAAAAGATACATGGAAAACATTATGAGCTTTCATGTTAGCAGGAAATGCAATCCTATATGCAACTAGCCCTATCCTATCAAGGACTTCGAATGGCCCACAATATCTTGGTGCCAACTTGGCACAACTTCCCAACTTCATGGAACTCTTCCTTGGTTTCACTCTGAAGTAGACATGATCCTCAATATTAAATTCCTTATGCATTCTTTTCAGATCTGCATAAATTTTTTGCCTGATCTTCACAATCTCTTGCTCCATCTCCTCAATAATTTATGGTCTAAGCACTACTCTGTTCACTGGGTTGTCCCAACTTACTGAAGTTCATCATCCTTTGCCATACAACACTTCAAAGGGACTCATTTTCAATGATGCTTGATGTCCATTGTTGTAAGCAAATTCCACTAAGTGTAAATAGTCTTCCCACTTGGATGGTTTGTCCATCACATACACCCTTAACATATATTTGAGAATCTGATTTACTCTCTCAGTCTAACCATCCATTTGAGGATGATAGGATGTGCTAGAATTCAACTGAGTTCCCAACTCTTGGAACAATCCTTTCCAGAAATTAGATGTGAACTTTGTGTCACGATCTGAAATTATTTCCTTGGGAAATCCATGCAATCTGAATATCTCTCTCATGAAGATATCCACAATGTCATTGCCCTTGTGAGTGGGCTTGTCCACCACCACCATGATTGAATCATGTTTCTTCACTGTCATTGGAAACCCTGTTATAAAATCCATAGAGATCACTTCCCACTTCCATTCTGGAATGGGCAATGGCTACAACAATCCTGCTAGATGTTGATGATCTTCCTTGACCTGTTGACACTTTTGACACATAGAAATGTACTCAGCTATGTATTTCTTCATACCATGCCAAAAGTACTATTTCCTTGCTTTTGTTATAGTCTTCTGATATCCCAGATGTCCTGAGTATGGTATTTGATGTATCTCATCTATCACCAACTTCTTCAAATCTGCACTGTTTGGAATGTGCAGTCTAGTGTTTTGATAAATGAGAACATTACCCTCACCCAACTGATATCTTGCATGCTTTTCATCCATAACTCCTTGCTGGAATTTCTCTTTGATCTGAAGGTAGGCTTCATCACTACTTTGAGCCTCTAGAATCCTCGCCTTCAAGTCTGATTCGCACTTACTAATTGCTGCAATATGAAATTTTCTGCTGAGTGCATGAGCAACTTTATTTTCCTTACCATTGACACGTTTAATTTCCAAATCAAACTCGCAAAGAAACTCCATCCATCTAGTTTGTCTAGCGTTCAGGTTTGGCTGGTCAAACAAGTATTTTAAACTCATATGATCAGTTCTAAGCTCAAATCCCCTTCCCAAGAGGTCATGTCTCCATCTCTTGAGAGCGTGTACTATGGATGCTAGCTCTAAGTCATGGGTGGTGTAGTTCCTTTCATGTTCCTTCAGCTTCCTTGACTCATAACAAATTACAGACACTTCTTGCATTAGCACTCCACCGAGTCCTTCAATGCAAGCATTCGTGCATACTACAAAATCTTTATCGGGATCTGCAATCTTCAAGACAGGTGCATTGGTAAGTAACTCCTTTAACTGCTGGAAACTTCTCTCACATTTTTCAGACCATGTGAATTCGATGTCCTTCCGCTACAATGAAGTGATTGGATGTGCTATCCTAAATAATCCTTCAATGAACCTCCTGTAGTAACCAACAAGGCCCATGAAATATCTAACATCTGCTGCATTCCTTGGAGTAGGCCAATCCATGATGGCCTCAATCTTTTCTGGATCCACTGCAATGCCTTCCACCGATATAATATGACCCAAATACTATACCTTGTACTGATAGAAGTTACATTTACTCATCTTAGCATACAGTTGGTTCTCCCTAAGGACTTGCAATACCATTCTCAAATGCTCATTATTCTCTTCTTCATTCTTGGAATACACAAGGGTGCCATCCAATAACACAATCACAAACTTATACAAAAATTTGTTGAATACACTATTCATGAGACACATGAATGTAGCAGGTGCATTGGTAAGACCAAATGACACCACTGTGAATTCATAATGGCAATACCTCATCCTGAAAGATGTCTTATGAATATCTTCTTCCTTTATCCTCACTTGATGGTACCCAGACCTCAATTCAATCTTTGAAAACACTCTAGCTTCCTTCAATTGGCCAAACAAGTCATCAATCCTTGGCAAGGGATACTTGTTCTTAATTGTCACTTTATTGAGCTATCTGTAATCAATACACAACCTCAATGTTCCATCCTTCTTATTAACAAATAACACTGGTGCACCCCATGGGGATACAATCGGTCTGATATATTCCTTGTCCATTAATTCCTGCAGCTGCATCTTCAACTCTACCAATTCTGGTGTGCTCATTCTATAAGGAGCTTTGGAGATGGATGCCGTCCCTGGAATAAGGTTAATGTTGAAATCAAAATCTCTCTTGGGTGGCATCCCTAGAAATTCATCCAAAAATACATCCTAAAACTCTTGCAATATATGGAAGTCTCATAGCCTAGGTCCTTTATCTTTTGCTGAATCCGATCTATGCATAGCATATAGTTGACAACCCTTTTTATAAAATTTCCTCGGCTGCAGGGATGAAATCTGCCTTATTGAAACATGCTTCGAAATTCCTTATACCAACCTGGACCTTCCTTCATCATCAAGGCATTCCAACGCTTTCTCATAACAGTCCACCTTGGATCTATGTCTTTCCAACCAATCCATGCCAATTAGGGCATCATATGATCCTAAGGGTAAGACATTTAATTTTGCATGCATGAGTAGTCCATTCAATTCTATAGGACACTCCTTCACTACTTCACTTACCTTTTTCTTGTTACCAGTGGCTAATTTAACTAGACAAGCCTTATCATGCTTTACTTTATCAAGATAACAACTTTCAACTACATTAGGAGACACATAACTTGTTGATGTATATGTAACTTCAGAATGTATTTCATATATGTATGTTGTATGTACTCCTATAGAGATGGTATTATTCCTCTATACGGAAGTGTCGTCATTTTAAATGTCGTAACTTATACTTGATGGGTTATTAGACCACCTTGTTGGGGTCGGCCCTGTATAAGTCATGTGGGTCAAAGGGTTATTAGACCACCCTATTGGGGGTCGGCCATGTGGGTCAAAGGGTTATTAGACCACCCTATTGGGGGTTGGCCTAGTCAGCATTATGTTATGTGGTTAAGTTCGAGCCTACATGATTTATGTAAAAGGCAAGTCAAGTCAAGTATAAATAGAGTGCGGGAGGCACTCTATTTGTTCACTCACTTCTCACTCATGCACTCAAGGAGGAGTGGCGCACTTATGGAGGAGGAGGATCTGCTGCTAGGTTATGTCTATCTCTCATTTTTGGTTTGTATCATTGCTCTATCTATCTCTGAGGAAGTTATTGGGGTTTTTCACCTTTATGGTTTTCCCCAAGTAAATATTTGTGTCTCTTGTGTGCTTGCATTATTGTCTCCATGATTGATATGCTGTAGATATGCTGTACATGTTGTTCTCTCAGTTAAGATCCTAGATAAGATTGAAGTAAATTCTGAAAATTTAACATGGTATCAGAGCTAGCCTGAAAGAAGGCATGATATGGCATGTATGACACTTGTTGCACTTACGATGCTAGGGCTTGATATAGAAAAAACCAGTCGTCGTAGCACTTTTGCTATAAATCCGTTTTGGCAAAGTTGTTGGATCTAAAATCTTTAAAAGTCAAATATTAAATCCCCATGTACCTTGTGTCCAAAGGACAACCTCTAATTCGTTGTAGTTTGTGATTTATGATCTGTACAATATAGGGTTTCTGCCTCTTCCAGATCTGAGTCAAATTCAGGTGACCTTGGGAAAAAGGTCATAACTTGGGATAGGAAGCTCCAAATGAAATTTTGTAAAACGTGAAAGGTAGTACATAGATTGTACTATCTCAGGAAAAAATTTCACAGGCCGAATAGGAACCAGTGACACGTGGCACGCCATACAAGTTCGCTCTCCTGTATTATCCCATAAACAGGTCACGTTGCGACACTTGCCATAACTCTCTTGCAAAGAGTCCAATTGTGATCAGACATGTCAGGATGGAAATATAACAGGTCAGGATATCTCAGGAAATATTTGTAGAGGCCGAAGTTGAAACAATGACACGTGGCACGCCATACAAGTTCGCTCTCCTGTATTATCCCATAAACAGGTCATGTTGCAACACTTGGCATAAATCTCTCTCAGAGAATCCAATTGAGGTCAGACCTGTCAGGATGGAAATATAACAGGTCGGGCTATCGCAGGAAACTTTTTTCAGACCCTGTGGATCGAAAAGTTAGGAGTTACACTAGAAACAATCAGGTACATATTTCTGTCAAAACAGAATTATTTCCGAGTACCTTCATTCATGGCTTCCGGAATTTAGGGCTTCGGAGAAAGTTGGAATTTTTGTAATCGGAGACCACGGATGGATGCCACTCATAAAAATAGAAATTTAGAGGCCAATATCAGAATTTTTGGTTGGGAAGAAGGCCAGGCTTGATCAGACCCTAGTTCGGGACTTTGGTCGAAAAAGTGGAAAATTAGGGCTTCTGTAAAAATGGGAATTTTTGAAATCTGTGACCACGGCTGGAAGCTCCTCAGAAAAATAGAAGCTTAGAGCTTTGGATCAAACCTTTTGATTGGGAAGAAGAGTGGGCTTCATCAAACCCCAGTTCAGGGTCACGTCCAGTGAATCTGGAAGTTTCAAAGGCAAAATTGAGGAGTGAAACTTTGCAGTTTTCAAATTCTGAATATACCAGCTTGATCAACTCATCAAGGCGCATATTTCTATCCTTTCAGAAGTTTAAAATTCAAAGTTTGAATTTTTGGGGTTTCTCTGACAAACCCATATCCAGCTCCAGGTCCAGTTCTTGCAAATCAAGTGGATTGGGTTAATCCTAGAAAAAGATGAATTGGTCACCTACATAAGTGAAGAAGTTCCTGTTTCAGAGGGAGATGAGGCTAAGGCCTTACATAAGAATATTACAAGCGATCTCGACAGGTATGACTCATTAAGGTATGTTTTGATACTTGTTCATGATTAAGTTCATGGTATGTTTGTTTTCATGTTATTACGGTTAGTACAATCTTGATTTTAGATTTGTCGTATCACCTTAACAAAATTATGAATGCACAATAGAAGATATTCATTGGTTAGGGTGTTGACACTTATGATTATACTAATGCATTATGGTGTTGTATGAGGTTTATGTTGTCTACTAACACAAAAGGTACACAAAGAAAGACAAATCATGTTCTACTTCAAAAACGCATGATCATGAAGAGAACCAAAAGACAAGGATTCATCCATTGTCATGGATCACATAGAAGATCTACTCTCGAGGTATGTATAACTTGTTTATACAATGGTTAACTTATGAGACATGCAGGTTACTAGCACAAGTCACTGAAGAGAACCAAAAGACATTATACGGGTATGTTAGACATAACTAGCTAGCATGCTAATCCAGGTATGTTTTTCCTATATCAAGCCAGAATCCTACCTTGGGTTAGGATCTTATACTGTTGTGTTGTTGATAATGATTATTCATGAAGCCATAAGTTTGAATAATCATGGGTATATGCATATTATGTGTCTTACCTTAATTAATGATATGACTAACCCGAAGAGTCATAGGTTTGAGTAATTATAGGTTTAGACATGTTATGTTTCTTATGATTTGACTAACCATAAGAATCCTACATAAACCTTGAATGCTAATGCTTATTATTTTTGTTTGAAATGATCATGACTATACATGCTTGAGATTATTGTGTCTTAATAGTATACTAATGAATGTATGATTTTATATGAGTTCACAAGGATAACACAATCATGATACTAATAAGCATGTATAGGTACCAAGGATGAATATGAGTTCAAGAACAGGTAATCCAGGAAGCAAAGATCAAGAGGGAGTACACTCCAGAGGTTTATGCAAGGATGCAGATATTCAGAGGGAGTTGACCATCTCTCTACATTCCACAACATAAAGGTGTAGTAGAAGCTACTTCAGATTAGGACTCCAGCAGCTCCTGCAAGGAAGCGAAGACTCAGAGGGAGTCCACCCAATGAACAAACAAAGATAAGTATTTTAATTATCATTTCTTGCATATTTGTTTGTTTAAATAAAATTGTTCAATGATGTATATGATCATGTTCCTAGACTTAGGATATGTATTGTGCATATTAGAATAGTTGCATTAATGAACAGTATACTACTAATACACATGGGTAAGTGGCCTATGGCACTGTACAACATTCCATTGCTACTTATCTAGAATGAAACCTCTTTGCTGACATGTTGGGAGTTGTGCACACTCTTAACAATGTTCTGGTAGAGATTGGAAGGCATCTAGAAAGTTACAGGATATGGATAAATGTTGTATTGAAGCATTGGCTAAGATAATTGCATGACTGTATGACATATTTCTTTATGTGTAAGAATTTGTTCTGAAAACTATGAGATGTTTTCTAATCATGCAATTTAACTTGTTGTGTAGGAAAGATCGTATGCCATCTCCTACAAAAGAAGAACTACAACATTTGTTCATCAACAAAATTATCTATTGAAGATATTGAAGTTCCCAGGATACGGGAAGAATGCCATGATCCGTCGATCATGAAGAACGATGTTTGGGATGCGGTCCCAAGAGCTGAAGGGAAGTCTGTTGTGACTTCCAAATGGAACTATCAGATCAAGCATGTTGCAGATGGCAGCATTGAGAAATATAAAAGTGATGAAATAGAAGATGCACCAAATGGATTTCAAGATAGCATGGTGTAGTCATATATGTGTGCAGAACTTGGTATGGTAGGATAGACAACTTTCTATCCAGTTTGGGTTTTACCAAGAATAAAGCGAATTCCAACCTTTTCTACAAGGTTGAGGAAGACAATCCAGTGATACTACTTTTGTATGTGGATAACCTGTTTGTTACAGGTGAAGATAGATTGATTGCCGACACGCAGCGGAAGCTTGCTGCCGAGTTTGAGATCCTGAAGAGGTTCGGGATGATGCACTATTTGTTTTTGGCATGGAGGTGTGGCAGAGTGATGGAATATTCCTTGGACAAGGGAAGTATGTAGTAGAGATCCTGAAGAGGTTCGGGATGATGGATTGCAAGGCCATGGCCACACCTATGACATCGAATCTGAAGCTTCTATGCGATGCTTCATCTGAGCCGGTTGATGTCTCTATGTATCGTCAGATGATTGGGTCCTTGATGTACCTGACGAACACGAGACCAGACATTTGCTTTGCTGTGAACACATTGAGCCAGTTCCTGACGGATCCAAGGAGTGTTCACCTGATTGCTGTAAAGCATGTTCTGAGGTACCTGAAGGGTACAATGGATTATGGGCTCAAGTATGAAGCGAATCAAAAGTTTAACCTGCAGGGTTATGTTGATTCAGATTGCGCTAGCAGTGTTGCTTCAGTATGGGATCAGGTGTGATCTCATGGTTTAGCAGGAAGCAGTCCTGCGTGGCACTGAGTACACATGAGGCAGAGTATGTTGCAGCCTGTTCAGCTAGTTGTGAGGCAGTATGGCTACGGAAGCTACTGTCTGAGTTATTTGATCTCTCGTTGGATGCTACTGGTATTTTTTGTGATAACCAGAGTTGTGTGAAGCTGTCTGAGAACCCAGTGTTTCATGACAGGTCGAAAAACATAGAGATCAAATATCACTATATCATGGATATGGTGCAGAGAGGACCTGTGAAGCTCCTGTATGTTGCGACGGACGAGCAGATTGCAGATGTGCTGACGAAGCCACTAGCCAGAGTGAAGTTCGAGTAATTCAGAGAGAGGATTGGCGTTCTTCAGATCGAGGACACTTCGAGGAAGAAGTGATGGACACATTTGCTGAAGCCATTCCAAGCATGTTGGAAGGAGGGTCCTTCACATGGCTGTGGATGTAAGCGCTGGATGATGAGCATCAGGATGATGTTCTGGTTCCTGCTGGATATGATCAGTTGGATCATTTTTATATATGTATGTATGCATCATGGTGGATGCTGGATATGATCAGTTGGATCATTTATATGTATGTATGCATCATGTTGGATGCTGGATATGATCAGTTGGATCATTTGTATGTATGTACGCATAATGTTGGATGTTGGATATGATCGGTTGGATCATGTGTATGTATTTTGTATATGCATCATGTTGGATGCTTGGACCATGTATCTGTATATGTATCAGGTGGATACATTGTATGATCAGGTAGATCATGTATATTGATATGTATCAGATATGATCAGGTAGATCATGTATGTTGATGGATACATTGTGTGGATCATGTATCTATGTATCAGGTGGATACACTATGTATGATGATATGTATCAAATAGATATGTGGTGTGCATCAGATGGATGCATTGTATGATCAGGATGATCGTGGATGACGAGCTTCTCCAGATGACATGCAGCAGGATGTTGCAGTGATGATGATCAGGGTGATCATGTGTACATCAGGATGATGTATGATGAGTATCAGATGATACTTTGTGGCCATGGATTAGGTTGTGCAGGTAAGCATGTAATTTGTGCCCTGAGAGATTTGCAGATGATCTTTCGAGGTTTTGCCTATGGCATGTAATTCGGTGCCCTGGGACATCTGGAAAATGCTCTTTCGAGGTTTTGCTTGGGAGGACATATAATTTGTGCCCTGGGAGATCTGCAGATAGTCTTTCGAGGTTTTGCCTACGGCATGTAATTCAGTGCCCTGGGATATCTGGCAGATGCTCTTTCGAGGTTTTGTCCTATGGCATGTAATTTGCTCTTGGGAGATCTGGACAAGATGAAAAAGGCCTCAGATGCTTCAGCCAGTTTTTGCCATGACCACATGTAATTTGCTCCTGGGAGATCCGAACAGGATGAAAAAGGCCTCAGATGCTTCAGCCAGGTTTTGTGGTGAGATCACATGTAATGTGCTCCTGGGAGATCTGACAGGTAGAGCCGTGTGCTCGTAATAGCCTGGGATGCTTCATCCAGGTTTTATGATGGGTCACATGTAATGTGCTCCTGGGAGATCCTACAGGTAGAGCTGTGTGCTCGTAATAGCCTGGGATGCTGCAACCAGGTTTTGTGACGCACGTAATAAGTCCTGAGGGTTCCACAGTATGGCCAGTGATGATGAAGACCTGCAGGTGGTGGGCCTACATCCAGTATGAAAAAGGACTGGCTCTGTAGAACTTCCTATGACGAGTAGAGTCAGAGATTGGTTGAGATAGAAGCAGCAGTGGCGATGATCCAGAGAAGAAGACTTGTGCTAGAAGAGTTGTGCTGAGAAATACCTTCCTAGTTAAGAGGGAGTGTTGATGTATATGTAACTTCGGAATGTATTTCATATATGTATGTTGTATGTACTCCTATAGAGATGGTATTATTCCTCTATACGGAAGTGTTGTCATTTATATTGTAAATGTCGTAACTTATACTTGATGGGTTATTAGACCACCTTGTTGGTGTCGGCCCTGTATAAGTCATGTGGATAAAAGGGTTATTAGAACACCCTATTGGGGATCGGCCATGTGGGTCAAAGGGTTATTAGACCACCCTATTGGGGGTCGGCCCAGTCAGCATTATGTTATGTGGTTAAGTTCGAGCCTACATGATTTATGTAAAAGGCAAGTCAAGTCAAGTATAAATAGAGTGCGGGAGGCACTCTATTTTTTCACTCACTTCTCACTCATGCACTCAAGGAGGAGTGGCGCACTTATGGAGGAGGAGGATCTGCTGCTAGGTTATGTCTATCTCTCATGTTTGGGTTGTATCATTGCTTTATCTATCTCTGAGGAAGTTATTGGGGTTTTTCACCTTTATGGTTTTCCCCAAGTAAATCTTTGTGTCTCTTGTGTGCTTGCATTATTGTCTCCATGATTGATATGCTATAGATATGATGCACATGTTGTTCTCTCAGTTAAGATCCTAGATCAGATTGAAGTAAATTCTGAAAATTTAACATAACTATGAGTAGACCCTGGGTTAATCAAAACAGAAATAGACCACTCAACAATCTTACCTGCAACCTCCACCACTGCTAATTGATGGTCTACTTGGTGATCATCCAGTGCTGCATAAATATTAAGTGTCTTTATTGCCATATCCCCTACTGTAGCCGCTCCTTTAATGTTCATGTGCAAGTTTCGAGGGTTCTTCCTTTCAGTCAGGAAGTCTCTAAGCATGTGGTTTCCTCCACAACCCCAACATTAAAGTGGCCCCTTTGATGTTCTATTTGCTGCTATAGCTGGCTTGAATTCTCTTCTTTCTTGCCGGCTCTGTGGAAAAGTCTTGGGATGATTCCTGAATGGTGGTTTGAATCCACTTTTCCTCGGTTCAAAATTTCCTGTAGGGTTTCCTTTCCATGTTGGATGCACCTCTTTTTTACCTTTACTCTGCTCGTAACAATGTTCTGCCATTCTAATGGTTTCATCCAAGCTTGGTGGATTTAATAAGTCTATTCTATCCCTATAGTTCTATGGTATACCACCAAGGAAGCATTGGATCTTCACTCTTTCATCCTTGATGTAGTATACATACCTCAACAATTCTAGTAACTTATGAACATGCTCTTCCATGGTATTCTGCCCCAATCTGAGTTCATTGAACTCTTTTCTCTTACTATCATAATACCTAGCGGATAGGTATTTATCCTTGAAATATCCTTGGAATCTTTCCCAATTGATCCTTCTTTCACTGATTTCCTTCACTTGCATGAGATGATCCCACCAAATGGAGGCTCTACCATTCAGATTGTAAATGGAAACTCTGGCCTTTTCATGCTATGAATAACCATGCATTTTGAAATACATTTTTATTCCAAGAAGCCATGCCTCTGCTTCTTGGCCTGTTTTACTTTCTCCCTTAAAAGTGGGAGGTATTTCCTTCCTAAACTCTCCTTGCGGGACTTCTCTATACTTTATTCTTCCTTCAAACCTGTTGGAATTTTTCCTTGGTATTCTTTGGAAATCCCTGGATTCATATGACCCGCTGGAAACTGATTTGGAGGAGGGTGTTATGTGCCTTCCACTCACGGAACTGCTTCTAGGGCTTGGAGTCCTCTTCCTGGAATGCTCTCTAGAATGACTACTTGCATTTTTCTCTTCTCTACCCATATTTCTTGGGTTGGATCCAAGGTTTATCCTTTGGTGCATGTTTGTGAGGCTCTGCAACATGGAAGCATTGAGCTGGTGCTGCTCTTCCTGAGACTTCATCAACCTCTCATTGAAACTCACCATTGTTTCAACCAAGTTCTGGGGAGTTAATTGCTCCCTTATTCCATTAGATTCGGTTTCGGCATGCTCTTCTTGCAAGTTTTCTCCCAGTACATCTTATTCAGGCTCATAAGGGTCCTGTGTGTCGTTAATGGTTACCATTTTCTGCTTTTTTCTCTATGCTGTCTTGTTGCACGATTCAACTACAACTCTACTACAGTCACTATGCATGATAGAATGTTTATTAGACAACATAAGAGTGCATCAAACTTAGAACATTTACACAGTTTAGAATTAATCATTTAATAAGAAATTTCAGGTTAAAACAACGCCACAACGCTTCTCTATTTGTGAATTTCAGCCACGGTTTGGCCCAAACAAATCTCGGTGTTACAGCTGAAGCTCCGATACCACTCTGTCACGTCCCCATGACCCTCGGAGGCCATGGGAGACCCTGATACATTTTTTTTATCCAAATCGAATGAATACACACACACCCAGTCGTAATAGCTCGGATCTGCAATCCACGATCCGCAACTGCGAATCTGCAATTGTGGACGCAGAAGTGCAAAAGTTCCCATTGGAAAACTTACCTTTCCGAAAACCGCAATCCGCAATGGAAAATCCACAATACGCAATCCGCAACTGCAGATGCGGAAGTGAAAAAATTCTCATTGTAAAACTTACCTTTCTGCAACCCACAATCCGCAATCCGCAATCCGTAATCTCCAACTACGGATGCAGAAGTGAAAAAATTCTCATCGGAAAACTTACCTTTCTGCAACCCACAATCCACAACAGTGAATACGCAATCCGCAATCTGCATTGCGGAAGTCGGAATTTTGGAAATCCAACTTCAACCATGAGGAAAACTTTTCCTTCTGCAATCCACATTGCGGAAGTTAGAATTGCGTAAGTCGCACTTCAAATTTCTGAAACATTTCCCCTTCCGCAATCTACAATCTGCATTGTGGATGTGGGATTGCGGAAGCACCATCTTTGCTCCTTCATCTCACCCATGCAAACTTAGGAGAGGCATAACTTCCTCGTCCCTTAAACAAATGAAACAAGGTCAGTACCGTTGGAAATCTCTTGGAGAGCTCTATCCAATGGTGTGAATTCAACTCCAAACTAAGGTATCTAACCCCGTCATTTATCCAACTAAACATCTATACTTAAATCCACTTAAAAGACTTTAACCTTCTTCCTGCCATGACTTTCCCCTTCACCTGACCCATAGAGGGGTTTCTGAAAAACATCAATGTATTCCCCTCCCTTCCCAAGATCAGGTGTAGTCATACAACTCATTCACAGGGTTAATCAAACATATCCCAACATGTAAGGTGCATAAGTTAAATCTAACCATTACCTCTATCACATGCAAGACTTATAATGCATTAAAAATCATGCCATACAATGAAGTACTTAACAATGGACTCAACTCTCTACTCAGGCCTGCACATAAACTTCTTATCAATCAAATTTATATAAACAAACATTCCATAAATTGAACATAAGAAACCATATCATATCAATGGAGCATCATCATTTATCATAACAAAGAAGTACTTATCTTTTAACTTTCTGAAGCTTCCAAGCAACTGGCTAAGTGAGAGCAACATTCCACCCAACCTTAGATCTCTGTCTATCTTGTACTCTTTCAACTGAGATATCACCCCCTAGCTCGGCTATGTATCCACTAAGGAGGGCTACTAGGTTCTCTCACAGTCAGGGTTCCATCACAATGCTAAGCCAATCTGTAGTTGGGTTTATCAAGCATTCCAGGGTATCTACCCATGCTAAGCCAACCTACAATGGGTTTATCGAGCATATAGGAATATACTGGTAATGCTAAGCCAACTTCCATTTGGGTTTATGAATCATACCAAACAACACAGTCATGCCAAGCCAACCTGCAGTTGGGTTTATCAAGCATACCAGACAAGCTGATCATGCTAAGCCAACTTGCAGTGGGTTTATCAGGCATACAACGATACAAGGAATGTATTTCTAAGCCAGTGAGCTCAAACACAGAGCTACATGAATCTCAACACTCAGCATACATGGAACCCACATTACCTACCTCACTCAACACAAGGAAGACCCTCTTCTGTGCTGCATAGTCCCTCAAGGCATCTTCCCTTCCAGTGATATTGAGGATGGGCATAGAAAGGTCCAATCGCTAGTTCTATGAGATTACATCCTTCACCGGGTTTATCAAGCAACCCAACCTTCTACCATAGTTCAACAAGCTAATCCCTTTCAGACTTGAGGAAAGGGCTCAGTTCCGCAATCTACTCTTTGCGACTCAATCCCGGGTTCTCACAGTTTCTCGGCATTGTTCAAGCTTTGTAATTCCTCTTTGGGTTCTTCCACTCCTGTTTCCAGTAGATCGGGTTCACACCCACACTTCCCATGGTATTTTTCCTATTACACGGGGAAAACAATTATTTTCACACTTCCTCACGGCTAGCTCTGCGTATGCAGGGATGTATGAATGGGTTCTCTCTCAATGAATCAATGGGTGTTGAATGGTGAGTGTGTATATCTATGAATGAGATCTCCTCCCCGATGAATGGATGGATGATGGAATTCTGCATGATTGTGTCCCTATTTCCTTTCCCATGGGTAGTCAAAATAGGTTTTGTGATTTTCCATGCAATTGAGTGTCTTCCCGGACAAGAAACCAAATTCGTGCCCTGCCATACGAAATCGCAGGCATGTTCCATACTCCATCGGCTTCAGTAATAGGGTTCTCAACCAACCTCTGCAACCGAATTAATGTTAGCAGGGAGGTCAAAAGGGTTCACATCATGACATGTGGAAACATGGGTAGCAATCCCATAACCCCCTCACCTCTCCCTAGTGGATACACATGGCCCTTTCTCATTGGTTGCATCCTTAGCTAGCTTCTTGGTTTTTTTATTCATTAATAACAATTACATCATTTACATTTCTTCCTGGCTTAACAACCCATGAATAATCAAACTGTCAAATACTTGCCTACACAATAACCTTAGACATACACTAGTGGGGCCTTGGCCTTGAGCTCCAAACTAGGGAGAATACACACTGTATATACACAGTATTTACATTGAAGCCAATAATCATCAAGGGAAAAATGGGGTATTACAAGCCGACACTTGGGTTGAGACACTTGCATGTTGACACTTAAGTTAGCTACCTAACTAAGTGGGAAATATTTCAGTTAAGGGGCGAGTTCATCCTGAAGTCAGTATAGTGAGTTAAATCTATTGCATGAGAAGTGGGGCACACTTATTCAGGCAAGGTTGATGCATCTAGATGGAGGGTGATTTCATCCTAAAGTCAAAAGATAAAAATAGAAGCCAATGCATGTGAAGAATATCTAAATATGTTATACATGATTGATGAATTCAATGTGAAGTGAATTCTCTTCTCCCTTGAAGGCAAGGAGCTGATATTTGTGCAGGATATTATTCTAAATCTCTCTTATTTATCTTTCTCTTGCTCTGTAATTGCACCGGGGGTGCTTGATGTAAAATAGATCCTTTGCTATCTATCAATATACTAAGGAAGGTTTTGCTGGGGTTTTCTCCATCAAGTGGCATAGAGGATTTTCCTATGGTAAATTCATGTGTCGAATGTGATTTATTATGTGTATGATTGTTATTCGATTTCAAGTATTATTGCAGCTATGAATTAAAGATAAAAAAATTAACAATTCCAACTCGACCAGCCCGAGATGAATTAGGACCATCCCACCAATATAGAAATAATTATATACGAATTGATGAGAGAGAATCAAGTAATGAAAAAACAAGGTACTATGTTTCATTATGGTTCCATTTACTAAAATTTATTCTGGAATATGAGAATTCTACTAAGAAGTTTCATGGAGCACTTTGCAACCTCCAGAATGTTGCAGAAATTGATGGTGATATCTCTATCCCACTACCAAAAAGATGTTAAGATTTAATATGCTAAGACAGAAAATAGCAGCATTACATTCCATTTCACAATAATAGCATATATATAGGATCACTGAAGAAACAACAAGCATGGCATAAACACAAGAGACACAGATTTATCCTGGGAAACCCTCATGGGGTAGAAAACCCAGTAAAGCTTCCTCAATATAGATGACCAGCAATATACAAAGATGAAACCCTGAGACATGATCTCCTCCTCCACAATAGCAGACCTCTCCTCCACAAGTGCGCTATCCTCTCTCAAGTGAGTGTGTCAAATGAGGAACACACCTCCTCTATTTATACACTACTCTGACATATCTTTTACACAAGTACACGTAGGCTCGTATTTAACCAATGGGTTAAATACCCCACTACAACTGACTGGGCTGACCCCTCTAGGGTGGTCTAATAACCCTTTGACCCACATAACACATACAGGGGACGACCCCCACTGGGGAAGTATAATAACCCGAGTTACCACATTCCGACGGAGGAATAAACATCTCCGGATATACAATAAGATCTTCACAGAGGAATGAAACATCTCCGGAATAATAAAGTACAAATATAATATTCTTTGAAGTTACAATATCTCAACAAAAGAAACCTACAGTTGGTACGAAAAAGGTGAAGGAAGAGGACTGGTCGAGAGTTCCATCTGGATGCATAGGTACATGGCTACAATATTAATAATGTCAACATACTACCAAAGAAGTCATGGGAAGCAATGGGCTCTCCAACGCTCTTCGTGAATCCCCCATTCAGTTGAGGATGAAGAATTAGTATTGCATCTTCCCTAATGGCCAACTAGAAAATATTGAATTTGATTTGGGGGTGTCAAAACCACTACATATTTTTAAGTGATAGAGATTATGGGTGGAATGGATCCCTACCCAACATTGCATGAAATCAAACGGGCTTATGAAAACTATGGGATAATTGATTTGAAGAACATAATGATGAATTTTGAGGCCGATGGAATGAAAGTAAAACAACCATTGGATCCACACCAAGGCACACAATACATAGAGCCAATCCAAGGAAACATGGAACACGATGTTCTAGATAACATATATATCCGACAACGAGAAAAAGAGATGATCATGTAAATACCACAACAGAAGGATCAATAAGTTGGATGCGCATTCAATTCGATAGTGATTCTGAGGAGTATTGGGACAACTGAAAAAATGGGTGACATGAAATCTCATGCATGCATTGCGCAATGGTGAAATCAGTTCACTGGATTGGAATAGAATCACATGAGTCCCCATGATATGATGAAACCAATAGCCTAGACCATTTCCTTCAACAAATGGACTTAGTCACAGAGGAATGCCGAATGGATGTCCTAGATACCACTCTTATCGGGACTCCCGCAAGATGGTGGGTGATGCACAAATATGACATACCTAATTGGGACACAACTCAATTGTTACTAATGATCAGGTTCAAACCGTCCACACATGACAATATGGTGAAATAATTATTCATGGTAGAGACCAATCCCTATGAGAACATCGATCTATGTGAGCACCAATGGGAATTAGATGGACTGCAACCATAATTTTGGGTTCATCAATTATTTCATGAGCTCATTCCTATCCCAAAATATTGGTATCTACATCAAGAAACAAGGCGATAGACCAGATGCTGGAAGACAATGCTCACAAAATTATGTCAAGACTTTTATTTTTTTGCAACCAATGATATGGTAACACAAGCATTGTCATCTATTAAGGAAGCATTATTCACTGATAAGTTGTGGAACATGGGACACTCATATGTTTTTACTGCGCATAAATAACTGAAAAACATCACATTCATGGTTCCCGAAGTAATATACTCTCTTTGTTGCACAAAGGTAGATATGGAGAACTTTGACCCAGATGATCTCAAGCATTTGCGACACTTGAATTTCAAGGAGTTAGAAGGATCCCAAGAAATAAGCCAGACAAAACCTGAGGAGATGAGAGAAATATATGTGCAACCTTTGAAGTTGCAAAAAGTCAACATTGGTACTGAAGATAAACCAAAGATGATAACCATAGTGGATTACTGGGATGAGCATGTTAGAAAAATAGGATCGCAGAGCAACAACAATAAACAAGATGCGAATACAAATTACACAAACACATTACAAGAGAGACACCAATATATCATGGTTCACCCAAGATGGGCTACGTCCACACTGAAATTACCAGTCCTTATTATTATACCATCCAACAAATGAAGGGATACAACCTGCAGCACATCCGCTTCACTTCCTCTTCATTGTCTCACAGTCTCTCTTCCACGTTCTCAGAGATATTTACAATGCATAATACCTAATACATCAACCCTAGCCATATTACAATGTATTTCTTATAAAGGGGAATACAATGGGAAAATACCACGGGTTACCCAAAACCATGGCCCCGTAATCTGTTGGAGAAAAAGAAACCCATAACACAAATTTCTTTCAGGGCGCTGCCCCAAACCCGCTATGGGGCCCCTGCGCCCCCAGCCAGGGGAGTGCACCACTCCCCCGGACCCCCTATTGCTCGTGCCAAGATCATAACCAAAACTGGGGTACAAACACGACTGAATCATCATCTATGAGACTGGAAGATCAGAATCCACAACCAACAATCTTCCACTTGGAGACTGATCATAGCAAATCCACCGTTGTTGTACTTGCTGGACCTTGGACTTGGAAAATTTCTCATCTTCACCTTCACCTTAGAAATCCAACTGAAACCGAGCAGGAACTCAGTTTCTCTTTGGTCACTACCTTTGTAAACATGTCTGTAGGATTCTAGCTAGTATGTATCTTCTCTAACTTCAACAGTTCATCTTCCATAATAGAGTGTATGAAATGGTACTTGAGATGTATATGTTTAGTCCTAGAATGGAATGTTGAATTCATTGCAAGATGAATTGAACTCTGGATGTCACTATACAACCTGCTATCCTTCTTCTTCTTATCCAATTCCTCCATAAACCTCTGCAACCAAATCATCTATATACTAGCCTCTGTAACAACAACATACTCTGCTTCCGTTGTTGAAAGTGAAACAACCTTTTGCAGTTTCAAAACCCAACTTACTGTTGTTCCACCTATAGTAAACACATACCCTGTGGTGCTCCTCCTTCTATCCTTATCACCTGCCATATCTGCATCAACATATCCCTATAGAACAGTGTTTGAACCTCCAAAACATAATGCATGAGTGGTAGTACCTCTCATATACTTGAGAATCCACTGTACTGCCTTCCAATGTTCTTTACCTGGATTGTTCATATATCTGCTCACAACTCCCACTGCATGTGCAATATCTGGTCTTGTGCACACCATGGCATACATCAGTTGCCAATTGCTGATGAATAGGGAATCTTGGACATGTAATCTATCTCTTCCTATGTATTGGGACACATTTCCTTACTTAGATTGAAATGGCTGGCCAAAGGTGTACTAACTGGTTTTGCATTTTGCATTCTGAACCTCTCCAACACCTTCTGTATGTACTCACCCTGAGACAATGTCAATTTGCGATTTTTTCTGTCTCTTGTTATTCTCATACCAAGGATTTGCTTTGCAGCACCCAAATCCTTCATTACAAATGAATTAGATAACTTCCTTTTGAGCACATTTATATCCTTCATGTTAGACCCTACAACAAGCATGTCATCCACATACAATAACATGATAATATATCTTTTATTATCTTGATTCTTGAAATAAACACAGTGGTCATAATGACATCTACTATAACCCCGTTCTGTCATAAACCTGTCAAATTTCAAATACCACTGCCTTGGAGCTTGCTTCAAACCATACAAGCTCTTCTTCAACCTGCATACCAAATTCTCCTTACCTTTGACCTCATACCCTTGTGGCTGCTGCATATATATCTCTTCCTCCAAATCCCCATGGAGAAAAGATGTTTTTACATCTAACTATTCAAGATGCCAATCTTCTACCGCCACTAGAATTAAAATAGTCATAATTGGAGTCATCTTAACAACAAGAGAAAATATTTCATCAAAATCTATACCTTTCTTTTGTGCAAACCCCTTTACAAGAAGTTTGGCCTTGTACCGCTTCTTACCTCCTTCTTCTTCCTCCAACCTGTAAATCCATTTGTTCTGCAATGCTCTTTTACCAACAGGCAATTGAACCAAATCCCAATTCTGGTTTCCTACCAATGAGTCCATCTCCTCATCCATGCCTTACTTCCACTTCTTTCTAGTTTCCACATGCATTGCTTCTTCATAACATTTTGGTTCACCAGAATCAGTCATCAATAAATAATACATTGAAGGAGAGTATCGTTCAGGGAGTCTACTTAACCTAGTAGAACTTCTTACACTTGTAGGAGTTTCAGGTACTTGCCGTTGTTCTTGATTTTCGGGCACCTTTGAAACTTCATTTTCTTTAATTTCATCAAGTACTGTGTACTCTGTGTTTTCCTTTTCCCGTTTCTTTCCCTGCAACTGATATTTATGCATAACCTTTTCATTGAATATCACATCTCTACTCCTAATGATTTTGTGATTTTCATAATCCCATAAGCGATAACCAAAATCATCAACCCCATATCCAATAAAGGTACATTTAGCTTCAAGATTTGTTCTATTTTTTTTACCAATATGGACAAATGCTTCACAACCAAAAGTTCTTAGAAATGAGTAGTTTACCTTTTTACCTGTCCATGCCTCCTATGGAATACCACCATCCAAATCACTTGAAGGCCCTATGTTTATTAAATAAACATAAGTATTTACAACATCTTCCCAAAACTGTAAGGGCAACCCTGCATGCAATCTCATACACCTTGCATGCTCCATGATCATTCTATTCATCTTTTCTGACACACCATTTTCTTGTGGTGTTCCTGGGACTGTCTTCTCTCTACGAATCCCATGGTATGAACAGTAACTATCAAACTCCTTGCCACAGTACTCACCTCCATTATCATATTTGAGACACTTCAACCTTTTTCTTGTCTCATTTTCAACCAAATCTTTCCACTTCTTAAAAGCGGCAAACACATCAGATTTTTGTCTAATGCAATAAACCCAAGTTTTCCTAGTTGCATCATCAATCAATGTAACATTAATAATGAGAGCCACCAAGAGATTATACTGGAGCCGATCCCAATACATCTGTATGCACAAGCTCTAACTTTTCATTCTTCTTATGTTTCCCAACCCTGAGAAATTTGCCTCTTCTGTTTTTCATAAACATAGTTCTCACAGAATTCCAAACTTAACTGCTTCAAATCTGGAAGCAACTTCCTTGAGTGGAGAATTTGCATCCCCTTCTCACTCATGTGGCCAAGCTTATGATGCCACAATGCTGTATTTGTTCCTGTGGAAGCTAAAGAGATAGAATGGTTAGTATTATGAGGACATAAATACAACGTCCCTATCCTATCTCCTTTTTCTATCACCATTGATCCTTTAGTGATATTCCACCACGTTTCTCCAAACATAGATAGACAGCCGCCATCTTCCAACTGCTCTATTGAGATCGGATTTATTTTCATAGCAGGAATATGCCTTACATATTTTAGCAGCCAATCAGTTCCATTCTTAAATTTATCCATACCTCACCCATTCCAACAATTTTACATGGCTCATCATCACCCAATAAAACATGTCCAAAATCGCCTCGAACATAACCATGAAAATATTTCCTATGGGTGTAGCATGACATGAAGCCCCTAAATCTACTACCCAATAATCACTAGTATTATTTAATGCAAGAATCATAGCATCTTGTAACACATCACCTGCTACATTTGCTTCCTGGGTAGTTTCCTGTTGTCCATCTCCTTTCTTCTTTAGAGATCTGCAGTCTTTCTTCATATGTCCTTTCTTTCCACAGTTCCAACACTCTATCTTTCCCAGTCTGGACTTGGATCTTCCCATTTTAGACTTTCTGCGATAACCTTGGCTCTTTCCTTTCTCCCCTTGTCTTCCCCTACTCTCTATGGTCAATGCATTACCTGATGTCTCACCTGTGATTTTTCTTCACATTTCCTTGCTAAGAATAACACTAACAACATCATCAAATATCAAGGTGTTTGAACCAGAGATAGAGTTACTTACAACCATGACTAAGCCATTCCATCTTTCTGGAAATGAACACAAGATTAGAAGAGCCCTAACCTCATCATCAAAATTCAAACTTACAGAACTTAGTTGATTTGTAACCGTATTAAATTCATTTAAATGATCAACAACAGAGCCACCTTCAGACATCTTCATATTAAATAAATGATTCATTAGAAATACCTTGTTGGAGGCCGAGGGTTTCTCATACAACTTACCCAATGCGTTCATCAAACCCTCCATTGTCTTTTCTTTTGAGATATTGAAAGACACCGACGAAGCCAGGGACAGTCGTATTGTTCCCAATGCCTTTCTGTCAAGAACCTCCCATTCTACGTCCTTCATAGTCATCGGCTGCTTTTCTCTCCCTCCCAACAGTAGGAAGAAATCCTTCTGGTACAGATCGTCCTCCATTTGCATCTTCCATAACTGGTAGTTCTGGCCATTAAATTTCTCGACCTTAAACTTTCCTTCTTCCGCCATTTCTCCCACACAAACCAGAAACCCTAGTTTCCTGCGGGTTTATTTTCCAAATAGACCTTTGGCTCTGATACCAATTGTTAGAAAAACAGGATCGCAGAGCAACAACAATAAACAAGATGCGAATACAAATTACACAAACACATTACAAGAGAGACACCAATATACCGTGTTTCACCCAAGATGGGCTACGTCCACACTGAAATTGTTAAGATTTAATATGCTAAGACAGAAAATAGCAGCATTACATTCCATTTCACAATAATAGCATATACAAGATCACTGAAGAAACAACAAGCATAGCATAAACACAAGAGACACAGATTTATCCTGGGAAACCCTCATGGGGTAGAAAACCCAGTAAAGCTTCTTCAATATAGATGACCAGCAATATACAAAGATGCAAACCAAAGACATGATCTCCTCCTCCACCATAGCAGACCTCTCCTCCACAAGTGTGCCTCTCTCTCAAGTGAGTGTGTGTGTCAAATGAGGAACACACCTCCTCTATTTATACACTACTCTGACATATCTTTTACACAAGTACACGTAGGCTCGTATTTAACCAATGGGTTAAATACCCCACTACAACTGACTGGGACGACCCCTCTAGGGTGGTCTAATAACCCTTTGACCCACATGACACATACAGGGCCAACCCCCACTAGGGAAGTCTAATAACCTGAGTTACCACATTCCGACGGAGGAATAAACATCTCCGGATATACAATAAGATCTTCACGGAGGAATGAAACATCTCCGAAATAATAAAGTACAAATATAATATTCTTTGAAGTTACAATATCTCAACACTCCCCCTTAACGAGAAGGATATTATAATAGCATCTGCACGAGCAAGGAGTCATCAACATCATACATGATACATCTATAAATCATTGGAAGCTTTCTCAACATCATCAGTAACTCAAGCAGTTATTGGAACATCTTCAATATTGGAACATCAACATCTTCAGTACTGAGTCTTTATCTTCTGCAGCACTCGAACAACTACAGCAACATCAACATCTGGATCCTCACGATCATCAGCATCATCATCTCACGATCATCAGCATCATCATCACACGATCATCAGCATCATCATCAGCATCACGATCATCAGCATCGTCATCACACGATCATCAGCATCGTCATCACATGATCATCAGCATCATCATCACACGATCATCAGCATCGTCATCACACGATCATCAGCATCGTCATCACATGATCATCAGCATCGTCATCACTCGATCAGCAGCATCGTCATCTAGATCATCACGATCAACAGCATCGTCATCTAGATCATCACGATCAGTAGCATCGTCATCTAGATCATCACGATCAGCAGCATCATCATCTAGATCATCACGATCAGCAGCATCATCATCTAGATCATCACGATCAACAGCATCGTCATCTAGATCATCACGGTCAACAACATCGTCATCTAGATCATCACGATCAACAACATCATCAATACAAGTATAAATATCATTAATACAAGTATCCTCATCAATACAAGTATACACATCATCAATACAAGTATCCTCATCAATACAAGTATACACATCATCAATACAAGTATCCTCATCAATACAAGTATACACATCATCAATACAAGTATCCTCATCAATACAAGTATACATATCATCAATACAAGTATCCTCATCAATACAAGTATACACAATAGCAGCATACCCTGCAACACACAAGATCCAATTACGGGATGATCAATCCCTCTCACTTTAGGACATAGGTCCAAGGATGATACAATCCTGATCCGTTTACGTGATGATCAGTCCCTCTCGGTTTAAGACAACTCTCATGTCTATGGATGATGCAATCCAGATCAACTTATAGGATGATCAATCCTTATCACTTTAAGACACCTCACCATGTCCAGGGACGAGGCAATCCCAATATATTTACAGGATGATTAGTCCTTATCACTTTAAGACATCTCACCATGTCTAGGGATGAGGCAATCCCAATCTATTTACAGCATGATTAGTCCTTATCACTTTAAGACATCTCACCATGTCTAGGGACGAGGCAATCCCAATCTATTTACAGCATGATTAGTCCTTATCACTTTAAGACATCTCACCATGTCTAGGGACGAGGCAATCCCAATCTATTTACAGCATGATTAGTCCTTATCACTTTAAGACATCTCACCATGTCTAGGGACGAGGCAATCCCAATCTATTTACATGATGATTAGTCCTTATCACTTTAAGACATCTCACCATGTCTAGGGACGAGGCAATCCCAATCTATTTACAGGATGATTAGTCCTTATCACTTTAAGACATCTCACCATGTCTAGGGACGAGGCAATCCCAATCTATTTACAGGATGATTAGTCCTTACCACTTTAAGACATCTCACCATGTCTAGGGACGAGGCAATCCCAATCTATTTACAGGATGATTAGTCCACTCAATCTCATTTAGGACTATCCTTCCTTTCGAATTACTGGATTTACTGTCCAAGGATGATTTAATCCATTCAATTCATTTAGGACTATCCTTCCTTTCGGAATTACTGGATTTACTGTCCAAGGATGATTTAATCCACTCAATTCATTTAGGACTATCCTTCCTTTCGGAATTACTGGATTTACTGTCCAAGGATGATTTAATCCATTCAATTCATTTAGGACTATCCTTCCTTTTGGAATTACTGGATTTACTGTCCAAGGATGATTTAATCCACTCAATTCATTTAGGACTATCCTTCCTTTCGGAATTACTAGATTTACTGTCCAAGGATGATTTAATCCACTCAATTCATTTAGGACTATCCTTCCTTTCGGAATTACTAGATTTACTGTCCAAGGATGACTTAATCCACTCAATTCATTTAGGACTATCCTTCCTTTCGGAATTACTGGATTTACTGTCCAAGGATGATTTAATCCACAACCGTACATTTAGGACCACATCCAAGGATGACTCAATCCTCAACCGTACATTTAGGACCACATCCAAGGATGACTCAATCCTCAACCGTACATTTAGGACCACGTCCAAGGATGACTCAATCCTCAACCATACATTTAGGACCACGTCCAAGGATGACTCAATCCTCAACCGTACATTTAGGACCACGTCCAAGGATGACTTAATCCTCCACCGTACATTTAGGACTACATCCAAGGATGACTTAATCCTCCACCGTACATTTAGGACTACGTCCAAGGATGACTTAATCCTCCACCGTACATTTAGGACCACGTCCAAGGATGACTTAATCCTCCACCGTACATTTAGGACCACGTCCAAGGATGACTTAATCCTCAACCGTCCACCAAGGACTTCATTCTCGAAGACATACGTCTACGGATCTTCTTTCGGACTGAAGTCCAGGGATGATCCAATCCCCTCACATGTTCACCAAGAACTTCATTCACGAAGACATACGTCTACGGCTCTTCTTTCGGACTGAAGTCCAGGTATGATCCAATCCCCTCACATGTTCACCAAGAACTTCATTCATGAAGACATACATCTACAGCTCTTCTTTCGGACTAAAGTCCAGGGGTGATCCAATCCCCTCACATGTTCACTAAGAACTTCATTCTCGAAGACATACATCTACGGCTCTTCTTTCGGACTGATGTCCAGGGATGATCCAATCCCCTCACATGTTCACCAAGAACTTCATTCTCGAAGACATACGTCCACGGCTCTTCTTTCGGACTGAAGTCCAGGGATGATCCAATCCTCTCATGTCCACCAAGGACTTCATTTTCGAAGACATACATCTACGGCTCTCTTTAGAACAAGTGTTCAAGGATGATACAATCCCTCTTCTTTCTCGGAGACACTTGTCTACGGCTCACTTTAGAACTTGTGTTCAAGGATGATGCAATCCTCACATGTATTCTCATCAATTACTATCGATCCTAGGAACCCATACAGAACCTGATTCACACTTCTTCTTTAATTACACCATTAAGAGAATGGTCTTATCTAGCCACTTGGAGCAAACATCTCATCATGATTCTCTTCTTCTTTCTAAGAGAATCTTCTAGCCACAAGCCTTCTATAGTGTGTTTGATTTGAAAATCCTTTTTTTTTGTTTAACATCCATCGCTTGTTCAGTGTTCAACATTCATCATGATATTTCCTACAAATCAAAATTAAGTACATGATTAGTAATACTTCATAATCATCAAATCATAATGACATGATAACCTATTATGCATATAGATATCATTTACATAGTTATGCAACTATTTTGACCAATACTTTGGCACAACACTTTCCCATATCCTGTATGCATACAGTGGCTATCTAGATGCCTTCCATCTCTACCAAAACATACTATCGAGAGTGTGCACAGCTCTCAGCATGTCAGCAAAGAGGTTTCATTCTAGACAAGCAACAACGGAATGTTTGTCCAACTTACCAATCATATGCATACTAGTAGTATATTGTTCAATGCTCTATGAATGTTTACACTCAGCATGATATATTCTAGGAATACAAATATGCATACAAGCAATATCATTTACTATTTCAAATAACAACTCAATACTTATCTTTTATGTTTGTGTGGTTGCCTCCCTCTTGATCTTCTATATGTATTTTGAACTTGTATTCATTCTGTACCACTGTGCATGCTCAAGTGTGCACTAGTGTCATCCTCATGATCTCATACACAAACATATGTTCATTAGTATATTCTCCAAACATTCTAATTCTAAATAATCTTGAATATGTATAGTCATGATCATTAGTATTCAGGGTTTCAAGGAAGTATTCTTTTACTCATGCATATTCTTGTTTGATCATAGTACTCTTCTAGTTAATTAAATCATCAAGACAAGAGACATAATATGCATAAACCCTTGATTACTAACTTTATGAATAAGCATAACCAATCATACCAAGTATACTTATATAAGGGATCCTAACACAAGGTAAGATTCTAACTTGACATAAGAAAACATATCTGGATTAGTTATGTACAACATACCTAAACAATCTCTTCAATGATTTAGAGATCCTGAGCTAGAACTTGCATGTCTCATAGGTTAAGCATAATATAACAAATTCATACATACCTCGTAAGTAGAACAAATATTATGGATGAGTCTTTGTCTTCATGTTGTCATGGTCATGGAACTTGATTTGTCTTTTGTGATGTACCTGTATCTTGTTAGCAGACAACATCAACCTCACACAACACCATAATGCATTAGTACAATCATATAGCCCTAATCAATGAATTTCTTCGATCATTCACATGCATTCATACTGTTACTAGGGTGATAAGACAATTCTAACAATAATCAAGATTGTACTAATAAATAATATGAAGACAAACACATTATGAACTTAATCAAGAATCATATTTCAAGACATACCTGAACCTCCTTAAGTCATACCTGTCGAGACTTCTTGTAGTCTTCTTATGTAAGGCCTTAGCCTCAACTCCCCCTGGAACTTGATTTGGAGCTTGATTAGGGCTTGGTAGAGAAACCCTAAAAATTCAATCTTTGACTTTCATGCTTCTGAATGGATGGAAGGATGTGTCTTGCTGAGCTGATCAAACTAGCATACTTCACTTTTGAAATCTCCAAAATTTGACCCCTCAAAATTGCCTTCGAAACTTCTGGATCTTCTGGACAGGAACCCGAACTAGGGTTTGATGAAGCCCACCCTTCTGTCCAATCAAAAGGTTCGATCCAAGGCTCTAAACTCTTATTTTTCTGAGGAGCTTCAAGCTGTGGTTACAGACTTAAAAAATTCCAACTTTTGCTGAAGCCCTAATTTTCCATCTTTCTGATCAAAATCCCGAACTAGGGTTTGATCAAGCCCGGTCTTCTACCCAACCAAAAAATTTGATCTTGGTCTCAAAATTTTGATTTTCCTGAGTAGCATTCAGCCGTGGACTCCGATTCCAAAAATTCTAACTTTCTCCGAAACCCTAAATTCCGGAAGCCATGAATAAAGGTGCTCCAAAAATAATTCTGTTTTGACAGAAATATGCACCTGATTGTTTCTGCTATAACTCTGAAATTTTTGCTCCACAGGGTCTGAAATTTTTTTTTGCAATAGCCTGACCTGTCATCTTTCCATCCTGACAGGTCTGACCTCAATTGGATTTTCTAAGAGAGATTTATGCCAAGTGTCGCAACGTGACCTGTTTATGGGATAAAATAGGAGAGCGAACTTGTACGGCATGCCACATGTCACTGTTTGAACTTCGGCCTCTGAAAACTTTTCCTGAGATAGCTTGCCCTATTGTATTTCTATCCTGATAGGTCTGAACTCAATTGGACTCTCTGAGAGAGAGTTATGCCAAGTGTCGCAACGTGACCTGTTTATGGGATAAAACAGGAGAGCGAAATTGTACAACGTGCCACGTGTCACTGGTTCACATTCGGCCTCTGAAAAGGTTTTTTGAGATAGTACAGTCTGTGTACTACCTGTCACTTTTTACGAAATTTCATTTGGATCTTCCTAGCCTAAGTTATGACCTTTTTTCCAAGGTTACCTGATTTTGACTGAGATCTGGAAGAGGCAGAAACCCTAACTTGTACTGATCATAACTCATAAAGTACAACGAATCTGAGGGTTCCCTTTGGACAAAAGGTACCTAGGGATGTTATATTCGACCTGTAAACGTTTCAGACCCTGAAACTTCGCAGAAATGGATTTATAGCGAAAGTTCCACGATGACTGGTTTTTGCTATGTAAAACCCTAACCTTCAAATTGTCGTAAGTAAAGCAAGTGTCGTAAGTGCCATACCTTGCCTTCCTTCAGGTTAGCTCTGATACCATGTTAAGATTTAATATGCTAAGACAGAAAATATAAGCATTACATTCCATTTCACAATAATAGCATATACAAGATCACTGAAGAAACAACAAGCATAGCATAAACACAAGAGATACAGATTTATCCTGGGAAACCCTCATGGGGTAGAAAACCCAGTAAAGGTTCCTCAATATAGATGACCAGCAATATACAAAGATGCAAACCAAAGACATGATCTCCTCCTCCACCATAGCAGACCTCTCCTCCACAAGTGTGCCTCTCTCTCAAGTGAGTGTGTGTGTCAAATGAGGAACACACCTCCTCTATTTATACACTACTCTGACATATCTTTTACACAAGTACACGTAGGCTCGTATTTAACCAATGGGTTAAATACCCCACTACAACTGACTGGGCCGACCCCTCTAGGGTGGTCTAATAACCCTTTGACCCACATGACACATACAGGGCCAACCCCCACTAGGGAAGTCTAATACCTGAGTTACCACATTCCGACGGAGGAATAAACATCTCCGGATATACAATAAGATCTTCACGGAGGAATGAAACATCTCCGGAATAATAAAGTACAAATATAATATTCTTTGAAGTTACAATATCTCAACAGAAATTGCCAGTCCTTATTATTATACCATCCAACACATGAAGGGATACAACCTGCAGCACATCCGCTGCACTTCCTCTTCATTGTCTCACAGTCTCTCTTCCACGATCTCAGAGATATTTACAATGTATAATACCTAATACATAAACCCTAGCCGTATTACAATGTCTTTATTATAAAGGGGCATACAATGGGAAAATACCACGGGTTATCCAAAACCATGGGTCCGTAATCTGTTGGAAGAAAACCAACCCATAACAAAAAATTCTTTGTGCCCCCCATCCGAGGGAGTGCACCACTCCCCCGAAACCCCTGTTGTGCATGCCAAGATCATAACCAAACCTGGGGTACAAACACGGTTTAATCATCATCTATGAGACTGGAAGATCAGGCTCCACAACCAACAGAGAAAATGGTGTCTGAGGTTGCATCACTATTGAAAGAATATGATGATCTATTTCTGCAAATATTTTTAGAACTCAAGGGTTTTAAGGATATCTAGGAGAAATGAATATTGTGCTAAAACCTGATGCCAAACCAGTTAAGCATCAACCATATACAATGAATCCCCAAGTGAATAAAAAGGTGAATAAGGATATTGACCAAATGTTAAGCGCAGGTTTGATTTTTCCAGTAGATGAATTAGATTGGATTAGTCCCATTGTCATCAAGAGTAATAAATATACAAAGTACATTAGGGTATGCCTCAACTATTGAAGCCTGAATGTTTCCCGTGTCCATGATGAGTTTCAAACATCGTTTAGAAATGAAGTGCTAGACCAAGTAGAGGGAAATGAGACATACTCGTTCACTGGTGGATTCTTGGGCTATCACTAGGTCAGGATTGTTGAGGAGGATAAGAATAATACCACATTCACTACAAAATGGGGATCATTTGCTTATAATGTGATGCCATTTGGGTTGAAAAATGCACCTTCCTTTTTGTTAAGGATAGTGATCACAGCTTTCCATGAATTCCTTCACAAGTTCTTGGAAGTCTATCTAGATGACTGGATGGTCTATAGATTTATCAAAGACCATGTTGAACTTATTTGACTTATGTTGGATTGGTGCAGACAAATGGGAATTTATTTGAACTTGTGGAAGTGCATCTTTTGTGTTCCTTTTGGAAACTTGTTAGGCCATATCATTTGAAAAGATAGAGTTCTAGTAGATCCTACGAAAATTGCAGCAATTGTGAACCTACAGGCCCCAACGTCAGTAAAGCAGTTTCTATCCTCCTTGGTATACACCAACTATTATAGAAGTTTCATCTGTAACTACGCATCTATCATTGTGCCCTTGGAACAATTCTTGAAAAAGGCATAACATTTCAAATTGAACTACAATTGTGAAAAAAATAAATCAACATTAAAAGAAAAAATAGTAAACACCCAGACCCTAGCATTTCAAGATTGAAAAAAAGAGTTCCATGTACATGTGGATTCCTTTGGGATCGTTCTTAATGCTATATTGGACCAACCAAGAGAAGGTGAGATGGATCATCTATTTTATTTTCCTAGTATAAATCTATCATAGGTGTAGTGTAACTATACAAAAACCGAGCCAGAAGGATTGGTTATGATTTATGCATTCCAGAAGTTCTGCCACTACTTATTGGGAGGACACTTCAAGTTTTTCACAAATCATTTTTCTTTGAAGTATTTGGTAAACATGCTAGTGTTTGAAGGTCAAATCTGCAGGTGGCTTCTATTGTTCCAAAAATTCTCCTTCAAAGTTATAGTCAAGCCCGAAAAACATAACCATGGATCCTATCATTTATTATGCATAGAATCTAGCGAAACTGACGAACCTATGGACGACCAACTACCAGATGCAACATTGTTTAGAGTGGAATCCATTCTAGATCATCTCAAGGGGATCACATTGTTTCTCACCACAAGAAAGGTCCCATATGTTTATTCCACAACATAGAAATGTTACTTGGTTGTAAGAGCTACAAAATATTATCTAATTATAGGACAAATATACAAGTTAGGTATTGATGGCATCTTGTGTAGACGTGTCTTAGATCATGAGCGTAGGATCATTTTATGGGAATGTCATGCTATAGTTGTGGGGGGACATGTTGGTGGAAAATACATGAGAAGAAAGGTGCTCCAAGTAGGAATATGGTGGTATACAGTGTTCAAAGACACTAAGGCATATGCTATAAAATGTGATGTATGCCAGCGAGTTGGTTTTCCATCTCGAAGGGATGAATTCCATTACACCCACTATGAGCATTGCAACCATTTGAAAAATGGGAAATTGATTTTGTCGGACCGATCAACCCATTGACGAAGCATTCTAAATCTCATTACATTATCACTACAACAATCTACTTAACCAAATGGGATGAAGCTGCACAAATTCATGATTGTTCTGCAAAAATCATCCCAATTCATTTACAAAAATATCATTACTCGGTTTAGATGCCCTAGGAGTCTTACAAGTGATCAGAGAAAACACTTCTTGAACAACACTATTGAATAATTGAAAAGTGAATTTCTAATTCAACATCATAAAAGAAACCTATATTATTCTCAAGCAAACGACACTGTTGAATCTTTCATTAAAATCAAGGAGAACAGATTAACCAAGGTTTGTTGCAAAATTAGGGATGACTGGGATGAACGTATTCCATTTGTATTATGGGCATACTGGAATCCTACCAAGAGGCTTCATAGCAGCAGACTCCATTTCAGTTAGTTTATGGAAGAAAAGAAGTAGTTCTTGTAGAATTTATAGTTCCAAGTCTCTACATTGCACATGCAACACACGTGACAGAGGAGGAATCAATTGCGAAATGTCTTGCATAACTAATGGATTTGTAAGAATCTCTCTTTATGGTAGAGTACCATGCAACAGTGGAAAACAGGCGAGATAAGGCATGGAATGATAGACACCTTAAGTAGAAACAATTTTCCAAAGGTGACCAAGTGATCCTTTATGACAACAAATTTACGTAGCATCTGAGAAAGCTATAGATGCATTGGTTGGGACCATTCATTGTTATGGACATCAAATATTCAAGAGCTATAAATATCATGTATCTTCATGGTATCCTACATCTAGGATGGGTGAATGATGCATGCATGAATCCCTATGTTACTGCTTAATAATTCTGCAAGGGACCACTCCTTCCATCGTGAGTGAGTTAGTTAGAAGTTAGGATCTTTTATGTTTCTATTCGGTGAGTTTTTAGTTCTATTCCTTCGTTAGTTCTTTCAAATCAGTCTTCCAGTTCAGCTAGTTGGTAGTCAGTTAAAACAATTATGGTTAGGGGGGACCCATAGTTCTATTCAGTTTCCATCGGCACCATGTTGCAACAGTACAATTTTCATATCCATAAAATTGTAACCTGCTCGTGAGAAGTCACCGCCGATTTGGGTCACTTGGTGTGTCATAATCAAAAGACTCCGCACTCTCAACCCTGCAGCACTAAAGGCCACCCAAAAGTCTCATACGCATGTTTTTCCTACTCTGTCATTCATAATTGCTCATCCCTTACACATGTGATCGTTGTAGACCATATCCCTAACCATTAGACTCGACTTATATGATTGCAATCATCGTGATTTATCCCATCACAAGATCTACAATGTATCATTTACCTATCCAATCCATGAAATGGGAAAATTCACCCTGTAATCATTCCACATCTATATATAACACACAAAATTTCCAGCTAACCCATCACCTTCTGTGCTATTCTCATGTCCCACCTTGTCGCAACCATGCATATAGTCCCAATAGTATCTGTGCTTGTCCCCCTACTTATGTATGAGATCCTATCCCTATGAAGACCTTTCCCAATTATCTCTATACCGGGAACCTCATTGACCGCTCCCATACAAGTTCCATGATAGAATAAGGATTTCATGAACAACACCCTGCAAGAGCTTCTGATATCACCACAGATACCACCAGGAAGCTCGAGCTTTGCTATTATGTCTCCCATATGTGATAGCATTCGAGACACATCGCACTCTCTCATGCCCCTTGCTTCCACCATTACATCATATGGAAGTTTGGGAGATGAAAATTTTGAAGAAAAAGTAACATCCGATGGATTTGTTGGCAATAATGTCTTAGCAGTGTCCTCATTTCTTAGTCTCCTTGATCCTATGACTGACTGGAATATTTACACAAATATTTTGGTCTCTTGTTGAAGGATTACTAGGAACTTTTTCAAACACGATGACACTTCCAAAGAGGTCATCAACACTGAATATTTTAAATATGAGACAAAAACAAACCTTCTTTCTTTCTATAACACCACAACTAGGGGTGAGATAATTGTTCTTTTGGGCATGCGACCTAGTCACAACATCCAGTAATCTTCTTCAGGATCTCGCATATAGCAATTAAAAGCTTATGTTGTTTAATACCAGAAATGGTACGCGAACGTTGTTTAGTACCAGAGTTGGCTCGTTTGTTTGAAGATTCAACAATAGAATATGTGCAAGGATCAACAATGCAACAAATTTGACTCGAGGGCGGGTCAACCCTTGTGGTCGAGGTCTGTTTGCTCCTTCATTTTTGGAGAAGGATGCAAAAGGTAGAAGTCGAAAGGACCATAGAAGAAATTTTAAGAGGGAGTTCTAGAATGATGCTAACAACTGCAACCGTTTTGGAACCTCCCATAAAGTATAAAAGGAAGCGGAAGATTAGCAGAAGGGTTGAGGATAACACCTAGAGCTGTGAAGAAAAACCAAAAGCATAGTAGCCAAAGAATAGAGATAGATAGATACGTAGTAGAAGTTTATGTCTCTGGATTTTGGGTAGTTTTGGTTTTTATTTCTTATTTTTCTTATGCTGCAATGGGTAATTCCACGGTGACTAAGGCCATAGATCTGTGGTGTAATGAAGTTCATCTGTTGTAATGAAGAAGGATTTTTGGGCACCTAAATTTTATGTTCCATGTTTTTCTACTCAATGTCAATCTATTATGTTCTTTAACTGTTTGCTATGAATATTGTGATAATCTGTAATGAGTAATTTTGCAGTATCTTAAGATTAAATCTGTTGTGATATGAATGTTAGTAACCTTTCACAACTGTATCCTTACAACTAGTTGTTAGGTTCCCCAATTTGGTAGATAGGAAATAATTAACACACAAAGACAAAAAGAGATAGGTGTTAAGCACATTTTTCCATTAACAAATGTACATATTAATACATGATGGATGACCCTTGGTTTTGATTTCCAAGGTGTCTCTTGGAATCCTGGGTGACTCTTGGTCTCCCTTGCACAATAATATTACTCACACCAAGCATTAGGCTTCGAAAATTCCCCCCTTAATCCGAAGGGGTGTATGTGAGTCCAAGAAAATAGAGTTGAATCACTGGAAGTGGACAACTACAACTTGTTGAACATTTCCAACTTGAAAATTCGAATTTCCATGCAAGTTAGTTGAAGCTAACTTCTCCTGCTAAATACAAGTGATCTTTGAAGAGGTGGTTTTGGATGACCACCAACCAAAGGGGTTAGCAGAAGCTAGAATCTTCTACTATGTGTGGTTTAAGGATAACCAAAAACTCTCAAACTTTGCACGAAGGCTCAAAGGTTCTTTTGGAACTTGGCATGACAATTTAGACGTTTTTTGGAAAGTGGTGGTTTGAGGAACACCATTTGATGTATAGCAGAAGTTGAAGTCTTTTGCTAAATGTGTGGTTTAAGGCTGAACACAAACTGTGGAGCTCAGTCGAACACAGTGGTTCAGGCTTGCTTATTATGGGTCGCATGTTATTGCTCGCTTGCTTCTAACGGTATCCATTTCCCCTATCAGGACCAATGTGAGGAGAGGAGAGTCTCATGGTGTCAAAACTAGACACAAAATACACGAGTAATAGAGTGTTCAACAACTCTAATGTTTCATTAGTATGGGATATTATGAGGACTATGTGAGGCCTCCTTGTGTAGGAAGGACCAAGTACAAATGACTCAATCAAACTAAGGGCTTCTTGAAACTCCGCCCTTTACAAATAAGACTCGCAAATTCAAACTCAAAAGGTGACGGGTGTCAATCTCAGCCCAAAATGCACCCACTTTCAACTTTTCTTCACTTTTGATATTGTACAAAAACACACATGCAAGTACCAAAACTTACAAACAAACAATAGTTTGCAAGTTACACTTATAAATGTTGAATTGATGAATCTTCTATACCCAATTTTTCGAATGATGGTGATCTATTTCTGCAATCTTCTTCTTTTGGAGAAGCTGTAACACCGAGCTGTGAACTTGCTTGAATATCTCAGATGGGCTCACCAAACAAGTCCCAAATCTTCTAGTCGTAATAGGTTGCTCTGCAATAGGAAACACTGTTGTTTATGGATGCAATATGCAACACTAGAGGGATTTCACTAGCTAAATTGTCAACCAACAATTTCTCAAATGTAAAATACTTCATGACAACAAGATATTTGATCATCCTCTTTGAGATGGATGGTGTAGGAAGCTAGCCTAGAGAATCACAATACCAATACTTGGAAGCAATGGCCACAAGGATCCCTCTTGAATATATGGATCTTCAAGGAAGATAATCCATTCTTCAATAGTGGTGCCATAATTTAAGCATAATTCCATGTCACAACTACTCAAGCTTCACAATCTTCAATCAATAGCTCCACATTTCACAATAATTCACAGTGATGGAGAGAGAGAGAAGTCTTCACTCGCAGCTCAAGTCCAAAAAATTAAGGTTTTGGAAGAAGTTTTCACACAATGTAGCAACAAAGGAGAGGTCACAGCTTCAGTGATATCTCTTACTCAAGAATGAGGTCGAGGATCTTCATCAAATTAGGATGCACTCCAAAAACAAACAATCTCTACGCACCACAATAGAGATACTTCAACGCAGCTCCAACGCAGTTCCACTGTTACATGCCCACTGGAAGTTCACCAACGTTCCCACTAGAAGTTCACCAATGAAATGATGCAAAAAATTTAATACCAGTGTCAGGTCATGTTTAATACTCAAAATCTCAGCTCAATAATTGAAAACATCACCAGGTCGCAATTAATACTCAAAAACTCAGCAACGTCTCAGCAACGATCTTTAAAAATATTTAGGGTTTTTGTGACATCATTAATACCAGACTTCACACATATGAAATAAGGAGGAGGAGCTAATGTACATCGGATTTTCCATGGCTAGGATCCACATTGGGGAGAGAGATACTTCAACACAGGCTCTCTATTAAAAAATGATACCAGTGTTTAAGGAAAGAAACTGCGATTTGGACCAAAACTGTAGAGAGAAGTCGTAGCTTTTGTCACTGGAGAGAAATCGGAGTAGTCTTCACAACGGTCTTCACGTTCCTTCAATGGGCTTGTACAGCAATAATTCTCCATAAAAAATATTATTTCTACTTGATACAATAAAAAATATTTAGATCGACAAATATAATATGCTCAAGTTACTCCCAATATATTGCTTGCTCACAACCCTCGTAAGAATCACTGCTAGAAAAAGAGTATCGGTATTAGCAAACCTTCCAAGGTTTTTATTCTTGAGGAGATAGATATGCTGAGCCAGTCCCATAACCTCCATCGTAGCCATCTCTTCCATGACCACAAGCAGGTTTTCAAACAGACTTCAACGCAGAAATCATAGTAGGTGTTAGTACTAATATTAGCAGCTTGATCGGCCAAAGGAAACTTTACTATACACTAAGCTGATGAATACCTCTAAGCGAAAATATAGAGCGGCAACGACACAGATAGAAAGAAATACAGCTCACCCCGCGGCGAAAGATCGATTGTTGAAGAGATAGGGGCAGTTGAAATATAAATGGCCGATTGATTTCAAATCAACGACTGATATTTCATTCAGGGCACCAAAGCGCTCGACGTTTATCAAGCTCAGAACGCCCCTTAATGAAAAGCGCTGCAAGCACGTGTAGTTCAGGGCCTCGAAAGCAGTCTATCTAAACCACTTACTCGGAGCCCTGAAATGGCTAAAGCCCGCCACAGTGGTTTATAGCCACTAACCGCTAAACAATTGAGTTGTCAGAAGAGGGGGGGGGGGGGCGCCCCATAAAGCTGCGCCGACTGGGTGTGCATCTCAAGAAGACGGGGGAGCATAATCAATGGGTAGCTGATATTCAGGGCAGTTGAAGTGCTCGTCATTTGACACTCCCGAGACGCCCCTGAATGAAAACCGCCACCTACACGTGGCAGCCCCAGGTTTGTTCATGAGCCGAAAAGTAGTTTGTCTAAACCACTTTTTCGAAGCCCTGAAACTGCTAAAGGTTGCCACAGTAGTTTTTCCAGCCACAGGCCACTAGGAAGTTATCCGTCAAAAGAAAGGGGCCCACCCATAAAGCTACGTCGGTTGGGAACGAATCTCAAGGAAATATTGGCGGAAGATCGACGATTGCCTGCACTTCAGGGCGTCTAAGATGCTCGGAGTTTAGCACCCCAAGAGTACCCTTGACTCGAAACCACCCCTTCCACATGGAGGATTTATGTTGAGTTAGGGCCTGAAAAGCAGTATTCCTAAATTGCTTTATCGGGGCCCTGAAGCTACTTATGTTGTATGATTTACTGCTTCCCTCTGAAATCCATCCCCCTTGCGTTTCCTTAAGCCACCCTTAAACAGTCATTACCGCCGCCATTTAGGAGTAAACGTCTCCCAACATTCAAGGATCCAACTACCCCGTAGCTAATGAGCCAACTCCGGGAGCCATGTGTACCTCGCATTAAACCCCGCCAAATTTAAAATCCTCCCTATAAATATGACCCTAGGGAAACCACCAGGCATTTTGCTTCCAGTATTCCAAGCTCCCCATTCATCATTCCCTATGCCATTTTTGCTAGCTCCCAAAGCCATTTAGTACCAGCATTCCCTGCTCTACCCCAACATTACCATAGCCTCTACATATACCCCTGAATCTCCCGCCGTGTCCACAATCCTTAGTTAAGATGATAATCTTGGCGATGAATTCTTCGACATTCATGATTCTGTCTCTTCCTTCCCGAACCTGCATAAGTTAGCTCGTGATGTCGAGGAGCAAGAAAAGAGTGACAGTGAAATTTTCAATTTATGTAAGTCTGGATTGGCTAAGATGATTCTACCGCAAGCTAGGATTTTCCTGAGTTAATACAATGGTGTGTTGAAAGGTATGCACCAGAAAGAAGGGCCATCATTTCTCGGTTGGGAAACGTGGTATGCCCAATAAGCAAGGAGCTCATCATGGAGTTAACGGACACCAGGGAAGACGCCTCAAGGATTCAATTTAATGAAGAGGTTCTGATAAATAAATTTCGAGAACTTTCCCCAAAAAACATAGATGCTTTCATCCAGATGATAATCCCACATGAGAGCAATTTACCCAGCACTCAATCTATGTTCAGCTTGGATATGTTTGCGGGTTCTTCTAGACCTGTAATATCAATGATATGTCAAGTCCTCGGATACGACCATGACATGGTGATCGATGACGCCGCTTTGGGTTTGTTGTTTCTCATGAACCTCTCCCAATAGGAGATCCCTATCATGTTAGATTTTCCAGCTTTTCTTGCTCAGTCCATCCACCTCCAACTAAAAATATCCTCATCCAAGAGAATGTTCAATTCTGTTCCCTACTCCTATACATGATCTTATACCACACTAAAAGTTTCTTCAGCAAAGGTGACCTTGATAAATCAGTTGTCCAGGTCCTCCACAGAAGGATTTCTCTGCATTCATAGACACCGTTATATCCAATATTTACTCACTGTTGTTTGATGCTCATCCTCCCAGAATTTTTCAAGAATGCAAGCAATTACTTCAGCTCAACCCAAACGAGGTTGTTGGTGATTGATTTTGTTTCGAGACTCATACTGAAATCAGGGTGTCTGGGGAAGAAATAGCTCCTTACAAGCTCCCCATATATTTGACTCCTCGGTTTTTCACATTAGAGTACATATGACAAAGATTCAATTGCAACAACGTACACTTCATGAAAGGAAACAGTGTCAGGACCTTCAAGGTCCCCAATGAAGCTGGACCATTCAAGGTCAGGAGTAGAGCTGCTTAGAAAGAAGTGGAAGAGCTACTAGCATCATTCGGCTTCCCATTAAGCATAGGGAACAAGTATGATCCTAGAGGGATCATATCTCAAAAGAGACAGGATTCCAAATCAGCAACGTACGTCCATGAACCTCACCCATTGTTGGAAAAAATGGACAACTTAGACAATTGGGAGTAGAGCTAGGCTGCATTGGATCCTAGCAAGGCTGCTGGAGCACCGGTCATTCCAATGCCTCTTAAGTTGGAAACTTTGGGAAAAAGGGGCACATCATATCCCACATCTACAACTGAAAAGGAGGGATCAGGGAGCGTTGGATCAAAAGTGAAGAAATTGAAAACAGAAGGAACGTCCAGTGCGACTTCAAAAGTCATACCGGAACCCACCTCTTTGACCCCGGTCATCCTACAAAGCTTCCCGTTGGCCACGTGGCCCTAGAAGCAGGAATCCTAGTCTACGAAGGGTGCTCTGGTCACCACACCATCTGTTGAATTAGGTTTGTTTGGGTTGTATGCTCAAATTAAAGACGAGAACATCGACCTTGAAAATTATTTGTTCCCAAATAAAGAGCTTGACATGGGGAAGCAATCTAGGATGTTTTTTGCCCTAGATTTGAGGTAGGGAGCCCTGAAAAATTGCGATCCTAGAACCATTGGTGCCCAGGGGGAAGAAAGTACCCTCGAATTTCAAAACCACTCAGGTGCCAATAAATATGGGCGCATTCCCATCCAAGGACATCATGTAACTTCACCGATAGATAGGTGAAGGAATATACCGAGATGTGAGAAAGTATACTATGAGCACAAATAGGCTATAGGTCATGGTCCAGAAGCTGGAGAAGTAGTTGAAGAATGAAAAAAAATATAACAAATCTAAGCAGTTGCAGATAATTGACATAGAACAACAAATCGTGAAGATGGTGCAAAATACAAATGACATGGCTCCATTACAAGCCATGCTGAAAGATAAGGATAAGGAAGTTGCAGCCTTAAAGAAAAGCTCAGCATCTCGACAGCTGAGCATTCACAGACTACAGAAGTATCTGCAATACAGTTAGAATTGGAGAAATTAGTGACTGGTGGTTAAGCCCTAAAAGAAAGGATTGTTGCCTTAGAAAGTGAGTTGGATGAGGAAAGAAAGATAAATCAAGACATCCTCTAGCAGAAGGCCGCCTCACTCCAAGCATCATCATCCACGGATCCTACTGACAAAATGGATCAAACAGTTGCTGATATGAGCATCAAGGACGCACAACTGAACCTAGCACAGGACCAACTGAAGGCCAAATGTGACGAGCTTTTCAACATAAATGAAAAGTTGGTTCGAAGAGACTAGGTCATCTTAGAGATGCAACAATCTAATGAGGAACTCCGGGGTGAAGTCGTAGAACTATTCAGGAGGCTTACTGGCAAGCCTCTGATAAAAAGTGCCAAATCTGCAAAATGGGAGCAAGTAGTAACTTTGATAACCTTTCAGTGGGGTCATTTCAGCATATCCCAAGAAGAAGCTGAAATTGTTGAAGCCGCCACGCAGGATGCACGATCAATAGGGAAAAGTGTAAGTAAGAAGACCGAGTTAGCCAAAGCGGCTATTGAATTATTAAACGAGAAGACCTTTGATGAGCTCAAACATATTCTGTCTGTGACCGAACTAAAATCATCATGGAAGCAAATAAGGTGTTTAAAGAGCTTTTCAAGTTAGTCTTTCCCCTTGGCCTCCCTTCTTTATGGGATGGACTTGGAGGACTTGGAGATCTTTATCCAAAGGAACATTACAATGCCATGATGGTGGATGCGAGGAACTCCGAAATCCACATGACATATACTCTGCAAGCGTTAAATGGGAGAGTGATCATGGACAAGTTGCATGTCAATTTCGAGATGCTCAATTGCCTTCAGACTATTTTCAGAAATCTTCCAAAGGCTACTTTTGAGCGGTACACTGAGCTGGATTCATCTCTCAGAGAACTCAGAGTTTTCCAGTATCCTATGGGTAAGTATTGGAAAAACATCACTAAGTTTCTCCAGCTTCAGCAATTAGAACAAGCTACAAAGGCACAAGCAACAGTCGTCGCTTTGCAATCACCGTCAACAGCATGAACCTCTTCCACATAGTAGGATGTCCCTCGACCTCAGCAGGGTGAACCCCTACCGCAACAACAAACAAGTCAACATTAGTCTGAGGGACTATTTTTGTAACCAATTTTGTTATAAAATGTAAAACATAAACATATAAGCCATTGGGCTGTAACAAAATATTTTGTTAGGCCAGTAAAGACTATATATAGGAGAAAAGGCAAAGGCCATAGAGGTCGAATTTTATTTGTAAGAAGTGTAACTTCAAACATTGGAAGTCTGATCAAGATATAAAGAAAGAACTTCATGCCCAATCTTGGTGTCTTGTGGTTTCAAACCTTTGATATGTCTAGTTAGTATTTTATTCTCTTGTAAATTCATCTCTTTCATATATGTTCATGATTTGAAAAGTTAATTCTAATTCAAATATGAGTGCTATCAGCTTAAATTATTGTTTCTAAGATGGTTATGGCGTGAAATATTCATGTTATGTTATCTGGTTATAATATCCTCACACTATTAGGATTTAGATCTGTAATCATTTTGTTTAAACTACTAAATTCCTTCTTCAACTTAGTACGTTATTGATACACATAAGACAAAGATTTACTTCCATTGAGGTACCTTTTTTTGTGCCATTTCATTAGCACCACCCTCAATCAAGTTTTTCCATTGGCATATTGAAGTACTGCCCACATTACTCCAAGTTTGATTATCTACATTATACTCAAGTAAATGTGATTTTGATTAAGCAAATAACACAAATAATTTCATGGATTCCTAGGAATAGTTATAAAACAACCTTAGAACGTCTCTGGGACTAACATCTTTTCTGGTGCCATTGCCTGGGAATGCAAGCAAGAAGATAAATCTTCCCCAGGGACAATGACAAATTATACACTCTTGATTTCATAGTGGATGAAACCAGGCAGCAGGTTGTAATCCACTTGGCGACTCCACCGAAGCAAACCTGGCATCTGAACGAATACATACTCGCCAGAACCCCATCCACGACGAATTTGTGGCCTTACAAGATTATGTCTCCTGGAGACACAAACGGGGAAAATACCAGTCCACCTCTCCAAGCCATCGACGAAGTTTCTCCCCACCTCTATTTGGTCCTCAATTCCTTGAAACTAAATTCATTTTCCGAACCCCTGAAAGAGAACTTTCTCCCCAGAATCCCCACACTCCTTGTGGTTTACCTAGCTCTCAAACGATTCCTGCTGCAAGTGGAGAATCTTCATCTCATATAAATCCATTCAAATATTTCATTTCTCCTCAAGCCAAGAAGCTAATCGCCAACCACCCCATGTTAGGACGAGGAGGAAGATGAACACCACCACCACCACCCATAATGCCTCGATGGGTGGATAGCTGACATGAACCTCTGCAATTTCTGACACCCTTAAATGATATTCCTACCCACTATTTGAAGTTGTTACCAAAGTATGATGGTAGTAAGGGAACATCTGCAGAAGATCATGTAGATCGATTCCAAGATTTCACTGACAACATTCTTATTGACCATGATGATGTGCTCATGAGAGTATTCACTCAATCACTGGAAGGAGAAGCCATAAAATGGTTCATATCACCACCCAATGCTTCCATCAGCACTATGGAAATTCTGGAAACCACCTTCATCAAGAAGTGGAGAATTAAGCATGATAGCCTTTACTATCTAACAAAATTTTCCGCCCTAAGAAAAAACAATTCTGAAAATGTGGTGGATTTCACTGCAAGATTCAACAAAGTATATTATAGAATCCCCAAAGATATCCAACCTACTGAAGCTGTGGCTCGAGCCACATATGCAGGATCTTTCCCCTCATACTTTTCCATCACGTTGAGGGAAAGAAGATCACCCTCACTTAGCGTAATGCAAGATGATGCTATAGACGTTGAAGAAAATATGAGGGCAGGAAGCAAGATAAAATTGACCAATAATGTTGAACATAAAGACAAAGGGAAGGCCATAGAAGAGAGTGGATCCTCAGGAGTTAAAGACACTCAAGAAGCAAATATTGATGAAATGAATCGCATTATAAAAAATATTTCAAAGAAATTTACCATAATGGAATTAGAAAGTAGCAGTCCTAACAGAAAATCTCCTGCTCGACCTCCTACTCGGTTCCGAAGGCCTTATAACCCTCAAATGGCATACTGAGAAAAAATGAATGATGAACAACCACTAAGGCCACCTGTCTGGGATAATGAGAATAATCTAATGGAAATTCCAGAGGAAGAAATATATGAAGAATTTGAAGAGCAACTTAATTGGATGGAAGAAGATTCCTATCTCATGCACCTCACCAAGGACAATTATGACAACTCAATCCCATATAATCAGATACGCTGAGATCTTATAAACCCCCAATAAAGTGATTCATTCCCCGGTGAATATCCATTATTACCAAATGCTCAACCGGATAAATTGCAAAGGAAGTATGACTTGAGAACAAGACCAGAATTGACAAATAGAAAGAACGATGTTCCTCCCAATAACTCTCCCCAGAAGTCGGCTCAGGCTAAGTTTCCTCAAGCATCCCCCCTATTAAAAAACAAAATCCTACCAAAGGATAAATCAAATGAGGCCACCATCCCAAATAGCCAAACTAAGCCAGGCATCAGCCCCCATAAGAGAATAGAGACAAATCCCAAAGAGGGATCTACCCCTTTCAATTTGGAACAGGAATTGAGCAAATTAAAAATAGTTGTTCCCCTATCTGAATTGATAAAAAACCCTATGTATAAAAAACGGATTGAAAATATGTTACACAAAGTTGAAAACATTGACCACCAGGATTCTATAAATCTAAATGATGAAGCCCTGGCTTTTCAATGTGGCCCTCACATCAATGATAAAGAAGAGACCACTGCTCCCTTTTATGTTACCCTAAACGTACATGATAAACTCCTCCACAACTGTATGTTGGAATCTAGAGAATCCCACAATTTGATGCCCAAAGTTATCATGGAACAATTGGGACTAGAGATCACCAGGCCATATCATGATCTCTACAGTTTCGACTCCAGAAAAGTGAAATGCATAGGTATGATAAAATATTTGGTAGTCACTCTTGCTCAAATACCAGCCAAAAGTGTAATGATGGATGTAGTGGTAGCAGATGTCCCAACCAAATATGGTATGCTTCTATCAAGAAGCTGGGCTAAAAAATTGGGAGGCACCATGCAGATGGATATGAAGTATGCTACAATACCCGTATTTGATGGGGATACTAGATAATTGTACATAGAAGCTATGTTTTCTTATGTGATAAGTGATCAAGACAATCCTATGAATTATCCCATATATGCAGCTGATGAGGATATGGGATGTTATATGTTATGGTTGGGTGATCCCTCCGAAGAGGAAATTGTGCAACCTCAAGTAATTGAACCTATTGTTGAGGATAACCAAAATCAAGTTTGGAAACTATATTTTGATGGAGCCTCAGCCAAAGAAGAATTTGGAGCTAGTGCAGTACTATCATCACTGGCAGGAGAAGAGATTAGTCTGTCTTACAAACTAGATTTTGATACTACCAACAATGTCGTTGAATATGAGGCTCTCATCTTAGCCCTCTGAGCCGCTGAAGATTTGAAAGTCACTAAGTTGGCAGTTTTCAGAGACTTTGAGTTGGTGGTAAACCAAATCAAAGGTATTTACCAAGCGAAGTATCCCAGGCTTAGAGCATATCGAAATCTTGCATTGGATCTTATTGATAATTTCTTTGATTCTTTCAATATAACTTTTGTCCCTAAGGAATGCAACAAATAGGATGATTCATTGGCCTTGATGGCTAGTTATTTCAAACCTCCTAAGAATCCAAAGCTAAAGTATGAAGTGGAAATACGATATCGTCCCTCTATCCCTGAAAATATTAAAAATTGACAAGTCTTTGAGGACAATCAAAAGATCAAATGCTTTCTGTAGCTTATGGATGAGTTTTCAAGCACCAATATAGATAGCGAGGAAGGAGAGGAAGGTGAAGATATTCTGCACATATAATATGGAAGAACACCTGGGTTAACACAACAGATTGTTGGCCACAAGATCCTTCAACTAAAGAGTAACTTTATTCCTAAAGGACTGGATCCTCTAGAAAATTTGTTCGACAAGAACGAGATCCCAATGAAACCAACAGTGCAGCCAACTACTAAGGTTGTACAAGAAGTGAATCTTGGTACCCTAAAAGAACCAAAGTTTGTAAAACTTTCACAGCCTCTTACAATTGAGCAAAAGAAAAAGTATGAGGAAATTTTTAAAGAATACATAGATGTTTTTGCGTGGAAGTATAAAGACCTGAAAACTTATGATACAACTATCATACAACACGGGATCCCACTAAAGCCATATGCTAAACTAGTAAAGCAAAACTTGAGGCAAGTAAATCCTATCTTACTCCCTGTAATTGAAAAAGAGGTGAGAAAGTTACTTGATGCAAAAATCATCATTCCACCTAGATATTCAAAGTGGGTGGGTAACTTGGTACTAGTAAGGAAGAAGAATGGAGAAATCCATTTATGTGTTGATTTCAGAAATATGAATAAGTGCTCTTTAAAGGACAATTACCCTCTGCCCAAAATGGATCACATTCTGCAAAAGTGGTTGGGTCAACTAGAGTGTCTATGATGGATGGATTCTCAGGCTATAAACAGATCGCCATGCACCTAGATGATGGGGAAAAGATAACTTTTACTATACCATGGGGAACTTTCTTGTACGATAAAATGACCTTTGGTCTTATTAACGCCGGCGCAACATTTCAAAGGGTTATGGACATAACATTCATAGGTGAAAAAGAAAAATTTATTGTTATATATCTGGATGATATGAAAGTATTTTCAAAATATGATCATCTTCAACATCTGAATTAGACCTTTAGGAAATGTAGAAAATTCGGACTGTCTCTCAATCCCAAAAAATCCTTTTTTGCAATGACAGAGGGAAAGTTATTGGGGCACCTTGTCTCCAAAGATCTTGTGAAGATAGATCCTGATAGAGTAGCTGCTATCAAATTTATTGAGCTCCCAAGGAATAAAAATGAGGTACAGTCCTTCATTGGAAAAAAAAAAAATCTACAAAGATTCATCCCCAATTTTGCTGAAATAATGAAATAAATCATTGACATGTTAAGAAAAAATGTTGAGATCAAATGGACCACAACAGCAAGGGATTCCTTTAAACAGATAAAGGATGCCTTAGGATAAGCACCTATTTTGAATAGTCCCGATTATACAAAGGAAATTCTTATCTTCTCATTTTCCTCTGAGGTTACCATTGCATTAGTCCTCTTACATAAGAATAATGAAGGACACGAGCATCCCATTTCCTTTTGTAGCCAAGCATTGAGAGATGCGGAGGTCAAATACAAAACGGTGGAAAAACAGGCTTATGCACTAGTCAAAGATCTCAAGTCATTCAGGAATTATGTCCTGCACTCCAAGATCGTCGCCTATGTCCCAGGAAGCACCATCAAGGATATCTTGTGACAACCAAACAATGAAGGAAGAAGAGGGAAGTGGATCTCCAAAATCCAGGAGGATGACATGGAAATCAAGCCTACTAAACTGGTGAAGGGACAAGGACTAGCCAAAATTCTAGCCGAGTCAAATTACCAAGCTCTTGAGATCAATCTGATAGATCGAATTCCTAGTCAAGAAGAAGAAGGTATTCAACAAAATCTTCCTGATAATGTGTCTAAGAAATTTGCTTGTTCGGAATGGTACAAAGACATTGTTTATTACCTACAACATCTAACTTGTCCTCCCAATATTGATAAATCCAAAATGAGATCTCTTAAACTCAAAGTTGTCAAGTACTGTATTCTAGATGGATATCTCTTTTGGAAGTATTCTCTTGGTATTCTGCTAAATTGTATTGTTGAAGAAGAAACATAAGGAATAATAGTAGAGTTTCATAAGGGAATGTGCAGAGGACATCATGCATGGAGAGCCACTACTTATAAGGTCCTTCGAGCCGGTTATTTCTGGACTACATTGTTCAATGATGCTAATAATATTGTCAGATCATGTATGGAATGTCATTCATTTGTTGGAAAGCAGAAGCTCAAACCATTACCCCTTAAACCAATCAGAGTAGAAGCACCTTTCCAACAATGGGACATTGATTTTATAGGGGAAATAAAATCTCATTCCAATGGCCAAAATAAATGGATTCTTACAGCCACTGACTATTCTTACATATTAATACATGATGGATGACCCTTGGTTTCAACTTCCAAGGTGTCTCATGGACTACTGGGTGACTCTTGGTCTCCCTTGCACAATAATATTCCTCACACCAAGGATTAGGCTCCAACACTATCCACTCCCTATCACACGCAAGTCTAGGCTGTGCTTTGGGTAAGACATTCCCCTTTAGTGGATTGAAAATTCAAGCACACTAAACTACAATGGTTCCTTTGTTTTCCCATGCGCAAGAACGGGGTCTCAACTTTGCACCAACATATGGTAAATTTTGTATGATAGATCTGTTGTGCAATATCAATGATGAAATTTGTTATTTAATATATATGAATATTTTATTTGTTACATCCAATCGTTTTTTTCATGACATATTAATATCATGTTTTTATTTTCCAAGGAAAAATGATTTATATTTGATATTTCAAAGTTTGAAATCAAAATATACATTTGCTAGCCTATGGGATCTAGAGAAAATATTTCTATTATGTTTTTAAATTGTCATAAAAACTACTTATTATAGTCTTCCGAAATAGAAAAATCATATCTTCTAAGGGTATGCACTTTCTCAAAACATATATGTAACATACTTGACTCATTCAAATACGATTGCACATTCTTATCGTGCATTTTTATGTTCATGGCTTGCATTTTATACCAAGTGTTTATAACAATAAAAAATGTTAGAATTGCACTTTTAGTAGCTTGAATGTGGGAAAAACTGGGTTCAAATCATAAAAATTGCCATTTTGTCAAATTAACCCCGGGAAAATGAAATATAATTTAAGGAATATGAAAGAGGTTTTTGTCAACAATATATTTATATTGAACCCCATGGTATTGCTTTAAATTAATGACCTATGCATAGACTGTGACATGCATTTTCCTAAGCTCAGTTTTGTAGATTCACATTGTTTTTACATAACAACTCAAGATTTTAGTCATTAATGTTGAATTTGAGCAAGATAATTAAATTTTTTGCATAAGTAAATATTCTAATACATATATTATGATACTCTTTAATATAATAGATTCATTACATATGCATGTTCAGGTTTGTTGATATATTTTTCAATAATCAAACATAACAATCCGGAAATTAGTTGACAATATCCATTGAAAACTTAACTTGTGTACCATAGGCACATAAATTTGAATTTGTAAGAAAATAAAATAAATTATTATTAATAATAGATATAAATTTAGTTACTTAGACTCAATTTCAAGGTTGTCTATTTGTGCAACCAGTGGTTTACATTTCTCTAGGCCCGTTTCTTTAACATTTTACTCTATAATTATTTTCCAGAACACTTATCATTTTAACCAAGACTTCAATAATAACTATGTTTTTGATACAAACAAAAAAATGATGACAAAGATCAATAAAACTTGTATCTATGAAGATTACTATTTACACCCACAAATGATAAATCCCCAAATGTAAAATGCACACATGAGGATGAATATTGATGTAAAAGTTGTTTAAAAGTGTAACAACCTATATATGCATCTGAAATACACACGGGCTTAGTCTCCTTGAATAATATGTTCTTTCATTAAATCATATTTAGGGTTTAAATTATGGACACAAACAATGTTATGAATGTTTTTATCTTCCTTGAAGGTATTCGCTTAAACTATCATATACTTATTTATGCATGATTTACTGGTATATATGTTGAAATTATGCTTATACTGAGGGGGGGGTGAATCAATATAAGATATTTTTTCTTATTTTAAACATTGATCAATCATTCATTTACTTTGAAACAATAAATACACATAAAATCAAATCACCGTACACAGAATTTAATGTGGAAACCCTTTCGAGGGAAAACCACAAAAATTATCTTTATATATTCATGTAGGATCCGACCTGCTATTACAAATTTGGTAAGCAAGAACTTACTGGAGACACTAATCCCCTCATATGAACACCAACTCAACAATACGTGGGCACCAACCTAATTATGAAACTGATCTCCTCAACTGAGCACCAACTCAACAACATGTAGGCACCAATCTCCTCAATTGAGAACCAACTCAACAATATGTAGACACCAACCTACTGGAGACAAATATATCCTCTATTGAGCACCAACTCAGTAATATGTAGGTACAAGAATGTTGACATAATAACCTCAAATATTACCTCATAATTAGCTTCAAATATGCTTCATAACTAGACTCATATCAATTCCATAATATGCTTAAAATATTCTTCATAACTTTCCTCACATCCGCTCCATAATCTACTACAAATATTCCTTGTAGATTGTCTCGAATCTACTGCACAATATGCTTCAAATCTACTTCATAATTGTCCTCAAGTTTGCTCCATAATCTATTGTAAGATCATCTGCAAACTAGTTCCAAAATTTGGCATGGTCACCTTCTACATGAGGCTTATCCAGAAAAGAACCCGTAGAATATATTCCAATATCACATCAGAAATCAAACTATAAAAGTCTCTTTCCAATAGTTAAAGTTCCCAGTAATGAAAGTTCCCATCAGTGAAAGTTCCATCCAAGAATAATAGATCACATATTTAAGCCTTCCTCTTCCATAATTGCACCTCCTCCTCCTTAGAGACACTTAGAAAACCCTTAGAAAAAACATCAAGAAAACATCTTCAAATATCCCCAAAAATACTCAAGAGAACATATTCAAAAGGTTCCTTACTAGTGCTCCTTCTCTCTCTTTGAATCTCTATAATTGTGCACTACTTAAGATATGAACTCAAGTGATGATGATATGATGAAATGAGAGTGGTGCTCCTGATATGTATACCTTTCTAGGGTGATTTTAGGGGATCATTCCTCTTTCACTACCAACCTCTTTCCAAGGAGCCACAAGGGGGTGTTTACCCCTTAATTCCTCTTTCTTTCTTTAAAAGGTGGTAGCATACCTTATCTTCAATTTATTTAAGTCTAATCAACCACTCTCGTTGTCAAGGGAATGGTTATGCTGCCTCCTAATCATTTCAAGGTTTCCTCCTTTTCCCGCAAAGTGGCTGCATTGTGTGGTTTATTCATATTTATTTGGTTGCCTTTCCTCTGGAAAGTGTAAAGTCAAGTATTCATTTAAAAATCATTGGTAGGATATTTATCACTATTTCATGGTGTCCTTATTCTCCTACAAGGTGGTTTCATTGTGTGGTTTCTTCATATTTCTTTTGTTTTCATTCCTTTGGAAGTGTGTAAGTGGGGTGCACATCATTATATTCATTTTTCCATCATCATTATCTACAATCTTCCTATGTATTTGACATCAATGAAAACAATATCATCACCAATATTCATATTCATCTTGGACATCAGTAGTCTTCTGTTGTCTTTGGCATCAATGATAAGAATATTTACAACAATCTCCTCCTTTTTCATTGATGGCAACCCTTAGACAAATATTCAACAATTTTGTAGTAACTCCCCCTTATTGCAAATATCCTTTTGTCCACAATTCTTGCCCTGTTTAAAATTATCCTCTTGTCTGCAACTTCTCCCCCTCTAACATCAATGGCAAAGGGATACTCCATCCGAGCTTGTGATTTTCCTTGAATTTTCAATTCTTTAATTATCTGTAACCCCCCCTTTGATATCAATGACAAAGGGTTTCTCCACCCGAGCTTGTGCTTCTCCTTAAGAAGTTAGTGGTGAGAGGAGAAGGATATCACTCCCAGCTTTATCTATTGTTTTTTTTTTTACTTCATTGAGTATGTATACCTTTTCCAACTATCTTTGCAGACGAATCACCTCCAAAAGTAACACTACCTCCTTTTTCTTTTTTTAAGTTAAGAAAATTGGTATGATCCCTTGTCATGTGTTTTGAACATCCACTATCAATGTACCAATGGTTCCCTTTATCTTGACCTTAGAGTGCAAGTCCATATTCTTCCTTCTTCTGTTCCTTTTGCTTCCAATCCTTAGAGTATCCTTATTTTGTTTGGAAAGAACATATTCTTTCCTATTTTGTTTAGAATATCCCGTTATGCTACTTCTATAGTAACAAGGTATGTGCCCATATTTATTTCACTTATAGCATTCAATATTGTAATCAAGGGAACAAATAAATTGTAGTTTTTGTCAACAAACGAATGAACACTTCTAGTTTTAATGTTCACATAATCATCCTTTGAGGTTTTATAAGGACATCTATTTATTTTTCTCAGATGATCATTTGTTGTGTAATATCTACAATGTATTGCTTTATGACCAAAATTATTGCAAAAAACAATATCCAAAGAAGAGATTTTGGTACTTGTTTGTGAAATGCCTTCAGGTGGAACAACTCTTATGAACTCATTCTTATTGCTCATGAGATAAGAATCAGGATGTTTCTGGTAATCATTTTATCTGCTTCTACTTTTAGGAATGACTTTCCTTCATTGGCATAACTTTTAGGATTTTCTTCATTTTTCTTGCTTGCATTTTCTTCAGGTGTCTTCTGAATCTCATCACATCCAAGACCTATCTTAATGAATGGTGACCTTTGGTGACTAAGGATTTCATTTAAAGTTTCATTGCTCTTGAAACTTTTGTGTAATTGTGCATTTTACTTTTCAAATTATTTCTTAATGAGACAACTTCATACTCTAGCTTCTCACATATTTCTTCTTTTTCGTTAAGCTGACTTCTCACTACTTCTTCTATCATTTTTCCCTCTTCTAGTTGAGTCTTCGGGCTGATAACCGTCCTTTTTGTTTTGTCAAGATCATGAACCTTCTTTCCATATTTTTGTAGTTGTTCCATGTGCTTTATATTCTTTTTCTTTATCTTCTTTATTTATTCTAAGGCATAAGTGAGTTCGTCTTCAAGCTTCACTTCTCCATCAATTTATTCTTCTTTTGAATTTGATTTTTCTTTTTAATCGTCTTCATTTTCTTTATCAATATATTCTTCTTCTGAATTTAACTTTTCTTTCTGATTATCTTCATCTTCTTCATCAACACACTTTGTATCCATTTCTTCATCAATATTCTATAGCTTGTCCCAAATATCTTTAGCTGATGTACGCTCCATTACCTTGTCAAACTCATAGTTTGATAGGCTACATATTATCGCATTCGTTGCTTTTTCACTGCTTTCACTTAACTTCCTCCTAACTACATCTTTTAAAGGAGTGGTTGGAGTTGTATAACCTGACATGAATGAATCCCATATATTTGAACCAAGGGTAATCAAATATGTCTTCATTTATATGATCCGGAATGTGTAGTTTGATCCATCAAAGAAAGGATATTTGTCCAAGAAGATACCTTTCTCATCGTTATTCTCTTCTTTATCATCATCACTATCTTCCTTTCCTGCATATGGACACTTGGCAAAAAATGTCATATTTTACCACAACTAAGAAAGAAGGATAGTTTTCCTTTGAATTTGCTCGATCCCCTTTCTTTCTCTTTTCCTTCATCAATATTGGTTTTTCTTTCCATGTGTGCTCCTGAGATCTTCCTTCCAGTGGTTACACTGTTTATGAAGAAACTCACTTTAATACCAATTGTTGAACTTATGCTTATATTGAGAGGGTGGGGTGAATCAATAAAAGATACTTTGTATTCCTTTAACCATTCATCAATCATTCATTTACTTTGAAACAATAAATATACATAAACTCAAATCACATTACACATAATTTAACGTAGAAACTCTTTTGGGAGAAAACCACAAAAAAATATCTTTATATATTCATGTAGGCTCCAACCTATTGTTACAAATTTTGTAAGCACCAACTTACCAAAGACACCAATCCCCTCAAATGAGCACCAACTAAAAAATATGTAGGCACCAACCTATTAGAGACACCAATCTTCTCAACTGAGCACCAAATCAATAATATGTAGGCACCAACCTACTAGAGACACCAATCTCCTCAACTGAGCACCAAATCAACAATATGTAGGCACCAACCTACTAGAGACACGAATCTCCTCCGTTGAGCACTATCTTAGTAATATGTAGGCACCAACCCACTAAAGAATACGGTTCAAGAATGGTGACATAATCACCTCAAATATTACCTTATAATTAGATTCAAATCTGCTTCATAATCTACTTCAAATTTGCTTCATGAACCACCTCACATTTGGTCCATAATCTACTACAAATATGCCTCATAGATTACGTCATAACTACTTCACAATATGCTTCAAATATGATTAATAACTTACCTCAGATTTTCTCCATAATCTGTCATAAGATCATCTTCAAACCAGTTCCAAAATATGGCATGGTCACCTTCTACATGATCCTCATCCAGAGAAGAACCCTTAGAATATATTCCAATATCACATCTCAAAGCAAACTATAAAAGACTCTTGCCAATAGTGAAATTTCCATCCAAGAAGAATATATCACATCTTCAATCCTTCCTCTTACATAAGTGTGCCTCCTCCTCATTCGAGAACCTTAGAAAACTCCTAGAAAAAACTTCAAGAAAGCATCTCCAACTATCCTAGAAAATCCTCAAGAGAACATCTTCAAAAGGCTCCTTACAAGTGCTCCTTCTGTCTAGAATTGCACACTACTTAAGAGAGGAACTAAAGTGACGATGAGATGATGAAGTGATATTGGTTTTCCTCTTATTTATACCTTTTTACGATGCTTTTAAGGGATCCTTCATCTTTTAGGGCTGACCTCTTTCCAAGGAGCCACAAGGGAGTGTTTACCCCTTCATTCCCATTTCTTTCTTTACAAGGCAGGAACATACCTTATATTTAATGTCTTTGAGTCCAAAAAACCCCTTCCTTTGTCAAGGGAATAGTTTTTCTACCTCGTCATTATTTCAAGGTGTCCTCATTTTCCCACAAAGTGGTATCTTTGTGTGGTTTCTTCATATTTCTTTGGTTTTCTTGCCTATGACAAGTGGGAAAGTGGGGTCTTCATTTAGAGATCATGGTTAGGCTATCTTCTTACTATTTCATGGTGTACTTATTCTCCCACAAGGTTGCCCCATTGTGTGGTTTCTTCATATTTATTTGGTTTTCTTTCCTCCACAAGTGGGTATGGGGTGCACATCATTATCTTCATTTTTCCATCACCATTATCTGTAATCTTTTTCTATCTTTGACATCAATGATGACAATATCTTCAAAAATATTCATCTTCATCCTAGAAATCAATAGTCTCCCCTTGTATTTGACATCTATGAAAATAATATTTCCAACAATATAAATCATAATTGTAATTATTGGATGTAAAGCTAAGTCCGTAGTATAAAACTGAGTAAAAAAATTTCAAAGTTAGGTGTAGAAAAATGAACACTAGATTCTCTACAAGTGACATTTATAAAATTATTAATAGATACCTGAAGGTAGATATATGGTTGACAAAAACCTCTCTTAGATTTTTGGAATTCAATCTATACTATCCATATTAAACCTGCAAAGTTGATAATTTTAGTATTTTTACATAAAATTTCCCTTTATAGAAAAATGTACATAGAGTCTTCATATTTAGGTCATTTTTAGTCATTCTAGTTGGAAATTATTTATTTCCTTATTTCACATAATTGTGAATCGTTATATTTTCATTTTAAATATGAAAATCTATTGCTTTGCATAAATTTCAAAGTTGCCTAGATTTTTTAAAATACACACATGAAAAATGAAAGGCATGCATATGCCTCACAATGAAGTAAATATGAGTGGTTTAAGTTGTAGAAGATTTATTTATTCCTTCTCTTCTCTCATACACTTCCACATGTTCATCTTGTATCATAAAAGTGGTTTTTGAGCAAGAATGATATGTTCACAATAAGTTTTGTATATTGAACAAGAGTTCAAAAGGATTCAAAGAAATGCATGTAGAGACTTCCTCCTGGATGATTTTAGAAAGTGTAATTCATATTTTGGTAGCTTAATATATTGGGCACATTTTTCATGTAGTGGTTTTCTTTGACTTATCTACATATGCACACAATAAACCATTAAAAATGCATTTTCAACATTTTTGACTCATTCTGAACACTAAAGAATGTATCGGGCACATTTTTCATGTAGTGGTTTTCTTTGACTTATCTACATATGCACACAATAAACCATTAAAAATGCATTTTCAACATTTTTGACTCATTCTGAACACTAAAGAGTAAAATGCACGTAGGAAGCATAGAAAATACACACATGAGTGTAAATATTGATGTAAGAACTGCTCAAAAGTGGAACAACCTACATACATATCCCAAATATACAAAGGGTTAATATCCTTAACTAAGATACTCTTGCATTAAATCATATTCAGTGTTTAAACTATGGACACAAGTAATATTATGAATGCTTTATCTTTCTTGAAGGTATTCACTATAACCATCATATATTTATTTATGCATAATCTACTGGTATATATGTCATACTTGTGGTTATTGGTTATAAAGCTAAGTCTGTAGTATAAAAATGGGTGAAAAGATTTCAACGTTAGGTGTAGAAAAATGCATTCCATATTCTCTACAAGTGACATTTTACAAAATTATTACTAGATACATGAAGGTAGATATATGGTTGAAAAAAACATCTCTCATATTTATGGGATTCAATATATAGTGTTTGTATTAAACTTGCAAATTTGACAATTTTAGTATTTTTACATAAAATTTCCCATCACAGAAAAGTGCACGTAGTTGATTCATACTTGGGTCTTTTTTAGTGATTCAAGTTGGAAATGATTAGTTTACTCATTTCACATCATTTGAATCATTATATTTTCATTTTAAGTGTGAAAATATCTTGGGTTGAAAAAATTTCAAAGTTGCCTAGATTTTTTAAAATGCACACACATGAACAATAAAATGCATGCATAGGCCTCACAATGACATCAAAGTGAGTTGTTTAAGTTGTAGAATATTTATTTATTCCTTCTCTAGTCTTCTATACTTCCACATTTTCATCCTGCATCATAAAAGTGGTTTTTGAGCAAGAATGATATGTTCGCATTAAGTTTTGTACGTTGAACAAGAGCTCAAAAGACCTCAAAGAAACACATAGACTTCCTCTTGGATGATTCTAGAAAATGCAATTCATAGTTTGGTAGTTTTATATATTGGGAACAATTTTCATGTATTGGTTTTCTTTGACATACCTTCATATGCATGCAACGAAACTGTTAAAAGTCCATTTTCAACCTTTTTGACTCATTATGAACACTATAGAGTAAATTGCATGCATGAAGCATACAAAATGCACACTTGAGGGTGAGTATTGTGTCAAAGATATGGATCTAACTAAAATAGCTTACCTATATATGCAAAACAATAACATATCAACAATAAGAACAAAAGGAGAACAAGAGACAAGAGTACACCAGATTTACGTGGTTCACCTAATTGGGCTACGTCCACGAGAAGGTAGTCTTCTATTATCTCCAAAATATCTCCCTCAAGCTTACAAGAGAGAAATGACAATAATCCAAATACAATATGATCCACAATGGATGAATGATTCACGAATGAATGAATGAGAGAGACTCCCTTGACTCTATTATATACCAAGAGATGAGGAGGAATTACTCTCACATAAATTACATGTGGGATAATATAATTCTCCATAATAACATCTCTTTATATAATAATGAATATCAAGAGTATATTTTACCATAATGAATATGGGATAAATGTATTACTCTTTTACATAAGATTGTGGATATCTTCCGACATAATACAAAGACATTATTACCTTCCAAGGAATATAAAATATTCCAACACTTCCCCTTAATAATGGCTGGGAGAAAATCCCACTAACAAAGGAAGGAAGGAGTCATTACTGCTCCCCCTTGATGACAACTTCCAAAAGAACCAAAGATGCAAATAAGAAGAACACTTCGGCTGATGGAATTTGATGAAGAACAACTGCTTCTCCTTGAATCATGAAATTGCACACAAACCAGGTTGTACGATGAAATACCAACAACAAGATGCCTAGATATGAAGAGAAGCCAACATGGCTACTAGATCCACAAGATGTCGAGAACATGTGACGCAATCCAATAGCAAGGTGCCCAGATCTAAAGAGAAGGCAACATGGCTACTAGATCCACAAGATGCCTAGATCACCACACAAATCAACAAAACCATAACTGATAGCTGAAGAACTTTGATATAACATCCACACCAATGTACATATACCTTCTGACGGCTGATACAACAGAACATGTGGCTAAGAACACCACAATAGTGTACAAAAATACCTAGATGGCCAATACGCACGCGGATAACAGACATTCTTCCAATCAAGGTGCAGATAGAAATATATGTAGAAGACCTCAAACATCGAAGGAAGAAGACCCCAATGGTCTACACATTGAAAATGATATCATACAGATAAACATCATGACTTTAACAGTAGAAGATGGTGCTTCAATATTTCTGGAATAAGATGAAAGCCTAAACAAAGAACTTATCTGCACAAGAACTTCCAAGATTAAAGCATATAAAGATCATAAAATAAAGGTGCTCATACATAAATGAAAATGCTTATACACCAAAGGTTAGCAAACATCATATACAAAGATGGCAGCATAATATGATCAAATAAAAGATTAACTTGCTCATTAAGGAAAATGAAGTTACTTTTACACATTAAGTGTTAGCCACAACATATAAATAGTGAGCCCAAGATTTCACTTAAATATATGAAAATTTAATCATCAAGCAACTAATCTTAAGCATAGATGCATTTCTTATTAGTATGATGTTAATATGCAAGAGATGAATGCCCTAAAAATGTCAAGGCTTCCATATAGGAACGTTAGAGACAAAAAACAAATGTCAATGCTTCCATATAGGAGTGTTAGAGACAAGTAAGAACAAGATAACCTCTACAATCATAAGAATAGAAATCCCATTGCAACAAGAACAAGGTGATCATGATAAATATTTCAAGATTATAAGATTGCTCAAAGCCATATAAATATTGAGTAAAAGATGATCGAAATAAACATGACATGATATTTATGAAAAATAAATCAAAATGTTTAATATGATCACATATAGAAAATTATGGTCAACTCATGATATATAAAAAATTATGAAATGACAAGTCACTAATGATCTTAATCATGGGTTCATTTATTGCTAACACTATGTAAATATGCAAGAGATGAAATGCCCTGGAAATGTCAATGCTTCCATATAGGAATGTTAGAGACAAACAACACATGTCAATGCATCCATATAGGAACAAGATACAATCTCTACAATACATGAGAAAGAAACTATATCCCAATTAAATAAATTATGACAAGTAAAAAAAATATGATATCACATAGATTCAAAAAATTGATTTTACTCAAGAATTTAATTAGCAAGAGCATATAATGATCATAAAGATATTACTTATAAAACAATGAAATGCTTTTACACAAAGGTAAGCAATAACATATAAATAAAGCAAATAATGATCAAAAGATAACACATATGAGATTGTTCTTATAAAATTGCTTTTATAAACATGACATGATTAGAAATCAACATGATTAAACAAAAAAGAACAAATTAGTCATTAAGTATCTTGTTAAAAAAATTAAGCATTGGATGGTTTATAGCTATCATCATGGAAAAATACTAGAAATCCATGCCCTTAAAAGATGCCAATGTTTCCATATAGAAATGTGAGACAAAATATATATCAAGAACAAGAAATAATCTCTTAATAAACATGATTAGAAGCAAAACCTAAATGCAAAAAACGAATAATAGAAAACTTAAATACTTTACCATACTGATCTGAATCTGCAAAAAAACACAGTTAGAAAACAGTAAAGGAAAGAGAAACTTTTACTTAGAATCCTTTGATTGAGTGCCCAGACTTGCCCAGAATTATGTTATGTCTGCGTAGGTGGATCCATAACAGCTTTTTCAGTTCCAAAAATAGGTTATAATAAAACTTCCGATAAAATTTGACCGAGTTATGAGGCCGAAAATAGTGTCGAATCCGCCGAAGACGGAAACCTGCATAAAGTCTACCAAACTTGGACGAAAGTTTCCGTTTTGGAAACCGGAAGGCCCATAATTTTGTTCTGTCCATGTTGGTGGATCTAGAATAGCTTTTCCAGTTCCAAAAATAGGTTATAATAAAACTTCCGATACAAATTGACCGAGTTATGAGGCCGAAAACAGTGTCGAATCTACTGAATCTTACCATAATGAATATTGGATAAATGTATTACTCTTTTACACAAGATTGTGGATATCTTCTGACATAATACAAAGACATTATTACCTTCGAAGGAATATAAAATATTCCAACATATTGATGTAAAATTTGTTCAAAAGTGTAACAACCTATATATGCATCCAAAATACACACAAGGTTAATCTCATTGACTAAGATTCTCTTGCATTAAATCATATTCAAGGCTTAAACTATGAACACAAGCAATATTATGAATGCTTTATCTTCCTTGAAGGTATTCACTATAACCATCATATACTTATTTATGCATGATTTACTGGTATATAAGTCATACTTGTAGTATTGGCTATAAAGTTATATTTGTAGTATAACACTAAGTGAACAAATTTCAAAGTTAGATGTAGAAAAATGCACACCAGGTTCTATACAAGTGACATTTTATAAAATTATTAGTAGATAAACGAAGGTAGATATATGGTTGATAAAAAACTCTCTCATATTTATGGGATTCAACTTATAGGGTCTGTATTAAACCTGCAAAGTTGTCAATTTTAATATTTTTACATAAAATTGTCCATCATAGAAAAATGCACGTAGAGGCTTCATATTTGGGTCTTTTTCAGTGATTCCAGTTGGAAATGATTTTTTTCCTCATTTCACATAATTTTGAATCATTATATTATCATTTTAAGTATGAAAATATCTTTTTCTACAAAAATTTCAAAGTTGCCTAGACTTTTTAAAATGCACACACATGAACAATAAAAGGCATGCATAGGTCTCACAGAGAAGTCAAAGTTAGTGGTTTAAGTTGCAGAAGATTTATTTATTCCTTCCCTAATCTTCTACACTTTCACATTTTTATCTTGTATCATAAAAGTGGTTATTGATTAAGAATTATATGTTCACATTAAGTTTTGTAAATTGAACAAAGTTCAAAAGGCCTCAAATAAATGCCAATAGAGAATTCCTCCTAGTTGATTTAGAAAGTGTAATTCATATTTTGATAGCTTAATATATTGAGCACATTTTTCATGTATTGGGCTTCTCTGACTTACCTCCTTATGCACACAACTAAATTGTTAAAAGTGCATTTTCAACCCTTTTGAATAATTTTGAACACAATAGATTAAAATGCATGCAGGATGTTAGATACTCTCTAGGGAAAATAGGATGGAACCGGACGAAGACAAGAAGAGGTAGGTGTTAAAGAAAATTTTCTCATTAATCATATGTACACATTTATATAATGAGATGAACCTTGGGTTTGTATTGTCAAGGCATCTCTTGGACTGCTTGAGACTTTTCACATTCTCCTGTGACTCTTAACCCCAAATGGATTAATGTTTCCAACAATCCCACCCTTAATTTGAAGGATTGTATGTGAGTCCAAGAAGAGAGAACTAAATAACTAGAATTGGAAAGCTTCCAAAGGTTAAACATATCCAATTTGACAATTCGAATTTTCCAAACAAGCTAGTAGAAGCTGACATCTTCTACTAAATATAAGTTCTCTATGAATTGGTGGTTTTGGATGACCACAAACCAAAAGGGATAGCTATTGGAATATTCAACTATACTGAGAGGGGGGTGAATCAATATAGGACAAATTTATAGTTTTGAAACTTATTTACCAATCACATTATCCTTGAATCACATTGAGATTTGGTCAACAAAAATGCACAATACAAGAGACACAATATTTTAACGTGGAAACCCAATGAGGGAGAAAACCACAAAATTGTTCTTTCTATAAACAATGATTACAATGATTTGCAGACACATGTATGCTAGAGACACCAATATACCAAGGTTACAAGCAACAACTTGTAGGAGGCAACAACTCCCTAGATTCTTTATCACCAACTAGAAGGAATCACTAACTCCCTAGATTCTCCAACACCAACTGGAGGGAAGCACCAAATCCCTAGATTCTCTAGCTCCAACTCGAAGGAAGCAATAACTCCATGAATTATGTAATGGTGTACTGCGTTACACTTCACCTATTGCAATGTCGTCTGTCGCACTCTTCATTGTGCACTCTCCTATGTGCACTCTGTTATGTCACACTCTTCTCTGCGTACTATTCTCTATTGCACTCTACTCTACGCAGTCTGCTCCATCGCACAATGATATGTGTAAGAAAACCCTAGCTTCTATATTGCACATCAAATTTCCTGTCACGCTTTGCTCTGCGTAATACAATCTTCAATTCTATGCAAACGTTTCTCTATTTCACTCTATACAATGCAAGACAATATTCACTACTGTCATATTGTCTCACTCTTCACCACTGTCACACTATTTCACTTTGTACTGTACAAGAAAAACTTCACTACTATCACACTATTACACTCTTCACTGCGCACCGTATATTGCACAAGATAACCCTGTCTGCTATGCATCCATCACAGTACCTACAATAAAACGTCCCTTCCTCTTCACAAGGTGCACCTCCTCCTCATAAATCCTTCAAAAAAATCTTCAATAAAACCCAAGAAATAATCTTCAAGAACCCTAGAAAATTCATATCCTCCTTGGAATCAGGCACCTTTTCAGGGCTCCATACTTGCTTGGGTGGATGAACAAATGAGGAGATCACTCCACTTATTTATACAGGTCTTAAATAACTTTATGGGATGACATAACATTGTACAATATCCTGGCAAGGTCGTACTAACATTTTGGCTGGGTTTCCTTTACAAATTCTTTCATATCTCCTCATTCCTATGGAGTAATATGGATTTCCATATACAGTTGAAAAGGTATTGGAAAAATATTCCCAACCATGTAATCTATACTCCAATTTGAGTTAGGTATCTAGAATAAAAATTACTTCAAAGATAGGGTATCCAAACTGGGAATACAAAAACAATATTTCTAATAATTTTCATGTTGCAATCTCTATCTATATTTTCCTTGCCTTTGACATCAATGAAAACAATATTTTAAACAATCTTCCCCTCTGTCATTGATGGAAACCTTTAGACAAGTATGTTGTTGCAGAACATTTGTCTGTATCCACGTAATTATGTTGCTGCACAATTATGTTTTTGTGCAGTATCTGCAATCTCTCCCCTTGCACAATATCTGTAATTTCTCCCCCTTTGACATCAATGGAAAATGTATTCTCTGAATCATGCTTCTCTTTCTTCTTCTGTTGCTTCCCCTATTTGAAAGCTTATTTGATTTTGTCAATTCCGTTGACTACTCCCAAGCATTGTTGTGTTACCACAACTTCCAACTTTGATGAGGCTTGAGAAAATTAATGAGGAGTGGGAATTACTCCCAATTTTTGTTTGAGATACTCAAAGGTATCCTTGGGAAGAGGCTTTGTGAGAATGTTTGCAATTTTCTCCTTGGTGGCAACATGGTCCAACTTGACAATTTTCTCAATGACTTGGTCTCTCAAAAAATGATATTTGATAGGGATATGCTTTATTTTGGAGTGCATTGCAGAATTCTTGGAAATGCTAAGTACGCTTGTGTTATCACACAAAATTGGAATGGGATGATTGTACGATACCTGGATAGCCTTCAAGGTTTGCTTCATCCAAATAAATTGGGTGCTTGCTGGAATGTATTATGCCTCTGTTGTTGACAAGGAGATTAAGGATTGTTTTTTACTCAACCAGGATACCAGACAGTTTCCTAAGAAGAATGCTACTCCACTTGTGATTTTCCTGTCATCTACACTTCCTTCCTAGTCTACATCAGCGTACACATTATAGTCATGTCATTATCTCGTGGGTACCATAAGCAAAAATCCAAGGTTCCTTTTAGATGTCTGAAGATTTTTTTATAGCTTGAATATGGGTCTCTTTAGGTGAAACCCTGCAACTAGTCCTAAAACCTACATAACATATGGTCTTGAGGATGTCACATACAACAAGCTTCCAATCATTGATTTGTAAATTTTTTGATCTAGTTCCTTTGCTTCATCTTCTTTGCTTAACTTACAACTAGTGATCATGGGAGTACACATTGGTTTATAGTCTTCCATGTTAAACTTATTCAACTTTTCATCTACATATTTGGTTTGAGAAATAAAAATACCTTCATCTAGTTGAGACATTTGGAGTCCTAGGAAGAAAGTCAGCTCTCCAAGAAAAGACATTTCAAATTCTTTCTACATTTCCTTAGCAAATTTTTGTTTTGATTTATCATCATCACTTCCAAAAATGATTTCACCAACATACACTTCAATGATAATCATATTTTCATGTTCAACTTTTATGTAGATATTGTTGTTTGCATTACCCTTCCTGAATCCTTGTTGCTGCAATTATTTTTCTAGTCTTGAGTATGAAGCTCTAGGTCCTTGCTTTAGTCCATATAGGGGTTTCTTCAACCTGCACACATAGTCTTTATTTTCTAATAGTAGGAACTCTTCTAGTTGTTCCATGTAAACTTCTTCTTCTAATTCTCCATTTAGAAAGGATGACTTTACATCCATATGATATACCTTGATATTTTTAAGCATGCATAGGCCAAGAACATTATGATTGCTTCTATTCTGGATACAGGAGAAAACATTTCTTCAAAGTCTATTCCTTCAACTTGAGCATACCCTTTTCATAATAGTATTTCTTTGTTTCTGATTACTTGCCCATTTTCATTCAATTTGTTCATGAAAACCCACTTAGTGCCATTGACATTTTTATCTTTGGATCTTGGAACAAGTTCCCAAGTTTTTTTTTCTCAATCTGATTCAGTTCTTCTTCCATAACATTAACCCATTGTTTATCATTTATAGGTTCCTCAAAACATTATGGCTCTATTTTGGACAACATAGAGAGGTGTACCTCTTCAGAAGTGCTATCAAATTTCCTCTTTCTTGTTTGTATACTTGCACTTTTATCACCAATGATTAAATCCTCAAAATGGTTCTTTTGAACATACCTAGAAGGAGCCTTTGTATCTGGTCTTCCAGTTTCTTCTCGTTCTTGTTTTATTTAATATTTTTTTCCCTTTGTTACTCTTCCTCTTGTGGTTCTTCTACTTGCAATCCAACTGACGGCTGATCATCTTCATCCATGTCCACTGGTCTTCTTGATCCGTGCATAATTATTTCATCTACTTTCACATTTGGGATTTCCACCATCTTGTTTAGCCTCAAATTATAGCATTTATAGTCCTTGCTTCTACAGGATTAGCCAAGAAAGATGTCTCCATTAGACATGGAGTCAAACTTTCCCAAATTTTCATCATTTATTTTGATGTATCATTTTCTCCCAAATACCATAAAGTTTTTAATTGTTGCTAGTATTTATTTCCAGAGTTCATAAGGAGTTTTGTTTCTATCAACTCTAATTTGACCCCTATTTAAAATATGGACAACAATATGAATTGTTGGGTCCAAAAAATGTCAGATAGTTTGCAGTCATTTAGAATTTTTCTATCCATCTCCTGCATAGTCCCATTCTTCCTCTTTGATACTCCATTCTACCGTGGAGTCCTAAAAGATGAGAACTGTATCCTAATTCCATGTTTCTCACGGAATTCTTCAAATTCATTCGAGGTGTACTCAGCCCTATTATTTGATCTTAGGAACTTGAATTTTAAGTTAGCTTCATTCTCAATGGATTCTTTAAAAAATTTGAACATATCAAAAGATCCAATTTCTTTTGAGAAAAGATATCCAATTCATTCTATTATAGTCATCAATGAAGAGAGTAAAATAAGACTCACCATTTAGACCTTTTGTTCTTGTTGGCCCACAAATATTAGTATGCACTAGTTCTAAAGGCTTTGTTGTAGAATATTCTTTTGTCTTGAAACTTAGTCTTGTTTGTTTTCCATGTAAACATTGCTTGCATACATAATTTTAGGTCTTTGTAATTTTAGGTATGTCTCTTACTTCTTTCCTTTTGCTGATCTTAACCCAATTGTCAAATTTTATATGACCCATTCTTCTTTTCTAGAGCCAACTTTCATCCATTTGTCCCATACAAGTTTTTTCTTCTCTTATGGCATCCAATATGTACAAATTATTTGGAGTTTTGGACATTGTTGCTACTAATATGACCGAGTTTTCCTTCCTTATTTTACATTTCTTAGTGGAAAAAGTGAGGATGTTCCCTTGATCACAAATTTGACTAACACTGAGAAGATTATGTTTCATATTTTCAACAAGCAAGACATTTTATTCTTTAGTCTTTTCACTCCCAAGACTTACTATGCCTTTTCCAACAATTTTGATAGAGACATCACCTCCAAAGTAACACTGCCTCCCTTTTCCCTTTTAATATCTAGAAATATGTCTTTATCTCCTATCATATGTTTGGATCAGCCACTGCCGATATACCAGTGACCCCTTTTGATTTGAGCATGTAAGGACAAATCACATTCTTCTTGGCTTGTTTTTTTTCTTTCTTTGCCAATTTTTTCTATAGTTTTTCTCATGTTTAGAAGAGGAATCCTTGATTACATTTTGTTGGACAATCATCCACTGGTTTTTATAGTCTCGATATTTATCGCCATAATTGTGACATTTATAGCATTCAATGTCCAATTCCAAGGGGTCAAAGTAATTGAGGTTTCTATTCATAGATCCATTAGGATTTCTAATTTCATTGTTCACATGAATAACCTTGGAGAGTTTATATGAATTTCTATTTCTCTCAAAAACATGTTTTGCATATGGTTTGCAATTTATAGCTTTGTTACCAAAATTGTTGCAAAAATAACAATGACCCAAAAAGAGAGTTTGATACCTGGTAACAAGAGGTCTTCTAGGTGGAACAACATTTTTATTCAAGTAAGATGATTGTTGGTTGTCCTTCCTTTTGAGATTGTTGTCTTCCCTTTTGATATAAATCTTGAGCACATCTGCATAACTTTTTGTTTCTACTTCATGGTTAGGTACCATTGAGCTTGAATATTCATTAACATTTTCTTGTCCATATCCTAATCCAAACCTGTCAGAAGATGGTCTTTGGCTATTTATGATTTCATTTAATACTTTAGTACTACTGCTAAATATATGGTGATAGATTAATTGGGTGCTCACTCTCTGCAGTTCCTTTCTCAAAGAGATATTTTCATCCTCCAATTCCACACACCGTTTCTCCCTTTCTTTCAGCTGTCCCGTTAGATCTTCTTCTATTTTATTTGATTATTCTAGATGATTTTTCTGATCTTTAATGACTTCTTCTTCATATTTATGCAATTATTCCTTTAGTTTTTTGTTTTTATTTCTTGATTTCCTAAATTCATCTAAGGCACTGATAATCTCCCCTTTAAAGTCTAATTAAGCATTCACTTCATCTTTAGAGTTTTCATTTTCAAGTTCTTCATCTAATGCAATGAAGAGTAGATCTCTTGTATCATTGTAACTATCATCTTCATCTTATGAGTTGTTGTCTTCTTTAGAATATAGACTCTTCTTTTTCTTATTGAACCTTTTCTTATTTTCAATTTTTCATCCTTTGTACATCTTCCTCCTTGCTTTGTTACTATGATATTCCTCATCATCATTGTCACTTCTTTCTTTATAAGGAAATTTTGAAGCAAAGTGCCCTATTTTACCACACTCAAAACATTTAAAAGTCAACTTACCTTTGTATTTTACACAACCTCTCTTGAGTTTCTTCACAAAGTTTGCTTCTTCATCATTAGATTCATCACATGAACTCTTATAATCTTGTTTGCTTCCTTTTGTATTCTTTGAATCCTTAAAGGATCCTTCCTTCCTTGAAGGGATTTCTTTATCAATTCTCATCTCATAAGCAGTGAGAATTCCATGCAGTTCATCCTTTTGTCAATATCCTTTCTCTCTTTCAAGATTGATACTTTGGAATCAAATCTCATGGGTAGAGTTCTCAAAACCTTTTGTACAACTGTTGCTTCTTTAACTTCTTATCCAAGACTTATGAGGGTGTTGTCTACTTCATCTACACGAAGAAATTAAGCTGCAATATTTTTATCTTCCTTCATCTTGAGGCTTTCAAACTATCCTCTACGAGTTTGTAGTTTTTCCTTTTTTATTGTGTCATCCCCTTCATAGATATTTTGGTGTTTGTCCCACATCTCTTTTGTTGATTTACACTGCATAAATTTTGTAAACTATGAATCTCCTAGACCACTAAATATTGCATTTTTATATTTTGCATTACATCCATAAATATTTTTCTTAGATGCATCTATTGGTGGAGTCTTTGGAACTTTATAACCATTCGCAATTGCCCACCAAATATCAAGTCCAAGTCACTACAAAAATACTTCCCCTCTTATGCTCCATAAATCATAATTGGATCCATCAAACCTTGGTTCCCTATTTGTTGAGATACCTTCTAGTCTATCCATGTATGTGCAATGATCTTCCTTTCAGTGATTAAACTGTTTCTGAAGGAACCCGCTCTGGTACCAATTGTTGGAATCTTAAGCTATACTAAGAGTGGGGTGGGAATCAATATAGGACATATTTTACATTTTCAAAACTTATTTACCAATCACATTGAGAAGCAGTCGACAAAAATGCACAATACAAGAGACACAAGATTTTAATTTGGAAACCTAATGAGGGAGAAAACCATGGAAATATGGTTTTTCTATAAACAGTTATTACAATTATTTGTAGACACCTATCTTCTAGAGACACCAATATCCTAAGTTTACAAAAAATAACTTGTAGGAGGAATCAACCCACTAGATTATCTAGCACCAATTAGAAGGAAGCAACAACTCCCTATATTCTCCAACACTAACTGGAAGGAAGAACCAACTCCCTAGATTCTCCAGATCCAACTGGAAGGAAGCACCAACTCCCTAAATTATGTAATGATGTACTGCATGACACTTCACTCATCACACTTTTCTTTGTCGCACTCTTCTTTGTGCACTCTGTTTTGTCACACTCTTCTCTATTGCACTCTACTCCATGCACACTTCTTTGTCGTACACTGCTCTGTTTAAGACAACCTTAGCTTCTGTACTATGTACCAACTTTCCTATCACGCTTTTCTCTATTCAAGACAATATTCACTTCTGTGCAAACTCTGCTCTTTCGCACTCTGCAATGCATAAGAAAAAATCCACTACTGTCACACTGTTGCACTCTGCATTGTTGTCACATTGACACACTCTGCACTGCACAATACAAAATTCACTATTGTCACACTATCACACTCTTCATTGTGCACTCTATATTGCGCAATATATTCCCGACTGTTGCGCATCCATCACAATACCTACATTCTTCCTTTACCAAAGAAGTACCTGCAAGAAAAAATTGATTCCTTTTCACAAGTTGCTCCTCCGCCTCCTTAGAAATCCTTCAAAAACATCTTCAAGATCCTTCAAAAACATTTTCAATAATCTAGAACATCTTCAACAAAACCCAAGAAATCATCTTCAAGAACCCCAAAAAATTCATCTTCTCCTTGGAATTGCACACCTTTTTAGAGATCCAAACTTGATTGGATGGATGAACAAATGAGGGGAATGCTCCACTTATTTATACATGTCTTAAATCACTTTCTAGATTGACATAATGTTGTACAATATCCTGGCAAGGCCGACCTAACATTTTGGTTGGGTTTCCTTTACAAATTCTTTCATATCTCCTCATTCCTATGGAGTTAGAGGAACTTCCATATACCGTTGGAAAGGTATCAGAACAATATTTCCAACCATGTAATCTATACTCCAATTCGAGTTAGGTATTGTTAACACCCAAAAAGTGTTCACTACCTCATCTACCTCATTACATGGCTCATTTGTCCATTTTCCTACCATATTTCCCTTAAAAACCCTAAAAATCCCACTAAAATGCCTCAAAAAGGCCACAAAACCACCAAAGAAGCCTCAAAAAGGCTAAAAAACCCCTTTTTCCTCCAAAAATATCCAAAATTCCTCTAAAATAGCAAAATCCCTCTAAAAAGGGAATAAAAAATATAAAATAATGAGGAAAAGGAGGAAAAAACCCTATACAGCTGCCCTAAACCATATGGTTCCCAAAACCATGGGTCAGCACTCCACCACCAAAAAACTATAAATAGGTGATGGAGACCCCTTATTCCATATCCACAATCAAGTATACCCTTACTCTGCCAAAATCTCTCTCGAGACCCTAGCTCACCCTTGAGCTACTTTCACCTTGAGAGCCCCTTTTGGCCCATTCCCACCATTGGAGAAAGAGAAGGAGCACATTGGAGCTTGGAGCAACCCTCTTGGACATTGCAAGAGCTTCACCAACCTTCACATTGGATGTAAAATTAATACAAAAACCATTATTTACATTTTATTGTTTATGTTTCATGCACATGTTTTAGAGTAGTTTACATTTCTGTTTTAGCATTTTAATTTCCATTTACTGAACTGCTACTAAGGAGTCCATTCTCCTTAGTAGGTGCTCATTTGCACAAGCTAGGGGTAAAACCCTAGCTACAGTTTTGGCAACTCCACTAGGTTTGAATTTCTGGTTATGATTTTTAAATATTTTTTTTGTTCGGCTGTCCCTTTCGACCGCCGTATACCGCATTTTTTCCCCCCACAGTCGTGTTCCGACCACGTCTTTCAGGCACTTACCTGCGACCCGACCGCGGCTCTTAGACTGTTTCCGACAACCTGCCGGCCGTTTTCAGTCTGTTACCTGCGATCCAGCCGCGGCTATTAGCCTGTTTGGAACGGTCTGACTGCGGCTATTACCCTCTTTCCTGCGTCCCACCTGCGGATTTCGGCTAGTTACCCGCAACCCGCTGGCGCCTTTTGGCATTTTTCCTACATCCTGCCTGCGGCATTCGGCCAGTTTTCCGCAACCCGCCGGTGCCTTTCAGCGTTTTTCCCGCGTCCTGACTACGGCTTTCATCCCCTTTGCTGCATCCCAATGGCGTCTGTCTGCCAAAAACCCGCATCCTGTCCGCGCCTGTTTCCCTCAAACCCGCGGTCCAACTGCTCAGTTTCGCCACAGACCCGTGGTCTGATTTCTGCATTTTTTCCAGTTTTGAGCCCAGCCCCCTTTGCTGCAATATTTTCTGCATCTGCACAGCCATCTGTCCTACCTGCAGCCATCCTTCCCTACAGCCTTTTCTGCAACATAATTTATGTACCCTTTACATAATCTTTCTAAAATTTTAGTATTTTAATTCAGAAAATTTTGCATGTTTAATTTCAGTATTGCTAATTAGAAAGTTGCCCCCCTTATGGCCCTTTTATTTTGGGTTCATCACCTCACGAGCACACACTCTGTCACATAATTCAAGTGAGCCTTAAAAACTACTTAACTCAACCAATATTCTAACCCCACTTGGGGAACACAAAAGAATCTTTGTAGTTAGGTAGGATCGGGGGGATAGGCTTCCAATAAATCCCCTCGGTTATTTACACTTGAGACATAGCTGTTGTCCAATTAGGGAACCAAAATCCCCTAGTACTTTTTGGCACAGTCACAACCAGTTTACCAGAGGGCCTCTCCCCTAGGAGGGTTGAAGTCACGAGGAAGGTTCTAGAGGCCTGAGTGGAATACCGCACTCCATTCAGTCACCGAAGGGCTACCTTTCGCAGTTCTCAGGATATCCCTGTATAGGGGTATTGCGGTAAAAGGACCAAACGGGAGATTCACCTTTCTGGACGTGTCATGAACGGGATATCTTAGTTGCCATTCTTCTAGGATTGACTACTCGGTGTCCCTCCCGGTAGGGGGACATCTTAGCCACTTGCTTTCCTATTCATATTGTCTGACTTGGATTTCATCACCTTGCAGAGGATATGTCTAGTTGAGTCAGAATACCTTTTAGTTAGGTGTTTGCATGCTCCTTTACCTCCTTTTGGTCTAGTGAGTCCACCATTTTTTATTTTTAGGAAACCTGTTGCTTGTTGGTATTCTGACCATTTTGTTGGTACTCCACTTATTGTAGCATAGTTGTTACAGTAAGTGTTTTGAGTTGGTTGTTGGCCTGAGTGCCTTTTTTTTTGAGCTCTCCTTCTGCCCACTCGATTGCATTAGGATTTTTTGAGCTATTTTTTTTCACTCACCACAATCCCCAGCGATTTGACACCATCTGTCACCATTGAGTCCCCGAGACATTCTCGGTGCCTCAGGGGCGAGCCCCCACAGCACGGTTCACTTGACACCACCCGTCATAGACTTCGATCATCATCACTTGATACCACTTATCACAGATCTAGAGCCTTGTCACTTGACTCCACTCGTCAATGGCATAGGACTCCGTCACCAGATATTGACGCCCCTTACTTTACCTCCGATTTTGAAGAAGAGTCTGAGAACCCCATTTATACTGCCCCTACTAGCCCCATGGATGGCGTGACTTCCACTCCTTTCTTGGTAGGGACCATTGGTGGCCCATCCACCACTACACCAGTTACCACACCCGTTGTGGGTATGCCCTCAATGGGGCCCACATCTACCGTTCCCCTCACGGCACCTATTCCCGCAGCTGGAATACCTATCCCCACTCCATCAGTGACTCACACTACCCATGGTGGTGCTGGACCATCCTATACCACCTTGGTTCCCCCACTTGAGAGCCACATCCCAAATCCTACCCCTCCACTTGGGGGCATTGGCCCCAACTTGGTCCAACCCACTACTATGTCACATCCTTCCTCCAGTTTGCCAATTCATGGCCAGCCTCAACCTGCCCGACCTAGACAGATTGACCAACGACCCTATCCGACACGACCCTGCGTGGCCTCACATGCCCACCAAGCTCCCCTTTGACATCCCTAAGTTCGAGGGCAAGGCATGTGAGGACCCACAAAACCATATCATGTCCTTCCATCTATGGTGTTCCTCCAACTCCATAGTGGATGACTCTATTCGCCTCCGTCTGTTACAGCGCACCTTCACTGGCTCTGCAGCCAAGTGGTATATCGAGCAACCCCACGGGACCCATGCCACCTTTTCTTCCCTTGCCTCGACCTTCCTTCAGTTCTTCCAGTTACCTGTCCGCTATGACGCGGGCGTTGAGATCCTCCTATCTTGCAGACAAAACACGGCTACCCACATCACGGACCACATTCATGAGTGGCGTCGACGCCGTAGCTTATGCAAGATCAAATTAGACGACCGTATCTTCCTAGATTGGTTCCTCAAATCCCTTCTCCCTGTCATCGCTAAGGATGTGGCATCAGAAAGACCCTAGTCTGAAGAAGAGGCCATCCTTAAGGCCCAGCAGTTCGACCTCATTTACACGCAGTCGGTTTATCTCTATACCATTATACCTGACGCCCCTCGCGGCGAGTCCTCCTAGCACGATGCGCCGGGGGCATCCCATGCTGCAGACGGCATCATCAGCCATGTTTCTTCGCATCCCCAACCCTTTTCCATAGCACGTCCTACCCCGGGCCCCGATCTTTCGCGGGCTAGCTCACAGTCTGGGGCTACCAACTCGTATGCTCCTATGACACATCATCATCATTCCCATGGACCCACCTGTCCACCTCAGTGCTTTGGTCATGCGGTCCCCTCTTACCCCCCCCCCCCGGTCGCACCTCAACCCTATTACCATCAGCAGGCTGCACCAGCTCCTGCGCCTTCTCAGGCCCAACCCGCTTATTACCACCAGCAGACTGCACCAACTCCTGCGCCTTCCCGAGCCCAACCAGCTTATTACCCACCCCAGGCAGCCCCTGCGGCAAATCCACAACCTGCTCCGCAGACATATCAGCAACCTCCTCAAGGTGTCGCACCTGTGCAGCCTCCACCTACATATCATCCACCGCAGCCTGCTCCCGCACCTGCACAACCCCAAAACCCACCCGCTGCCCAAGGGCAAGTGTACGCCCAACAAAATCAGCAGCAAAACCAGAACAACCAGTGCAACTAGGGCCAACAAAACTGCGGCAAAGGCCGTAATCGTGGGAACAACCAACCTACAGATCAAGATGGTCAACCGGCTAATCCCCCAGACAACAATAATGCGGCCCCCGCTAACCAAAACCCTGATCGCCCACCCAAGCAGGCTAAAAACCCCAACTTGTGAGCAAACCATCCTTGTTCTATTTGCGGGATCTATGGCCACTACACACATGCTTTCCCACACTTGGAGCGAGCTCGAAAACTTTGGGTTGACGATGCCCATCGCCAAGGGCATGCAGCTCCTCAAGCACAACCTAACCCCCAGCCCCCCCAGCAGCAACCTTTGGTGCTGCAAAACCCCTTACCAAACCAAGGCATAGTGAACACTCAGTCGTTGGCTCCCCCTCAAGCCAACGCGCTACCACAACAACAACAGATCACATACCCTGCCCCTGATCAACCCATGTTTGACTCAGGTACCCACCATTTGTTGATGATGTCATCTACTGATGTCAACCTCCAGACTCGTCGGAACCAATACGGCTCCACCTCTGAAGCCCCTCCCGTCGATAAAACCACTAACGCTCATCCCACTGATCAGGCATTACTTATCCCTCCACCCCCAATAGATGGCACTCCCAAAGCACCTTGTTTCCCACTTCATCGTATCAACAATAACCCCAATGCGCACGCTGCGTCAAACTACAGCATCGTAGACAACTTAGCCCAATCCCCCGCAGCCATGTCTGCGTTAGAAGTCTTGGAGAACTGCCCCTCCCAACGCAAGACTTTACTCTCAGCCATTGGGGCTATTGACCCAAATGATTCGAATTTGATGGCATTTGATTTGGACCAGTCCGAACCACGCCTGCCTGCCACCTTAGCATTCCAAGTTTCTATTTCCGTTCGGAATCTTGTCATCCATCGGTGCATCATCGATGAAGGTTCCTCCACATGCGTTATGTCTACATTCGTATGGTAGAAGTTGGGATCCCCTACCCTCCAGCAGTCCACAACTGCATTACGCACCTACGACGGTCGTTCGGCTCAGCCCCAAGGTCTCCTAGTCAATGTCCCCGTCTAGTTAGGTGGTAAAACCATCCTCATCGATATCGAGGTTATCAACGCCCAGCTTGATTACAACCTCTTACTCGGTCGCAACTACATGTATGCTATGCGGGTGGTAGCTTCCTTTGTCTTTCGTACCATGATGTTCCCCCATGACGGACGTGTGGTCATGATCGACCAACTCACTTACTATGATCCAAATGCCCCTGCTGCACCCGAAAATGTTCTCCCCATGGTTGAACAACCTGTTAATGGTGCCGCTACCTCGTTTGTTTCCTCCTTGGGACCTGGAGTTTACTCAGACCCACCGATGACATCCACCTTCCACTCCATTCCTCCCCCGTCATCTACGCCCGAAGTGTCTGACTTAAGTACCCTTTCCCATGATAACCAAGCACCTAACAATCAACCACCCTTGTTGCCTAAACCACCGTTGGTACCTAGCCACATTGGTGTTACACCTATCCACACAATCCCCTTCCTAGTCCCTTCGTCGGGAGTAGTAAGCGCCCCAGTCATGGCTACCCTTAGCCTCCCTAGCCTAACCTTGGGATTACCCGTCTGGTATCTTTCGCCTCCCGTTCCCCCGCCGACACCAAGCAACGTCCTCCAACTGGTGCAACCCATGGCTACTACCACTCAGCCACCCCCCGGTGTCTCTACCCCTTCATCCTCCATGAATCCTCCTCCTCCTCCCAAACCCACTGGGGGCAGAGGACCCCAACCTTACACTACTGTACCACTTCCCAAGACCGTCAAAAACCCCCCCATTTTTCGTGCTCCTCCCAAATTCTTGTTGTGCGACGAGTTAGGCCATGCGACTCACCAATGTCCACAATTGCCGGCATTACAGGAACACATGCAGATGCTTGACGACGACCCCAATATCCCAGTTGTCGAACTAGATCCAACCCCTAAGCCTCGCGATAAATCCCTGTGCACTAACCACCCCTGTGCCATATGCAGTGTTTATGGGCATTACTCACATCACTGTCCCGATCTCCCCGATTACAGAGAAGCTCTCTATGAGATGAACAATCTGGATCTTGAGACGGCACCACCCACCATTGAAGAGATTCACCCCCCGATCCCACCCCCATCCAGGGAGATCAACACCATTTACATGATCTCTTCAACTACCATTCCCTCGTCAACCGATTTGACGGCCCACACTTTCCGTACTGATGAGGAGATCCTAGAGGCTCTGACTGCCCCGGATTATCCCTGGGACAACATGCACCATCGTTCGTATTTCCTCCAAGAAGACTCCTCCTCCATGACAGCTACCCAATTCGCGGTTGAGTCCAAAGATTTCCTTCCCACTAAAGTCGACTGGTTTAAGGATCCTATTCCTGCTCCTGATGCCTTTGAGGAAGGTAACATGGCCAACATTTCTCCTGTTATCCACATAGATATCTCTGCCCCCGGAGGTGCCCCTGAACTCATCACTTTAGGAGCCTCTTGCAGCGAGTCTGAGATTGAGGAGTACAAAAAACTCTTCCAAGAATTCCGTGATGTCTTTGCCTGGTCCTATACCGAAGTGCCCGGTCTTGACCTCGCCATCATAGAGTACCACCTTGACACCTCTGAGTCAAGGGGCATAATAGATTCCCTCGACCCTGGGATAGGGGGCATGATCAATCATTTTGAACCTTCCCCATCACATCTATCTCAGCACGTCAATGAACCCATTGTTCAAACCCACACATATGTGATCCATAATCACAAACCCCATGCACATAGCATGGGGGCAAGTCATTAACCCTGCTCACTTTTTCACACTTGTGATCTCAACCATTTTTGAGGTCACATATCACTTGTAGATTTGATTTGATTTGATACACCTATTATTCTTCCCCCACGGGTCATCATTTCTCCCCACCATTGCATCCTTGGCTTGGTGGGCTCACCTTTATTTGCAACCATTTTTTAACCTAGTTAGTTCCTTTGACCATTCCGGAGTCCTTATGACCTCCATTTTTTTGCACCATTTGCACCGCCGAATCCATATTTCTGTGCTCGTGATGATGCTTGAGATCATTTCTCGCTCTCACCAGGACCAATATAAACATTGTGTCCCGACACCTTGTCGCCCTGGTTTGCGTGCCACATCGACCGTAGCCCATTTTTGATATACCTTATATCATCGGATTCATTTTTTCGAGTCGGTGACGATGCTTGAGATCACTTCTCGCACTCACCCCCATATTTTTTGGGTCTTTTTTCCAAAATGCCCCCCGTCACCTCGGTTTGCATGCCGCATTGGCCGTTATCCATTTTTGACACTCTTTATATCGCCGGATTCATTTTTCTGAGCTCGTGATGATGCTTGAGATCGTTTCTCGCTCTCACCTGGTACAATTTCAACATTGTGTCTCGACACCTTGCTGCCTCGGTTTGCGAGCCACATCGACCGCCATCGGATTGTTCCACACTTTTACATGAGCCATTCACTCCTGTCATACTGCAAATGTTTCGTTATTTTGCCACCATTCCATTTACCCCGCAAGGAGGCCAACCAGTGTTCCCCCCCACCCTTTTTCTTGGTCATCATACATGTTCCTTAATTGAACACTTCCTCCTTGCCTGGCCATTCCTTTTGTTCGGTATAATTTTATCCCTTTTTCGGGCCGGACAAGTCCTTTATGAAAAAGCACTTAGGGAGTTTCCGTTAAGCTCTTTTCTGACTCCTAAAAACAATGAAAAGATCGTCGAGCAATCTTGCTTCCTTTCATGCTCGTTAAAGTACCTGAAAGGGCATCTATCTAGTATAAGTTTAACCCTTTTCTGGACCTGGTAGACTAATTACGAAAAAGGAATACTCTAGTCACACCGGCTAGAAGAGTTCTCCATTGCATCCTTTTATGCTTCTTTGGGCCTTGGAGACTAACACCTGAAAAAGCAACCCCCTGGAGTCTTCTTATCGCTTTCAGACTCTCTAAAATTGAAAGCAACCACGAGCATCAACTGTCCTGGGCTCGTAAAATCCACACGACAGTACCATTCCATCATTTCAGAGTCTTCTTATTGCTTTCAGACTCCTTAAAATTGAAATCCATCATGAGCATGAACTATCCTGGGCTCGTATCAATCCACACGACAGTACCATTTTATACACACTTCTTCTAGTTCCCTAACCCATGAAGAAGTCCCCCCGTGCCTCTTGGCACTCTGATCGATCATCTCGTCAGCACCCCCAATCAGGTCGCCTTTGTTCAAAGTATTCTGCAGTCTCCCGCCATTTTACCCCAGCTTGAGTCTCCCTTAGCCCAGTCCCCCCTCCCAGATCCAATACAGCTATGATACTTTCCCATCAGTCAGTTTCATATGCTGCCCGATCATCCCCGTTATCATACTCTGAACAACGAAAGTTTGAGTCCACCCACTCTACTTGCCCAGTTTTCCCCCTAGTTTGTCAGTCCTACCATCAGTACTATCACATTTCGGTTCTCCACCTCGCGCTCCTGTCAAGGAAACATCATTGCCTTGATAGTTGCAGGTCTCCCTCTGTCGACGATAACCCCTCTATTCCAGAGGATTGACCTAGAGGTCCCTGCGCCTTGGACCCATCACCATTTGTGGTGAGTGCCTACGGACCATTTTGAGAGGAATCATCATTGCCTCTCCGAATGGTTGTTTCTCACATGCTCGACTTCAGCACCTTGATCGCATCGTTGAGAATCGCGTACGATTTACATCCCTTTCATTATGTGTCGAAGACCCCATATTTCCCCCGACTCTAGCACTTTGGTGAGTCACTTCGGAACACCCAATTATATGTTCCTGTGGATGTCCGGGTTGCGTTGGCGATTGTATTCTGAAGCCATCTAGTTACATGCTTCCTTGAGTACCCAGTTCAGTGTACCATTGCGAGTGTACCCCTTGTCACTCTGATCCAGTAGCTCATCAGTTCCTTTGGTACCACATTCAGTAGCACTGCTGTCATTCTAGTGTATCAGTTCTTCAGCTCAGACATGGTTAGCCCAGTAGTATGTCCCAGATTTGTGTCCCCTCTGGACTCTTATGATGTACACAGTGGTTCTCTATGTATCTTACAGGTCCCCCTTTGTCAGGCCTTACAGTTATTTTTATGTATCTTGATACGAGCATGGGTATGCCTGCCTCGTCCATATATTGAGATTCTTCCTCATTCAGAATTTGAGGTTATCTATATTTCAGGTCCCCATATTTTGGACCCCATTGTTATTATATCTTGATACGAGCATGGGAATGCCCGCCTCGTCCATATGATCAGATGATTCCTCATCCATTATTGAGGTTATGTACTTTTAGTTCTTGTAGTTTGTTTGGGATCATTGTCCCGGGATTCAGTTTGTTTCTTCTCTTCTCCATACCCCAGGAAAACCATATATGACTTATGTTGTCCATCGGCCATACGATGAGCTCCTGCCCTCGCACATCAGGGGGCAATCTGTTAACACCCAAAAAGTGTTCACTACCTCATCTACCTCATTACATGGCTCATTTGTCCATTTTCCTACCATATTTCCCTTAAAAACCCTAAAAATCCCACTAAAATGCCTCCAAAAGGCTACAAAATCACCCAAAAAGCCTCAAAAAGGCTAAAAAACCCCTTTTTCCTCCAAAAATATCCAAAATTCCTCTAAAATAGCAAAATCCCTCTAAAAAGGGAATAAAAAATATAAAATAATGAGGAAAAGGAGGAAAAAACCCTATACAGCTGCCCTAAACCATATGGTTCCCAAAACCATGGGTCAACACTCCACCACCAAAAAACTATAAATAGGTGATGGAGACCCCTTATTCCATATCCACAATCAAGTATACCCTTACTCTGCCAAAATCTCTCTTGAGACCCTAGCTCACCCTTGAGCTACTTTCACCTTGAGAGCCCCTTTTGGCCCATTCCCACCATTGGAGAAAGAGAAGGAGCACATTGGAGCTTGGAGCAACCCTCTTGGACATTGCAAGAGCTTCACCAACCTTCACATTGGAGGTAAAATTAATACAAAAACCATTATTTACATTTTATTGTTCATGCACATGTTTTAGAGTAGTTTACATTTCTGTTTTAGCATTTTAATTTCCATTTACTGAACTGCTACTAAGGAGTCCATTCTCCTTAGTAGGTGCTCATTTGCACAAGCTAGGGGTAAAACCCTAGCTACAGGTATATAGAGTAAAAATTACTTCAAATATAGGGTATCCAAATTGGGCATCCAAAAACAATATTTCCAAAAATTTACATGGCAATCTCAATCTGTAGTTTCATTTCCTTTGACATCAATGAAAACAATATTTTAAACAATAGTAGAAGCAATGGAATATGATGTATTCTAATAAATGGGTGGTCTAAGGCTGACCACAAAATACCAAACTTGGTGACAACTTCGGTTCTTGCTTAGAGGTTCTCTCTAGAACTCTGCATGAAGGCTCAATAGTTCCTATGGAAAATGATAGTTTGGGAACCACCATATGATGTATAAAAAAATATTAAGTATTCAACTAAATGTGTGGTTTTAGGCTTACCAAAAACTCTATATCTTAGTGGAACATGGATCTGAATCTAGTTTAGGCTCGCTTGTTCTGACCTACCTACTATCACTCACTTATTTCTAACGGTCTAGAGTGGAAAATATCGTGCTGGTTATGAGTGTCAAAACTAGACATGGAATACACGATTTAATGAATGTTCTGGAGCATGGCTCTCTTTCCATTATCTGGCTACAACTCTGAATCTAGCATCTGAATCTAGCTATGGCTCAGGCTCGCTTGTTCTAGATTGCTTGAAGAAAGCCATGACTGCTTGTTGTCATATTGATAAGGCTTTGAAACTTGAAGCTTGACTAATGATTTAGGATGTCCCCCATGTCAGGTACAAGATGTGAAACATGAAAATTTTCTGTTGCAAGTTATGTAAGAACTTGAGACTGAGTTATGCAATATGAATGATATATATTCTTGGTTGTTGTTGACCATTTCCAAGAAGATATCCACCAACCATAGTGAATATTAAATATTGTAGGTTTCTTCAGTGTCAAACATCTATCTAAATAATGGTTATGCTTCCTGCAATATTGACAAGGATGGAGATTGAAGCACTACTCTTCCATCTGGCCAATTCGCTGACAATGTTGGAACTTATGTTTAGCTAGAGCATGTGAAGATGACTCATCCTGAAGCAATCCATAACTATGAAACCGGATTGGTCTGGGATAATCTAGAATATGAAAGGTCACATCCTTATCATATCCAATGCCTATTTTGTGTTTGTTGATCTTAAGTTCTTCCGAAGGCCTAATGATGGATTTAGAAATATTATGTTGAACATGATCATGAGGGGATTCATATTCTGACATTAGTTCATTTTATTGGTCACACACTGGTAGCTTATAGAAATCATCTTAATATTTAAAGAGAGGGTTTTCTGAACAAGAACTAGTTCAAAAATTTGATTCCTTTGTTGTACAACGCCATCTTTGGATTTCGAATCCTGCAAATGAGTGATAACAATTTGGAGAGTTTCTTCGTTGATTGTGATTGAATCATCTACAGCAATAAGTATTAGAGTGTTAAGTAACTCTAATATTTCTTCAGTATGAGCCATTTTTTAGGCCTCCTTGTGTAGGTAGGTCCAAGTTACAATTGAATCAACGAAGGGATTCTTGCAACTCCTCCCTTTAGCAAAAAACTCAATAAAATCAAACTCAGAAGGGTGTTGGTCTTAGTCGAGAATGCACCCGATTACAATTTCAATTTGATATTGTTTTGACACTTACAAAAAACAATTGTAAGTACCAAAAAATGCATGATAACTTACAAAAATTATTATTTGTAAGTTATAACTAAATGTGAGACTGAGTTTATCTTTGAAGATGAATGGTTTACCTCATACTTCTTATGTGATTGATGATGTGCAGTGGTGTTAATGCCACACACTAAAATTTCCACCAATGTATACTGTCAACCTTGCTTAATGTCGCCTCCAATGTATTATATAGCACTTTCTAGAAGCTGTTGTAGCTTCTTTCTTCACGATTTATACGATAACAATATTTGAAAATAAGCAATTAAAGGCACTATATCCCCACTAACATAATTCCATGCTTCCAAATTTGAAGAAAAAATAGATTTAAAATTCCCGAAAAATGAATTGATAAAGGATTGATGGTTATCTTATTTCCTTAATTGGATTTGAGAAAGAAAATCAGATTTAAAAAAATTAAGCTATATACCTGGTAAGAAAAAATGCAACATGGATGTAACTATGAAGGTCACGGAGTTGTAGACTATAGAGAAATAATTTTCTTGAAATGCCCAAAAGCTACTGAAACAAAAACATAAGCACTGGGACATGGCTAAAAATATCCTCATTCGGATAAGCAAAAAGCAAATGCCTTAATAAACAACCACATATTTTCCCAGTCATTCATCAACAATCTATAGTTTCTACACTTCCATTCCACAACTATATTTTTAGAAGCACAAATTTCAATATCCTCTACTTATTGAAAATGTCTTAAGAAGAGAAAACCAATTAAGATGTTGCCTTTGGACCATGAATTTCTCAATTGTGTCCAAATATTATTGCATACTAAAAATAAAACATTTCAATTGAAGCAATTAACCTTCAAACTGATTGATCTAACGTGTGACATAAGGATATTTTCTTCTCAATAGTTTTCATATGTTGATATCTTTAGGACAATATCTATTAAAAAGGAACCTCTTTTCTGATAAATTCTGTTGACAGAATCAACAGTGGCACTCCAACGGATTCAATAGTCACTAGTCACACTCAACAGTCTATTCAATGCAGTCTTCAATAATAATATCAACAATGAAGGAAATAACAATATTAGTACAGTAAGTTTTCAATTATTTCTACAACAATACTAATTCCTAGCACAATAATACCTTGGTTTTCACCTAACCTTATCAAGCCTATAGCTCACACAACAACCATTATGCAGTAATCAATGATTTAATAGTATTCAAGCATACAAGATCCACATTGGGTCACACTGGTCTTCACATTCCAACACCAGTCTTAGGTTTCAATGCACTCCAAACAACCTTCAACACACTCCCACACAAATATGGTTTACACAGCAATGGAGAGATGATAGCCTTCAAACTTGTTAATTTTTGAGCAAATATGATGAGCTTTGAAATTTAAAAATTTAAGTGCATAAATACTGAATACTTGAATCAATGAACCATTCAATCACATGAAACATTCAACCATAACACAAGATGTATCCTGGGGAAAACCCTCAAAACAATGAGGATGAAAAAACCCAACAAATCTTTAGAGTATACTAATAGATAGCAGAGAATGTATTTTACATCAAGCACCCCCAGTGCAATTATAGAAAAAGAGAAAGATAGAGAAGAGAGACTCAAAATAATATCATGCACAAAGGGAATCACCTTGAATTCAAGGGAGAAGAGAATTCGCTTCACATTGAATGCATCAATCCCGTATAACATATTTATACATTCTTCTCATGCATCGGCTTCTATTTTTATCTTCTGACTTCAGAATGAACTCACCCTCCATCTGGATGCATCAATCTTGCATGAATAAGTGTGCCCCACTTCTCATGCAATGCATTAAATCATTGAATTGTCTCTTAGGATGAACTTGCCCCTTAACTGAAATATTGCCCACTTAGTTAGGTGGATAACTTACGTGTTGTCATGCAAGTGTCGCAACTCAAGTGTCGTCTTTTAGTTTTAACATAAGTGTCATCTTGCAATAACACTTAGTTAACTAGATATTCTTTGTTATCGCCTAGTTAACTCTCTTTAACTGATTCTTTCTTGTTAACATCACTGTAGTGATCAATTCGAGTTCTCCTTTGATTTACTGAAGTCTTCACTTAAGTTTAACAATTTGAATTCTCTCTTAATTAATTATTTTATGTGCAATTAAAATTCTCTCATATCTTATCACATCTTATATTTATATCTTGTCTTATATGCATGGTAAATGCATGTTAACTTTAATTATCTATCATATCATATTATACTCATAACATTTTTTGGATGCTAAAACCATATTATATTACTCTCGGACCAATTTATCGTATGCTAAAGTAATTCACTCTAGAGGTGGCCAGTCTATAAAGGAGAATTAATAGCAATCAGTGACCACCCCATGCAAAGAATCTGCCTCTATAACTGGAGGTCCACCCCATGGGTACCTACTATACCTGGAGGTCCACATGAGAATCTGACTTAACACACAAGTCCCAAGGCTTGTCCAACAAGACTTTACAACATCATCACTTTGATACATCAAAGCATTCACCTAAAAACATGAGGAGTATCCTTTTACAACTGAAGGCATAGTCATTCTTGAGTCCAACTCAAGAATGTAATCCAAGTTCCTAAGTCCAACTTAGGATCTCTACCTCAACACATGAGGCCCAAGGCCCAATCCTGGCTGCACAAGATTGGCTTGGAGAATAACTCGTGATGTTGTACATTTAACAAAACGTTGCTAGTATCTTTCCACGTTATCCACACAAAGATGGTCTTCAAAATTTGTTGGTGGAATTCCATGTTGATGTATATGTAACTTCGGAATGTATTTCATCTGTGTATTATATATATGTTTATTGTACCCTTATAAGAGATGTGTTATTCCTCTATAAGGAAGTGTCGTCATGTGGATTGACAAGTGTCGCAAGTGTGTGTACTTGCCGATGGGTTATTAGACCACCTTATGGGGTCGGCCCTAATTAATATATAATATAATGTGGATGTATCCAAGTAGACAAGTCGGCCCCAGTAGGTCACTGGGCAAAAAGGTGAGTATAAATAGAGATAGGAGATCTCTATTTTACTCACTCGGAAAAGCAACTATCTCTCTCTCTGAAAAGTGGCGCACTAGTGAGGAGGAGGAGGATCATCTGCTAGGAGACTATCTCAGTGTTATTTGGTTGTATTTTGGTTGAGCCATTGATCTCTCTATCTCTGAGGAAGTTGTGGGGTTTTTCACCTTAGGGTTTTCCCCACGGAAACTCTGTGTCTCTTGTCTCTATGCTTTTGATTCTTGTGATGCTTGTGATGCTTGTCATATTATGATTGTCATGCATTGATATACTGTAGATGTTATTCTCTCAGCAAAGATCCTATAGTATTGTGATTTAATACTAAAAATTTAACATGGTATCAGAGCTTAACTGAGAAGAAGACATTTTGCAGTGACGGAAGCTTGTATTCCTTGTTTATTGGGTTTCTCTCCACAGATTTTTGAAATTCAGTATAGTAGATTGGATCTACTCATCAAGGCGCATCTATCTGTCCAATCAGAATTTAGTTCCGAGCATTTTCAGATTTGGCCCTAAAAATTAGGGTTTCCACAAAAATAGGAATTTCTGGAAACTGAAGACAGCTTGAAGCTCCTTGCAAAACTCGAAGGTTAGAGCTTTGGATCGAGATTTTTGGCTGGGTAAATCTCCGGGAAACTCAAACCCTAATTCAGGGCTCTCCCTAGTGAACCCGGGAGGACAAAAAGGCAATTTTGAAGGGCAAGACTTTGCTGATCTCAAATTCTGAATGTACTAGGATGATCAGCTCTCCAAGGTGCATCTTTCTATCCCTTCGGAATTTTGAAATTCACATTTTGAATTTTTAGGGTTTCTCTGACAAACCCTAATCCGGGACCAGATCCAGTTTTCAGCACTTCAAATGGTAAGTCCTAAATCTTTTCTATTTCCATTTGAAGTACTCTTAAAGATGTCTCTCCACACCAAGCTTGAGGATAAGCTTGAAGGGGCTGATAACTTCCGATCCTGGAAGTATAGGATTGGGCTAATCCTGGAAGAGAATGAGTTGGACTCATATGTGAAAGAAGACATCCCTATCCTAGAGGATGAAGAGGCCAAGGCATTGCACAAGAAGAACTTGGTCAAGGCAAAGAGAATCATTGCTGATTCTATCAAAGACCATCTCATAACCCATGTGTCTTCTCTCAAGACACCCAAGGAGATGTTTGAATCCTTGACCAAGCTATTTGAAGGAAAGAACATAAATCGGAAGATGACCCTACGGAACCAATTGAAAGCAGTAAAGTTTCAGAATGGAGAAACCATTCAATCTTACTTTTCAAGGGTCTCCCAGATCAAGGAACAACTAGAAGCAGTGGATGAAATGGTGGAGAATGGTGAAGTGGTGATGACCACTCTGAATGGCCTACCCAGGTCATGGGATTCCTTTATTCAAGGAATTTGTGCAAGGAAGAAATTGATCTCCTTCAACAGATTGAGGGAAGAATACTCTCAAGAAGAAGCTAGACTCATAACTCGTGAGGAAAAGATGGGAGGAGAAGATCAAGCTCTTGCAGCTCACACCAAGAGAAGCAAAACCAAGAAGGATCACTCTCACCACAAAAGATTCCATCAAAAGAGTAAGAAGGACCTAAGATGCTTCACATGCAATGAGAAGGGTCACTTTTCTTCAGATTGTCCCAAGAACAAAAGGGATAATAACAACAACTCTAGTAAGAAGAAGAAGGGCAGCAAAAGAAGGTTTCATGCTCATGCTACCGAAGATGATGAACCTCCAAAGAAGAAGGCTAGGGCAGAAAGTAGTAGTGATGATGACTCATCAAGTGAAGAAGAATATGTTCTAATTTCTGCTCTTACAGGTACCATCTCCCATGGATGTAATGATTGGTTGATTGATAGTGGGGCTTCCAAACACATGACTGGGTTTAAAGAATCCTTTGTGAACCTATCTGAACATGAATCACCCCATAAGGTGAAACTTGGGGATGATTATCAATACCCAATCAAAGGAAGTGGTGAAGCCTCCTACAACCTAGATTCTGGAAAATCATTGAAGATGAAAGAAGTACTTTATGTACCTAGGCTCAAGAATAACTTACTCTCCATCTTTGCATTGGATGCAAAAGGTATGAGGGTTGCATTTGTGGATGGCCAAGTCCTAATGTGGCCAAAGGGAAAGACCATAGATGATGCAGTAGTGATTGGAGAGCAAGAGGGAGGCTTGTATAAATTGAAGGGACAACCTAAACATGCCATGGTACATGAATCCATGGAGCCAATTGAACTTTGGCATAGAATACTTGCTCATATGCACTATAGGGCACTTCCAATTGCAAGCAAGGCAGTAGAGGGTCTTCCTGAATTCAAGACCAAACATGAAGGTGTTTGCAAAGGATGTGCAAAAAGGTAAGAACATTAAGAAGGCTTTCCCAAGCAGTGAAAGCAAGGACATCCTGGAAATCATACACTCAGATGTATGTGGCCCTATGTCATCCAGCTCCCTGAGTGGGTATGTTTACTATGTATCATTTATCGATGACTTCTCCAGGAAGACTTGGGTATACTTCTTGAAAGGAAAAGATGAGGTGCTTGATAAATTCAAGGAATTCAAAACCTTGATGGAGAATCAAACTGACAAGAAAATCAAGACATTCAGATCTGACAATGGTGGAGAATTCACCTCAAGTAACTTCAAGAATCTTTGCAGTGATTCAGGGATTAAGAGGGAGTTGACTGCTCCTTATAATCCTCAACAGAATGGAATTGCAGAAAGGAAGAACAGAACTCCCCATAAGATATTGGACATCAAGACACCAGAAGAAGTCTTTTCTGGGTTCAAGAATATTGATGTCAACAAAGATGAATATAAGGACAGGTAATCCAGGAAGCAAAGATCAAAAGGGAGCACACTCCAGCAGCTCCTGCAAGGATGCAGATATTCAAAGGGAGTTGACCATCTTCCTACATTCCACAACAGAAAGGTGTAGAAGAAGCTACTTCAGCAGCTCCTACCAGGAAGCAAAGACTCAGAGGGAGTCCACCCAAACAAACAAACAAAGATAAGTATTTCAATTATCATTTCTTGCCTATTTTGTTTGTTTAATAATATTATGCTTATGTTCATAGACTTAGGAGATGTATTGTGCATATTTGAATGATTGCATTAATGAACAATATACTACTAATATGCATGTGATGGGTAAGTGGCTTATGGCACTGTACAACATTCCAGTGCTACTTATCTAGAATGAAACCTCTTTGCTGACATGTTGGGAGTAGTGCAAACTCTTAACAATGTTCTGGTAGAGACTGGAAGGCATCTAGAAATTTGTGGAACATGGATAAATGTTGTATTGAAGCATTGGCTAAGATAACTGCATGACTGCATGACATATTTCTTTATGTGTAAAGAATTTGTTCTGAAAATTATGAGATGTTTCTAATCATGCAATTTAACTTGTTTTGTAGGAAAGACCGTATATCTTCACCTACAAAAGGACTACAACATTTGTTCCAGCAACAAAGATATCTATTGAAGATATTGAAGTTCCCAGGATCTGGGATGAAGAAATGGAATGCCATGATCCGTAGATCATGAAGAAGATGTTTGGGATGCAGTCCCAAGACCTGACAGGAAGTCATATGTCTGCAGATTGAAGAAAGCCTTGTATGGCTTGAAGCAAGCTCCCAGAACCTGGTATGGTAGGATGGACAGTTTCCTATCTAGTTTAGGCTTTACCAAGAGTAAAGCGGATTCCAACCTTTACTACAAGGTTGAGGAAGGGAATCTTGTGATTCTACTCCTGTATGTGGATGACTTATTCGTAACAGGAGATGACAGACTGATTGCAGATACTAAGAGGAAGCTTGCAGCTGAATTCGATATGAAAGATTTGGGAATGATGCACTATTTCCTAGGTATGGAGGTGTGGCAGAATGCAGGTGGAATCTTCCTTGGTCAAGGGAAGTACACAGTAGATATCCTGAAGAGATTCGGGATGATGGATTGCAAGGCCATGGCCACACCTATGGCATCGAATCTGAAGCTTCTATGTGATGCTTCATCTGAGCCGATTGATGTCTCTATGTATCGTCAGATGATTGGGTCCTTGATGTACCTGGCGAACACTAGACCAGACATTTGCTTTGCTGTGAACACATTGAGCCAGTTCCTGACGGATCTGAGGAGTGTTCACCTGGTTGCTGTAAAGCATGTTCTGAGGTACCTGAAGGGTACAGTGGATTATGGGCTCAGGTATGAGGTGAATCAAAAGTTTAACCTACAGGGTTATGTTGATTCAGATTGGGCTGGCAGTGTTGCAGATAGGAAGAGCACATCTGGGTGCTACTTCAATATGGGATCAAGTGTGATCTCTTGGTTTAGCAGGAAGCAGTCCTGCGTAGCACTGAGTATAGCTGAGGCAGAGTATGTTGCAGCCTGCTCAGTTAGTTGTGAGGCAGTATGGCTACGGAAGCTACTGTCTGAGTTATTTGATCTCCCGTTGGAGGCTACTGGTATCTTCTGTGATAAACAGAGTTGTGTGAAGCTGTCCGAGAACCCAGTGTTTCATGACAGGTTGAAACACATAGAGATCAAAATATCACTATATCAGGGATATGGTGCAGAGAGGAGCTGTGAAGCTTCTGTATGTTGCGACGGATGAGCAGATTGCAGATGTGCTGACGAAGCCACTAGCCAGAGTGAAGTTTGAGTACTTCAGAGAGAGGCTTGGCGTTCTTCAGATCGAGGACACTTCGAGGAAGAAGTGATGGACACATTTGCTGAAGCCATTCCAAGCATGTTGGAAGGAGGATCCTTCACATGGCTGTGGATGTAAGCGCTGGATAATGGGCATCAGGATGATGTTCTGGTTTCTGTTGGATATGATCAGTTGGATCATTTATGTATGTATGCATCATGTTGGATGCTAGATATGATCAGGTGGATCATTTATGTATGTATGTGCATCATGTTGGATGCTTGGACCATGTATCTGTATATGTATCAGGTGGATACACTGTATGATTAGGTGGATCATGTATGGTGATATGTATCATGTATCAGGTAGATACTTGGTATGCATCAGGTGGATGCATTAATGATCAGGTGGATCATGTATGATGATATGTATCAGGTAGATACTTGGTATGCATCAGGTGGATGCATTGATGATCAGGATGATCATGGATGATGAGCTTCAGGATGTTGCTCCAGATGACATGCAGCAGGATGTTGTAGTGATGATCAGGATGATCATGGATGATGAGCTTCAGGATGTTGCTCCAGATGACATGCAGCAGGATGTTGCAGTGATGATCAGGATGATCATGGATGATGAGCTTCAGGATGTTGCTCCAGATGACATGCAGTAGGACGTTGCAGTGATGATGATCAGGACGATCATGAGTACATCAGGATGATGTATGGTGAGTATCAGGTTGATACTCTATGGCCGTGGATCAGGTTGTGCAGATGAGCATGTCTGGGAGATCCTATAGGTCGGAGTTGTGTACCTGTAACAGCCTGGGATGCTCTTTCGAGACATTGCTCTGGGAGGACATGTAATAGCACCCTCGGAGATCTCAGGTCGGAGTTGTGTACCCGTAACATCCTGAGATGCTCTTGCGAGGTTTTGTCCTATGGCATGTAATTTGGGCCCTGGGAGATTTCAGGTCGGAGTTGTGTACCCGTAACATCCTGAGATGCTCTTGCGAGGTTTTGCCATGACCACATGTAATTTATGCCCTGGGAGATTTCAGGTCGGAGTTGTGTACCCGTAACATCCTGAGATGCTCTTGCTAGGTTTTGTGGTGGACCACATGTAATTTGTGCCCTGGGAGATTTCAGGTCGGAGTTGTGTACCCGTAACATCCTAAGATGCTCTTTCGAGGTTTTGTGGTGGGGTCACATGTAATAGCGCCCTGGGAGATCCTACAGGTCGGAGTTGTGTACCCGTAACATCCTGGGATGCTCTTTCGAGGTTTTGTGACGCACGTAATAAGTCTTGAGGATTCCACAGTATGGCCAGTGATGACGAAGACCTGCAGGTGGTGGGCCTACATCCAGTATGAAAAAGGACTGGCTCTGTAGAACTTCCTATGACGAGTAGAGTCAGAGATTGGTTGAGATAGTAGCAGCAGTGACGATGATGATGACGATGCATCGATGACGATGATCCAGAGAAGAAGACTTGTCTAGCAGATCTGTGTCGAGAAATACCTTCCTAGTTAAGAGGGAGTGTTGATGTATATGTAACTTCGGAATGTATTTCATCTGTGTATTATATATATATTTATTGTACCCTTATAAGAGATGTGTTATTCCTCTATAAGGAAGTGTCGTCATGTGGATTGACAAGTGTCGCAAGTGTGTGTACTTGCCGATGGGTTATTAGACCACCTTATGGGGTCGGCCCTAATTAATATATAATATAATGTGGATGTATCCAAGTAGACAAGTCGGCCCCAGTAGGTCACTGGGAAAAAAGGTGAGTATAAATAGAGATAGGAGATCTCTATTTTACTCACTCGGAAAAGCAACTATCTCTCTCTCTGAAAAGTGGCGCACTAGTTAGGAGGAGGAGGATCATCTGCTAGGAGACTATCTCAGTGTTATTTGGTTGTATTTTGGTTGAGCCATTGCTCTCTCTATCTTTGAGGAAGTTGTGGGGTTTTTCACCTTAGGGTTTTCCCCACGGAAACTCTGTGTCTCTTGTCTCTATGCTTTTGATTCTTGTGATGCTTGTGATGCTTGTCATATTATGATTGTCACGCATTGATATACTGTAGATGTTATTCTCTCAGCAAAGATCCTATAGTATTGTGATTTAATACTAAAAATTTAACATTCCAATCCTCAACACCAGTCTGCGTACAATGCTCCACATCTAGGTCACTCCAAACACAACAATAACCAATCGTGAAGGTGGATATTAGGGTTTTAGGCAGCAACTTCACAAAAATGAGTGAATCACAACATCTCACCACATGATTCCTCAACTACATGCATTTAATGACTAGCATATCCACACTACTTTCACATATTAGTTGTAGATATCACAATTTCATGGGCTCTAGTATGCATATGTATAAATAACTCGTCACTGTTAGAGATCACACCAGGTCATAATTTTTTAAGGAAAACAATTGGATACATATCTACACTTTCTAGTCTTAGTTGCAATGAGGGTTGAGTCTCAATGTTGGTCTCTCATAGATCCAGATGCAACAATTGCATTCAATGGTTAGCTCCACACATGATTCAACATGCAGGGATACACTGCAGCAATACCCAGTCACAACAACATCCTCAAAACACAGAAATTAGGGTTAGTTTCCCAGTGTAGACAGAAGGAAGGAGATGTGAGAAATTGTGAAATATCTATTCATAGAATCACAGAGGAATCGTGCACAAGGAAGATGAATATGCCAGGACTGTCAAGCGGGAGCAACAATCTAGAGAGAAGAGGGCATACTGAACTGGCATGTAGGATTTATGTCTAGGATTTGATACCACTATTAGATCCTCTTTAGGGAAAATAGGCAGAAACCAAATGAAGACAATAAGAGGTAGGCATTAAAGCACATTTTCTCATTAATCATATGTACATATTTATACAATGAGATGAACCTTGGGTTTGTATTCCCAAGGAATATCTTGGACTCCTTGATACTTTTCACATTCTCCTATTACTCTTAACCCAAACGGATTAATGTTTCCACCACAAGAAGCATAAAAAATGCACACATGAGAGTGAATATTGATGTAAAGGTTGTTCAAAGTGTAACAACCTATATACACCTCCGAAATACACACATGGTTAATCTACTTGACTAAGATGCTCTCGCATTAAATCATAAGCAGGGTTTAAACTATGGACACAAGCAATATTATGAGCACTTTATATTCCTTTATGGTATTTAATATAACCATCATATACTTATTTATGCATGATTTATTGGTATATAAGTCATACTTGTAGTATTGGCTGTAAAGATAAGACTGTGGTATAAAACTGAGTGAAAACATTTCGAAGTTAGGTGTAGAAAAATATAGACCAGATTCTATACAAGTGACATTTTAGAAATTATTACAACATACCTTAAGGTAGATATACGGCTGAATACAATCTCTCATATATCCAGGATTCAATGTATAATGTCTATATTAAACCTGCAAAGTTGGCAATTTTAGTATTTTTACATAAAATTTTCCATGATAGAAAAATGTGTGCAATGGATTCATATTTGGGTATTTTTTAGTGATTCTTGTTGGAAATTATTGTTTTCCTCATTTCACATTATTTTGAATCATTATATTTTCATTTTTTTCTGAAAATATCTTGGTTTGCAAAAATTAAAAGTTTCCTATATTTTTTAAAATGCACACACATGAGCAATAAAAGGCATGCATAGGCCTCACAATGAAGTCAAAGTGAGTGGTTTAAGTTGCAGAAGATTTATTTATTCCTTCACAACTCTTCTATGCTTCCACATTTTCATCATGTATGATATAAGTGGTTTTTGAGCAAGAATGATATGTTCGCATTAAGTTTTGTACACTGAACAAGAGCTCAAAAGACCTCAAAGAAATGCACATAGAGACTTCCTCCTAGATGATTTTAGAAAGTGTAATTCATATTTTGGTAGTTTAATATATTGGGTACATTTTTCTATAATTCAATGTATTGTGTAATTTTGAGCATTAAGCATAATTTTGTAATTTTCCTTTTTTCTCACCAAGTTTAGAAACAAAATAAATTGCATAACCATAAGAAATGATAGTAAGGAATTACCTAGCCATTTATAAAGATATTTTTCTTGGACATGTTTGAGATTGAGTGTATGTGTTGGTATTAGAGGTAAAGCACCTTATAAAAAAATTATTCATTTCAAAAATTTATTTATTATATATGATATAGGATATTGATAATCACATTGACTTCATATACCAATATACCTGAAATCAATTAAAATAAACCTCATTTGTGCGCATTCCTCAACATGCATAACCAAACCAATTCATTTCTAATTGGGAAGACATTCAAAATTGTAGTGAACAAGCCTGTTGTCCATGATTTCATCTCGGAACCAATAAAATCAATACCACCTTTGAAGCAGAGGTGTCATGTACCATGGCAACAATTGAAACATGGGATTTCTCTACCACAAAAACTGTTGAAACATGGGGTTCCTAGGTTGATAGGTTCAAAGTGAAAAAAATTCCAATATTGTGCATGCATGGAGTGATAGAATCAAGTGTCCAACATGTATGCTAAATATCCTTCTAAGAGCATGAGTGCATCGATTTGTTTTTTGACAATTCAATTTCCAAAATCAAGACATAGATGATGCTGACTTTAAATATGATCATGAGGACATGGAATTGTTCATTTTTGAGAAGAGGGTTTATCTCGGCCCTAATTTTGTTTCTAGGGAAACAAAAATTACACACATAGGGGGAGCAATGTTAAACTACAAAAAAAAACTCAAGCTAGAAAAGATTGAGATGGCCAGTAAAATCCATGGGAAAAAGGTATATGTTCTGAGGAATGGTTTAAAAATGCAAGATGTTCCCCATGACTATACAAAACCTTGATTCCATATTGTCGTTAGGACCATTATGAATCACCATAGGTAGTATATATAGGGTGAATGTCACATCCCCATTTTGACCCCCTTTGCATTAAATCGTAAATGATGTAAATATTGTTATTTAATCATGGTGAGGAGCTCAAGGCCAAGGCCCCACCATTGATTTAGCGTTTTATGTATCGGCAATTAAAAAAAATAGATGCCTATGGTTCTTGTGCTAGATAGGCACAATGTAAATTAAGACATCATGTAAATACGAATTTTAATGAAAAACCCACAACTAGCTATGCAAAGCAACAAAGAGATGGGGGCATGATTCTACAAGGAATAGGGAGGGAAATTATTCAAACCCTTGAGCCAATGGTGTTAATCCATGTGTCAATGAGAAAATCCATAAACCACCAACTACCCATTTTGGGTTATGGACCCAATCATTTAATTCTTCCAGAAATTGGTTGAGGCAGTTAATGCCTTGGGAATGAAGAGGTATGGCAGCCAATTTTGTGTATGGGCAAGCCATCAACCTGGGAAATCGTATTTTGTCTCCTTGGGCAAGAAAACACCCACGAAATGGTGCCAAAAGCCATTCTGAACCCATAGTCTTTCCTCTCTCACATAGTCTGAACTACTGGGTCTTTCCCCATCACGTTTTTCACCATTTTTCCTGCATTTTCCATGCCTGGGAGCTCATTTTTGCATTATACAGCAGCTGGGAGAGAAGGGCCACAATTTGGGACTGTGATGGAGGTCATTTTTGCCCCAAAATACCCATGGGCATTTTTCTGAAAATGATTTATGGTCTCCAGGGTTGTTCCCCAATTGCCATTTCATTTTTGGGCTTTCCCACGTTTTTCTGAACTGGTAGAAATCCCATCTTTGGGCATCTCACTGTAAAAACGTTTTTATCATGCCCAATAATTGTGGTTCTGCTGTTATGTGCATCCTTGTTTTGGTTTGAATCTGTGAGCAAGAGATTTGGAGTGGTAGTGGACAGAATTGGCTTAATAAACCTAGTGGGGGGGGGGGAATAACCTCTCAAGAAGATCAAGAGGACTGGCTACTCTTCTATGCACACCTTAGACACTCTAGATTGGAAGGTATGGCCTAAGGGACTATGCTTTGGTGAAGGGAATACTTCCTTGAGTGGGGTGTGTAGGCATTGTGGGTGCCAAGCTAGCTAGATCTTGTAGAGGTATCCCTGGCTCTGTGGTTGAGCTCACTAGCTTAGCAATTCTTCCTTTCCATTTCCTAACAGCCTAATAAACCCAACTGTAGTTTGGCTTGGCTGATTTGGTGTATCTTTGGGCTATGTGTGAGTCTGTTGTTCCCTAATTCCTTGTAGAGATCATGACCAGCTCGGGGGTGGCAATGTGTGGAGATATTGATAACCATAACTGGCCTATGGTTGGGTGGAACGTTGAAGTTGCATAGGCAGTTGCTTGGGACTACTTTGTTATAAGATAAGTACTCTCTTGTGTTAACTTTGCATTTATTTATTTGATTAAATTGTGAATGTATGATGGATGTGTTATTGATATTAATTCCGCTGTGTTTTCTTATAATTATACATTTCCATATGTTCTTTTATATTATGTGAATGCTTATTTAAAAGTTCATGGGGCTAGATGCCCGGTTTAACATCACGATCCTCTCCATCTAACTGGTATGATGGGAGGGGACGTGACAGTTAATGCATAAATTTGGTCATACTCTGTGTTGAAGACATGGCCATAGATGTATCTAATCTATTGGCTAAGAAATTGCACTTTACACTACAGGATAATAAAATGAAGAGGGTCAAGTTTAGTTACCCTAGCACAGTGCAATAAAATTATTGATTTATATCGACCCAGTGTCGTACAATAAAAAATTTCTAAAACATACATTAGGACATATAAAATGTAAAAAATTATCGAGAAAGAACCTCAACAGTATAAAAGAACAATGTGGAAGGAGTTGCTATTGCCACAACTTCAAAAGTGCACGAACAAACTTTGGAGACAATATGGAAGGCATTGGAAATCATATTGGTTTAGTCAACCCCAAAGAAGATGATTTTGTCACAGCTTTGGGAGAATTATAAGGATATGAAAATGTATATCAATGGAAAAAATTTGTGGACAATGATATGGAACCGAGTGATGATGATTTTTTTTCTCCCCTAGAGACTCAATTTGATAGAGTTATAGATCGCAAGTTGGAACAATCTTGGGTGAATTGTCTCTAATACAATGTCAACTCTCCAATATTCTTTTTGATGTTAGATTTTTTTTCTCTATTCAATGAAACGGTGCATGACATGAGAAGAGAACTTGTAGTTGTTAGCATTGGAAAGAGACGGAGATGGAGATTTTTCTGTGATGAGGATCACTGTTGTTGACGTGTTTTGAACCCACCAACTGAGCTTCTTCATCAAGACAAATATTTTCCAAGCTCATTGTTAGGTTGTCAGCCGTTTTTTCTCTATTCGATGAAAGGTGGATTTCAAATAACGAGTTGGAATGGAGGAGGATTCCTGAATAGAGTGGTTGGAAATGTTGAATGTTAAGGATAACCAGATTCTTGATATCCTACATGATGTTCTAGGGTTACATAAATCAATTGTCGATAATGCAGAAAAAAAGTAAAAAGAGACATAATCAACAAGAAATTTTGTATTGAAGTTTTGTCTTCTCAAGTAGATAAAATGCAGTCGATTGAAAGAATGAAATTGAAACACTCCTTGAAAAGTATTGGGATGAAAAGAATGAATATGAAACAACTATACAAAGACTTGAAAATGAGTTGAAAAATAGACATGATATTCTCAACATACCACCACTCAAAACCATAGTTGTTCAGGAAGCGAAAATTCTCTGTCAAGTAAAGTAGAAATAACAATTTATTGATTGTTTAAGGGCTCAGTTTGAAGATAAATTAAAATTAGAGTACATTAAACATAAATAGGAGATTGAAGAAAATGAAAAAAAGTGGCAAAATTGAAGACTACCATTGATAAGAAAAATGAGTTGTCGAGAACTAAAAAATTGAAAGGGTTGTTGCGACAATAAAGGGTAAAGGACTTAAAAAAGGAAAAGAATCTGATAGTAAAAAACATTGTAAGGGTAAAGTAAATTAGGAGGAAGAATAAAGTAACATTGAAGTTGGTAAAGGTAAGAGTAAATCTTTGTTTGAAGAGAAATTCAAGAGTACATTAAGCATGAAGAGGAGATTGGAGAATACAAAAAAATGACAAAATTGAAGGCTACCGTTGATAAGAAAAATGAGTTTTTGAGAGGTAAAAAAATTGAAAGGATCGCTGCAACAGTCAAGGATAAAGGACTTAAAAACGGAAAAGAGTCTGACAGTTAAAAAACATAGTAAGTGTAATGTAAATTGAGAGGAATAAGAAAGTAACATTGAAGATGCCAAATGTAAGAGTACCACTTTGTTTATGGATAAACCTTACAATAATGTTGTACACCCAAATTCCTTAATTGAGTATGAGAATTCCTTACAATTATAAGAGAAGAGATTGTAGGAAGCTCTTTCAACAATGAATGCTAGTGGTGATATTTTTACTTCATCAACAATACATGAATCATTGAAGAATAAGCTAGTTGAGAAGGAACCCATTATTATAGAGGTCAGATATAAACTATTGGAGAACAAAAAAGTACAACATCTGGGATGTGGTAGTGAGATAGAAAAATTGAAATCCCAAATCGTTGCTTTGCAACCGAAACCCATTCTTCAAGAAGTACCAGTTTTGTATACTTCGGAAGAAAAATATGTGAGAGAACAAAAATTTGAGGAGGAGGTACATAATCTTAGGAGCATATTTGCCAAAGTTAATTATGAGTTGGAATCTACAAAGGATGTTCTTCATCAAAAGGAAAATGAACACCTAAAAAAGTATAAGAAGAATGTGGATTTGTTGAAGAAGTACATAAATGATAAAAGTAGATTACAAATGATTTTCCAAAATTATATAACGAAAGTGAAAGGCGTGGTAAAAGATACACATCTAGTACTAAGAAGAGGCCTAATGAACATGAACTTCCCATCTCTATAGAAACTGAGTTACAAGTTGAGATTGATAGTGAAACAGAACCTCGAGTAGCTACCTATCAGCCCATCACTCCACAGAACCCTCCAGTTGACGATAGAAATACTACTAACCCACATAACAATGGTAGTAGTAACATCACAGCAGCAAGTACTCAGAACATTCCGAGCAGTATTATACCTAACACATCACATAACACTACGCCTCCTAGAAGAATAATGACAGGCGACATCAAGCCACTGATATTCAAAGGAACGGGTCTAGAAGACCCTGAGAAACACTGGTTTCTGTGTGAAGCCGTGTGGAATGTTAATCAAGTACATGATGATGCTATAAGACAAGCACAATTAGTTACCACATTCGGGGACAGATCCTTGACATGGTTTATGAAGTATTCTGTTGGACAAAATAGGACTCTAGTGGATATTAGAACTGCGCTCCTCAGAGAATTTAAAAAACCTATGTCAAAATCGTAGTGTATCACAGAGCTTAAAGAAATTAAACAGAAACCGACTGAGTCAGTGTGGGAATTTGATCAAAAGTTCAAAGCGTTGTTAGATCAAGTGAGCTTTGACATAGCACCACAAAAACACCAGGAATGGTTCATAGCCGCGTTGTTTCCACACATTAGATTACCGTTGATGCAACAGAAGGTTGCTTCACAAACAGAGGCCCTAGAGATTGCGATGAAATTAGAGGCTTCGCTGATAGGAGAGACTAGCGCAAGTATGCTTCAGATACAGACCCAGCTAGAAAATCTAACATTACAATTGTAAGATATGAAGAAAGGAAAAGAAATCCGAGAAGAGGTTTGGTGTACAAAGTGTAAGGGAGAAGGTCACTCCAAAGAACATTGTCCGGTATTTAAAGATTACATCAATAGCGGAGCTCCAAACCCATTCAATCAACAACAACGACCATGGTGTGAGATTTGTCAATGTAGATGACATCGGCCAGAAGATTGTTATTTAATTCAGAAGTATGTGCAAACACCTAAGAACCTATACTGCACATTCTGTAAATCAGTTGGCCATGATGATACCAACTGTAGAGCATATGAACTCATGATGGAAAGAAAACATGATGTCTACCGAGTACAAGAGGAAACACCGCATAACAATGATAATGCGCAGTATGATCAAGGCACATATAGAGGACGTGGTGGATTCAGAGGCAGAGGAAGAAACATTGGCCAAGGAAGAGGAAGAGGTCAGATAGTATGTTATAACTGCGCTCAACTGGGACATTTATCCAGAGACTGCATGAATGATTGTACTACCTGTAAATATTGTAAGTCTTTTGATCATGTCATTGAGGCATGCCCTATTTTGCAAGCAAAAATGCAAGAGAGGAGACAAGAAGCGCAGAAACAGAACATACATATGATCGCAGCTGAGAAAATGAATACAGATTGCAACATTAATGTTGTGACATGAAGTGGAGATACGACAGGTGAAGATCAAAGAGCAGAAGCTTCGACTTCTGAGAATCACCATGCTAAGAAAAAACCTACTAAAGGAACTTGGATAAGAAAAGCGACGGGAAAAACACCTACTTTCAAACTGAACAAACAAAAAGAAGTCTTCATGGAAGCAAGAGAAACCTTCAAATATCCAGAACCTGTCACTCCATGAACCAAGTTGTGAAGTGAGACTTCGCTTGTAAATATTCCAGCTTCATATGATCATACATGTACCGCAACAGACACAATGAGCCATGTTGCGCAGTTGTTACAGAGCTTCCTGAGGTTGTTAAAACATGAGAATTCCTTAGCAGAGTTACAGATCCTGCTAAGTAATTACGAGCAACGCAATATAGTAAATGAAGCACACAGAGTGGTTCATCATATCAAAAGCCATAAAAGAACTGGAAGAGATTATCCTTGACTTAGGCTCAGAAGTGAATGTCTTGACAAAGCAGAAATGGGAACAAATGGGGAAGCCGAAGTTATCATCGTCACCAATACAGTTGAGGTTATCCAATCAACAAAAGGTTATACCCTTTGGGAGATTAGAAAATTTTCTTGTTGACATTGATGGGGTGCGAAGTAGAGCAGACTTCGAAGTCATTGATATCGTAGATGATTCATGATAGCCAACCTTATCCTGCACTATTGGGGATAGATTGGGCCATGGATAACCTCGCAATCATCTACTTGAAAAAGAAGCAGATGATATTTGAAGGGGTAGATAGCAAGGTCATCACACCCTTGGACCCTTCACAAGGACCTAGATACACTAATCCAATCAGAGAAGAATGCAAATCTCAAGATATGGATCATATTTACAAGATGACAGAAAATAAGGCATATTATGTCAACCCAACTAATTATGGAACATTGAGTTGGAGTTGTGACAGTTCTTACATATCAGACTCAGATGCAAGACTGGAGAATTGGCAAAGAAGAATGCATGAAGTATCTGCCAGAAGATGTGTGCAGCTCACGAGATCGTTGTGCTGGATTGGAACAGAGGTAATCCCAATCCCTACTTATGATGGCTTGACTAACATCCATACATTTTTTCAAGAATATATTATATCAGTTTTAGATGAACATAAGATCACAGCATTGGATATAGCACTGCGCACTACACCTTCCAGATGGTGGACCGCACATAAGCATAATCTGACCACATGGGAAGAATGCAAGCATATGATGGAGATCAGATTTATGGAAGAAACTGAGCTTGTACAAGTCAAATATGATGGACAAACTGATCCAATAGAACATGTAGAGCATTGTCTAAAAGCATGGACACATAGACTGCAGACTGAATGGGTTCATCTGTTTGTACACACACTAGAGCAGATTCCAAAGAACTAGTACACATAAACAGAACTAGGCAGAGGAACAACAAAATGGTATGTTATGATTAAGAACTTCCAAGCAACTTTTAACTTTGAAGATGAATGTCCAAGTATAAACGAGGCATTAAATGTCATTAAAAATAAGGTATTCAATGACACACCAGAACCTGTGTATCACCAACCAGAGTGGGAAAGACAGCTAGAACATGCCCTGGAATGTTATAACTTCGCTTTAGTTGAAGACAAAGAGGAAAGCGATGATGACACCCCATGCAATGTAAATATCCCTGAGTCAGAAAGAAAGTGTGAAGTCGAAGGACCTCATTGGAAATTCCAGATCTAAGTGATTCTGTAAAAACTCGGAAAGTGAACATTGGAACCACTAAAGAACCAAAGTTCGCCTCTATAGGAGATTATTAAGACGAAGAGACAATTGCGCAGATAGAAGACTTACTTCGCGAATATGAATACTTGTTTCCTACGAAGTTTTCTAAAATGAAAGGCATTTTGGGAGACTTGGGGGTTATGAAAATACCTCTCAAGCCAGATGTGAAGCCCATTAAGCAGAGACCTTATCGACTCAATCCAAGATACAAAGAAAGGGTAAAAGAAGATCTTGATAAGATGCTTGACGCAAGAATCATTGAACCGGTAGAAGATTCTGAATGGATAAGTCCCATGGTTATCCAGGACAAGAAGACTAAAGGCGAAATCAGGATCTGCGTAGATCTCAGAAAGTTAAATGATGCATTGCTACATGACCCGTTTCCTACTCCATTCACAGATGAAGTATTAGACAATGTTGGAGGGAATAAGTCATATTCTTTCACTGATGTATTTTCTGGATACCATCAGACCAGAATCGACATAGCAGACAGGAATAAGACCACTTTTTCCACAGAATGAGGCTCATTTCAGTACACAGTTATGCCCTTTGGTCTGAAGAACGCACCTTCCATTTTTTCAAGAGTAGTTGTTGTTGCATTCAAGGATTTCATCCATAAATTTCTAGAAGTATATTTTGATGATTGGACAGTATTTGGGTGTCACGTCCCCCATTTTGACCCTTATGATATTTTGGGCTATAATGTAAATATTGTATGCATATTATGTATGATTCCTAGCGTGGAGCTCAAGGACAAGGCCCTGCTAGTGAATGATCGACCTTGAAGAGGTAAGTATTGGATATTATGCTACCCATGTGCTAGTGAACCATGGAAATTGTAAATATGCATTCTAAAATAAATGCCCACAACTAGCTATGCAATGCAACAAGAGATGGGGGCATGATGTTTACAAGGAATTGGGAGGGAAATATTCAAACCTCTGAGCCAATTAAGTCAATCCAAGTGTCAATGAGATAACCCATCAAACCATCAACTACCCATGTTGACTTTTGTACCCAATCATTTACTCTCCCAAGGGTTGGTTGAGGTAGCTAATTCCTTGGGAATGGAGAGGTATGGCTGTCCAAATTCGAGTATGGGCAAGCCACCCTTCATGAAAAATCGTGTTTGGCTTCTTGGGCAAGAAAAGAGCCATAAATTGCTCCCCAAGCCATTATTCACCCAAGCAGTTTTGCTCTCTCACAAGTTTGGAGCTACCTGGGCATTTTCCTCCATGGTTTTGTTGTATTTTCCTTCATTCTCCTAGATGGGAAGGGCGTTTTTGTGTTCTATAACAGTGGGGAAGAAAGGGAAATCAATTTGGGGACCATAGAGGTTGTTTTGGCTCACTGATTTCTTGTAAATCTGTGGGAGAAATCGTTTTCTTGCCTATGGTCGATTTTCCCTCTCACAAATCCGTTTTTGGTGTGCCTACGTTTTGGGAAAAACCCATGTCCATCTGGATTCTAAGTCCCATTGCTTAAATGTGTTTCCAAGCCCATATCTGATTTTTGTGTGTAAGAGAATGCTGGGTTGAGAGGGGTATCCATTGCATTGGCTAAGCTAAACTTGGGAGACCCAATTTCCTTGTAGATACCATGCCTAGCTCGGGGGTGGTCTCTGAGTCCTTAAATAATACAGGTTGAGCAGAGACCTATGGTTGGGTGGAACGTTGCAGCGACATAGCTAGTTGCTTGGGACAACATTACATCAAGATGAGTATTTTATTGTGTTTTACTATTGAAATGTTTAATTTGATGGATATTTTGATATGATGGATGAGTATGAAATGTGTGTGGATGATGTCTTATTCCCCTGTGCATATTCAATTGATTTGCATCTGCACACATATGCATTTTATTTTAATGCCATATCCTTCTTCATGATGAATCTAGCTAAGTTGTTCTAAAAGCCCAGATTTTAGTGCCATGTTCCCTTCCTTGCATTGGATAGATGGGAGGGGATGTGACAGATTGTATCGGAGCGATGGTTGCAACATTGGGCCTAATGGGCCAAATCAAGAACTTGCAGGGGTAAGTATGCTTCCTGCTCATCATAGACCACTAAGAAAATTTTCAAATTTTCAAATTTTCAAAAAAAATTCCTAACTGTTTTTGTTGAGTTTTGCCTAACTGTTTCGGCGAATAATTGAGAAGGGCGTTGAAACTATCAGCGAATAATTTGAAGGGTCGCCGATGTGTTTCAATGGAACATCTAAAAGATTGCCAAAAACGCGTTTCGGAATAGATATAGAAGTCCGTCGAAACGGACCGGCGAAGTTTTGCGAAATCGTGCGATACGTTTCGGCGAAACTCGCTGAGTGGAGCCGACACGGTCGGCGAATCTGACTGAGTTGCACTAACAAAGTTTTGCGAAATCAAGTGATACGTTTCAGCGAAACTTGCTGAGTGGAGCCGACACGGTTGGCAAATCTGGCTAAGTTGCGCCGGCGAAGTTGCGGAAGTACCCGGGGAAAGGAAGAAAAATTTCAAAATTCTTCTAAGTATTTTTCTGGCAGCAAAGAGAAAATTTCAGCAGAACTCGGCGAGTTGGTCCGAAAAGGGTCGGTAGAACTCAGAAAGTTGGTTCGAAACGGGTCAGTAGAACTCGACAAGTTGGTTCGAAACGGGTCAGCAGAACTCAGCAAGTTGGTCCGAAACGGGTCGGAGGAGATCGACGAGTTTATTGATAGGAAAAACTTGGTGAGTTGGTCTGAAATGGGTTGGAGGAGATCGGTGAGTTTACTGATCAGGAAAACTCAGCGAGTTAGTCTGCAAAAGGTCGGAGGAGAAATTTTAAGTCCGCCGAAACAGGGAATTTTAGCTAGTTTCCAGGGATATTTTTCAGGTGCCAAAAGTTGAAAAATGCCATGGAACTTATGCGCCATATTGCGCGAAATTGAAGGAAGCCACAAGGGGGAAAACCCCCTTGACCCCCATCATCCCCCGGAGACATTCATTTAAATGTATGAAAGGAATTCTCTATGCATGCTTGGAGTGTGCACTATGAATCGCATAAAGGGGTTGTGACATAAATATCCATCATGGAGAATGAAAGAGGGAATTCTCTCACCTTAAACTATTTCTGTTTACAGCATAAGAAGTGTATGCTTAGTAAATAGCAAGTAGAAATGTTTTACATACGTATATGTATTGAAATCGCTACTTGGTGAGAAATCATGACTAATGAATCCTTGTGTGCTTGGTAGGAAATCCAAGAAAACGATCAGCTATGATGTGGAGGAGGAACTCCATGTCATAATGAGGAATTGGAAAGGGAGAATTCCTTAACTCCTCCATTGCTATTATATTTATATTTCCTAAGTTTTATATACTGAAAATTATGGCATAGGGATGCTGGAAATACAAGAGAATAATGCATATGAATTAGTGGGCATGATTAGAGAGTCATTGCATAATGCATGTGAATTGCTTATGCATGAGCATGATGTTGCACATGGGTAAAGGTAGTGAAGTTACACATGCGACAGCCCACTAATGGTATTTCCTATGGTTGATGACAACTAATGTTGTAGGGGCTAGATCATAGAAGCATGATTGAAAATGCAAGAGGATAGATAGATGAAGTGAATATGTACTCGCTGGAATACTAACAACCATTGCACAGTGCATGTGAAAATATTTTTTGCGTGTATATGATATTGCATATTGGTAAAATGGTGAGGTTTTACATATGAAATGAGCCACTTAAGATAATTATTTTGGTTGCTAATAATTAGTTGTGTTCACATTGGTTATAGGACCAAAGGAAACTGAAGCATGGCTAAGGATGTGGATGATGTTGTTGCATATGACCAACAACCTTATGAGGAAAGGATGGTGCAACAAATCTATGATCATAAGGTTGGAAAAAGGACTGTGTAGCATTGGTAAGAGGCCAATTGATCAGGTAACATCAAGCGATGTTAATAACAACCATGCATGTAATGGTTATTTGTGTTTAATTGCATGAATGTTGAAAGAGGATTTGGTAAGGTCTCTTCAACTATGTTTAAACTATGTTGATTTGGTTTGCATGTGGTATTGAGTGCCTGAATGTGAATATAATCCTACCAAGTATGGTCAGGTGTGGGTAAGTGAAGGCAAGGAGCCTTACACCCTATAGTTTCTTAGAAACCTCAATGAATTCATATGAGATTATATCATACCATTTGTGTATGTTGGTTGTGAGTTAATCAACCAAAGCAAGTGAGGACTTATGGTCCTTTCATGGTAGTGCATGCTATGTGGGGAAGTCATGGTTAGGCCATAATATGTTTGAATGCATAGTATTCACGAATTAATGCAAGGTTGCATTGAGGGGATGTGCATTAAAAATATTTTGTACAATCTTATGGTTATGCATTGAGTGGATGCACATTAAAAGATTATGTGAGTATTGTAATGTGCATGCATAGGTATGGGTGCACATGTTGAGATGCATTATGTGAATGCATGGTTGTGGTGTATGTTTCATTGCACTTAGATAATAGATGAAAAGGTGAACTATTGTTAATCTTGAGACCATTTCATGAGCTGCTGTGAAATGCGGGAGAATGATTTCATATAGAAGGTAGGCTTGTTGATGGGCTACCAAGAGTGCTCTGTTGAAAGGATAGAGTTGCATAAAATGATATGGCTATGAAGTAATGAGTATCTAAAGCTTCATTTAAAATGCATAAATTATGTAACTGTCTTGCAATTTTATTTATGATAATGATGCATATGTATCTGTATATATTTCATTGCATTTCAAATGTTAACAACTGAGGGTGTTTGAGTTATTGAGTGCTATAATTCTGAGATCACTTTAGTGACTATTGCAACAATGAAATATTATATGCATAGAGACTTACAAAGTGTTTGACCGATTGAAGTTCCAGATTCCAGGTAGATTGTTTTGGGCATGGCAATGTGGATAAGTCCATGATCAAGATTGGAATCTACCATGTGCGGAGCCAAACCCCATGAGAAGGTTCTCATGGTTGTGAAATTTAACTTATGCATGACATAGACCTGAAATTTTGTCTAATTTAAGTTTATAAGAATAATCTCATGGTTGCAAATCTAATTTCTGTAGGAAAACAGATTTGTAGATTTCAAATTTGAGAATTTGCTTATAATTGCTAATCACAGTTGGCTTGGATAGAACTGTGTCAGGAGGATGTGTTGTAAGTGGATTTTCATGTTATGGTATCAAGCGTAAAATACCTAATGGGAAGAGGGGTGCCACTTACAAGGGACAAGCAATATGAGGATAACCTCATGACTAAGCAAGTCAATTTCTGTAGTAGACAGAATTGCAAATTCATATTGAATTTAATTATTAATGACATTGATTGGTTATGGAACAATCAGATTTGAAGTTTATTGTTAAATGTTGTTGATTGTTTGGCTATTTGATAAGTGTGCCAGGAAGACACATTGTAGGAATATCATGTGTGATGGCCTACAGAAGCCAAACTTCATGGGAAGGACCCCATGCTTTGGAAATGGGTTTCGGGTGAAACACCATTGCATATTTTGGGATAACATCTCCATTGAACTGCATGTTGGAAATCCATATGAATGAGATGGTGAAGCTATGCCAAGAAGGCATGTGTGGGTTATGGAATGTGAAAGGGTTGGGTGGAAAACCGAAGAATTGTTGACTCAGAGAAGGGATCCCCCATTCTTCGCAATGAAGAGAGAATACATCTGAAAAGGGATAAGTCTTCTGTAACCCTAACTAAGGATATACATATATGGTTATTCGATTTAATATGCAGAGCATGTTTATTATTTCATTAGTATTTCAGATTGCTTGAGTGAGATTAGGACCTACATGGTTCACATCGGAAAGGGGTGCACACCTTTCGGGTGTTGGGTTATGATAGGGTTTTCAATATTGACTACACCCTAAGGGAATGGACGCATTCCTGGTGTTTCAATACTTTATAGCGAATGTTATGAATTATGCTTCAATTTTCGAGCAGCAATACTGATGATTTTACTTGGCCATCTTGTGTTGTCAGCTAAAATAGATGCAATTTGGGGCTACACACAGAAGGAGCATAATGGAAGGGTTGTTGCATGCCTAGTAAACCCAGTCGGTGCATTGGTTTGGAATTATTTACTTGGATGTTGTGGGTGTTGTGAAGGTTGTTATGAAGGGTTGTTGCATGCCTAATAAACCCAATCGATGCACTGGTTTGGAATTATTTACTTGGATGTTGTGGGTGTTGTGAAGGTTGATATGAAGATTTGTCGTATGCCTAATAAACCTAGTCGGTGTACTGGTTTGGCATTAATTACTTGGTTTTTGTGGAGGTATTAGTGAAAGGTTGTTATATGCCTATGGCTCCGTAGTACAGATTTGACCTATAATGGTTGGTGGCACAGTTTCCTTCCATTGGTCGATGACCCAGATGAATGTGATGGCTCGACAATGGAGAGGGCCAACTAGGTACGGGACTGGTTGGGCACCACAAATGTTTGGTAAACCCAGTCGGCGTGAAGGTGTACTGGTTGGGCATTAAACATCCACCCCATAGGTGATCCAAGGTTTGTAAAGCAGAGAAGGAAACTTGTGGAGTAGCAAGGAATTACCCAATACAGATAAGTATTTGATTTTCATTCATTTTTATATAATGAAAATTTCATGAACAAGTCTTATGACATCCAAGCTGATACACTATTGTTTCTTTGTTGGAAACTTTGGTCTTTGCAGGAAAGCAAGAAGCCCTAAAGGCATCCTAGGGATGCATATGGACACGTGACTGTCCTAGAAAGCTCAGTATGAGCAGCAATGATAAGAATGATGCTAGTGGAAATGTGTGGGAGTCCTAGCAGCTAAAGGTCCTGTCAAAAAACCATGGGTAGGAGATTCCCTGATGGAGAAAATCCTTAGACAGACCTTAGACAGTAAGTGTCATAGCCAAGAAAGGGCAAGTCAAGCATTCACATTAAAGTGAAAGAGGCTAAGGAGCATAGAACCATAGTGTTGGAGTGTAATACCCCAATTTCGACCCTTAGGACATATTGGCTCTAATGTAAATATTGTAAACACACGATGTATGTTTCCCTAGCGTGGAGCTCAAGGCCAAGGCCCCGCTAGTTTATGCTCGGATTTTATTTAAATTAGACACGCTTGATATTTTGTTACCCACGTGCTATTAAGCCATGGGATATTGTAAATTGATGTAAATATTTAACATTGAAATAAAATACCCAAAAAAAACTGGCTATGGAGGCAACGAATGAGAAGGGGACATGTGTATCCACTAGGGAGTGGTGAGGGGGCTATGGGATTAAACCCTAGGCTGCCATTTGTCATTATGAGAACCCATTGACTTCCCTAGGTGACATTAATGCCTGCTGTAAGAAGGTGGTTGAGATTTCAGCCCATGGCTTCAATGGAGCATGGGCAGCCCTGAAATTCGTATGGGTGGGCATGGGCTCTGATTACTTGGGCAAGAAGTCACTCAACCTCATGGGAGGTTGCTTCATTCTCACCCCATTCCATTGTGAACCTACCTAGCATCATTCCCATCCAAAAACGAGAGCCAGCAATGAGGAAACCAGAAAATCGCGACCTTGAGAGAACCCAGTTTTTGAAAGACCAAAAACGCCCAGATTTGGCATGGGACAAGGAAATCCAATGGGGAATCCATTAGCATAAACCTTGGGGCGAATTCTGGAGCATTAGCTACCCCGAAATCAATGGGAAAACCCAGTTTTTGCAGCTCAGAAAACGAGTGACGGATTTGAGTATTTGGTGAGTAGAACAGAGAGAAATCAAGTGGGGATTGACTATGCAGAGGTTGGGTGTGCTTGATAAACCCAGTGAAGGCTAGGATCTCAAGGATCAGCAGCTGGACCTTTCTATGCCCATCCTGAAGAGCACTGGAGGGAAGAGTTGCCTGAGGGACTGTGTAACAGAGAAGGGGATCTTCCTTGTGTTGGATGTGGTAGGTAATGTGGGTGCCTGACTGTTGAGCTCACTTGAGATGCCTGTAGCTCTGTGGTTGAGCTCACTGACTTAGCATTACCCTCCTCTATCTGCTTGGATGCTTGACTGAAACCATGCCCATGAGTGAACCCAACTAGTCCTCCTTAGTGGATACACAGCCCAGCTCGGGGGTGACCTCTCAGCTGAAAGAACACAAGCTGGACAGAGGTCTACGGTTGGGAGGAACGTTGCCCTTCCATAGCCAGTCGTTTGGACCATTACAGTTCAAGATAAGTATTCGGTGAATTAATTTATATACAGACTGTGTTTGCAATGCATTCAATCTGAAGGATTATTTATTCCTGTTAATGAAATGAAATGCATCATGTTTTATGCAGTGTGATAAATTGTCCATGCTCAATGAAATTTAGTGACTGTTACATGTATGAATGATATGGGTATGCTGAATGTATGAAGAGATAATGTGCATACGTAATGATTAATTCCCGCTGTGTTTAAATTGAGATGAATCTGCATATAGAAATTTTAAAAAGGTTAGGAATTTATGCGCAAGATTATTGGGGCTAAGTCTGCGATAAGCCCGTGTGTTGTTAACGTTCCCCTCCTTGCATTTGATGATGATGGAAGGGGGCGTTACAGTTTGGTATCAGAGCTGCGTTGCAGCATTGGGCCTCTATGGGCCAAATCTGATAGAGTTTTTTTTAAGTCTGTTTTGAAAAATGTTGTTTTAAGACTGTTTTTGAAATTTTTGGTTTTAAGACTGTTTCGGGAAGTCATCCCGAAACTGCGGAAAGGTTCCGCGAACCTTCCCGAAGTTGCGTAAGAGTTCCACGAACCTTCCCGCAATTGCGGAAGAGTTCGGCGAACCTTCCCGCAATTGCGGAAGGATTCAGTGAACTGCTCCGAAACAGCGGAGAAAAATTCGTTTTTGTGAAAATTTCTAAGTGTCGGCGTCGAACGGAAACTTTTTCGGAAGGAATTCTCTTCCGAAATTGCGGAAGGAATTCTCTTCCGAAATTTCGGAAGGATTCCGCGAATCGTTCCGCAACGCGGAAGAGTTCGGCGAGTCGTTCCGAAGTTGCGGAAGACTTCGGCGAATCGTTCCGCAACTGCGGAAGACTTCGCCGAATCGTTCCGCAGTTGCGGAAAACTTCGGTGAATCGTTCCGCAACTGCGGAAGACTTCGCCGAATCATTCCGCAATTGCGGAAGACTTCGGCGAATCGTTCCGAAATTGCGGAAACATTCCGCCAGTCGTTCCGCAAAAGCTTTCCGCAAAAACCGACTGAAAACCCCGGAAACATTCCGCGAACGGCTCCGAAGCTGCGGAAGTCTTCGCCGAATGGCTCCGCAATTGCGGGAGCGTTCGGCCAATCGCCCCGCCATTGCGGAAGCATTCGGCGAACTGCTCCGCAATTGCGGAAGCGTTCGGCGAACTGCTCCGCAATTGCGGAAGCTGTCGCCGAACCGCCCCGCAGTTGCGGGAGCATTCCGTCAACCGGCCCGCAACTGCGGAAGGCCACAGCGAACCGCCCCGCAATTTCGGGAGTGTTCAGTGAATTGGCCCGCGACGGCGGCGCGCACAGAAGTAGGCACAATGTGAAGTTCCGAATCTTGGAGCCAAACTCCAAAGGATGTGGAGTCGGGGAGAGCAAGAAGGCCAAAAAGCACTGTTCCGGACCACTTTTTCGGGATTTTGAAAAGCTTGTGGGTAGTAAAAGTGACCCTAGATGTGGGAGTCAGAAATTTTACTGAACTAGACATTTCATATTCTCATTAAGACGAACAATTTCCGTTAAACGAAGATTTCCCAGAAATGCACCGTTTGGGAGATAGCCATTTTTGGCCCAAAATTTGGAATTTTGGAAAAATGTGAAAGTAAGAAGTAGTAAAACCCAGAAATTCATAAAAGATGAACGGTACGTCAGAATTGAAATCAGTGAATTGCTGAGTGTTCCTTGTTATATGGAATAACTTTTCCCGATATATAAGTTTTTGTGATTCCTCATAGATTTTCTTCCACAGGTGGCTGAAGTTGGCCTTCGGGACCAAAATACAATTGTGTAAATGTGCAGAATTATTGGTAAAAGTTGTCATTTTTGAGACAACGTTGTTTCCACACCCGATGTCGGAATGGAGCACGGGGACAGGCAGTGGAAATCTTGTCTAGAAAGGAATAATGGAGTATGACCGGAATTTGAATTGGGTTATCAAACATCATAGATAATCAGGGCAGAAAAGTGTCGGTGACTGTTTTGTCAAATTAATGACAATATGGGCAATTTTCAGAATTGCATGAATGGGCAAAAGAATTGAATAAGTAACAGCTATGTGAATTATTCCATGAGTTAATTATGTCAAATATTGATTGTTGTATATTCCTAGATGCATTTTTATGAGGTCTAACAAATATTATAATAATGCACAGTATTTGCAGCTCATAAAGTTTATAATTGTAGCAGAGGTAAGATGGTGACCATTAATGATGCTCAAGATCCTTATGAACACGAAGAAGACGTTCTAGGAGAAAATGTGCATGAAGGGAATGCGGAGACTGAATCCAATGGGAGAAGGGAGCAGGTGACTCCTCAAAATTTGGTTGAAACCATGGTGAGCTTCAATGAAAGATTGATGAAGGCTCAAGAAGAACAACACCAACTCAATGCTGCTATTTTGCAAAGCCTCACTGATATGCAGCATAAGATAAACCTTGGGTCCAACCCAAGCAATATGGGTGAAGAAGGAAGAGATGCAGGGAGTCATTCTAGAGGTCGTTCGAGGAGGAGGACCCCAAGCCCAAGGAAGAGTTCGGTGAGCAGAAAACATAAAACATCTTCATCAAGGTCTTCTTCCAGCGGGTCGTGTGACTCCAAATGTTCTAGAAGAAGTCCAGGACATGCACCTAAGAGATTGGACGGAAGAAAGAGGTTCAAGGGCATCCCACAGGGAGAATTCAGGAAGGCAAGACCTCCCACATTTGATGGGGAAGGAAAGACAGGCCAAGAGGCAGAAGCATGGCTTCTGGGAATGAAGAAATACTTCAGAATTCAAGACTACTCAGGAAATGAAAAAGCCAGAATTGCCATTTACAACTTAAATGGCAGAGCTTCCATTTGGTGGGACAATCTCTTGCAAGTGAAAGGGATCAATGAAAGAAGGGTCAGTTGGGAAAGATTTAAGAGGTACTTCAAGGAGAAATACCTTTCTGCTAGGTATTATGACGGTAAGAGAAAAGAGTTTAATGAACTCAGGTTGGGACAAAAATCTATGGAAGAGCATGTCCACAAATTCTTGGAATTACTGAGGTATGTCGACTATATCAAAGATGAGAGAGTAAAAATCCAATGCTTTCTTGGGGGTCTACCTCAGAGTTTCAGAGATCGTATTGAGTTTGTTAATCCACCAAGTTTGGATGAAGCCATTAGGATGGCAATGCACTGCTATGAGCAAAATAGGGGAAAAACAGAGGCTAACCCAGCATGGAAAGGAAAGCCAAGAGGGAAGTTTGACCAGAAGAAGGATGGCTTCAAGCCACCATTTAGAGGTCAGCCTAGAACCTTTCCACAGGGACAACAAGCAAGGAGTGGATTCAAACCAGCAGTGACAGCAGACAAAGCAGCAAAGGGACCACTTCAGTGTTGGGGATGTGGAGAAAACCACATGTTGAAGGATTGTCCACATCGGAAAAACAATTCTCGGAAGTTGAACAACCTGAAGGGAGTAGCTACGGTGGAGGACATGGCAAGGGCAGCACCTCGGATTTATGCAGCGTTGGATAATCACCAAGCAGACCATCAGTCATCAGTGGTGGAAGTCGAAGGTAAGATTGCCACGCAATCTATTTCTGTTTTGATTGATCCAGGATCTACTCATAGTTATGTTTCTCCAAAAGTGGTTGAAGGATGTTCTCTTAGAAAAATAAAGCATAATAAGCCTTGGCTAGTGCAACTAGCCACGGGAACCAAGAGAAAAGTAAGTGAGGTAGTGATGGAGTGTCCCATAGAATTGAATGGACTCCACACATATGCTGAATTGAATGTGTTACCATTAGGATCCTATGATGCATTAATTGGCATGGATTGGTTAGAAAAACATAGAGCCAAAGTGGACTGTTATGAGAAAGCACTTGAGTGCATTGATGAAAAAGGGAGGCCAACATTGGTAAAAGGGATTCCCAAGAAAGTTTCAATAAGGCAGATTTCAGCCCTGCAGTTGAAAAAAATTTATAAGAAGGGTTGTCAATTATATGCAGTCCATATGCCAGATTCATTAGAGGACAAAGGGCCAAGACTAGAAGACTTCAGGATATTGAAAGAGTTCCAAGATGTGTTTCCCGATGAGGTACCAGGGTTGCCACCGACGAGAGATATTGATTTTACCATCGATCTTGTTCCGGGGGCAGCGCCGAATTCCAAAGCTCCTTATAGAATGAGTACACCGGAGTTGGTGGAATTAAAGATACAACTGCAAGAATTAATGGATAAAAGGTATATCAGGCCTAGTGTGTCCCCTTGGGGAGCACCGGTGTTATTTGTCAAGAAGAAAGATGGGACTTTAAGGCTGTGTATTGATTACAGGCAGCTCAATAAAGTGACAGTTAAGAACAAGTATCCATTACCAAGAATTGATGACTTGTTTGATCAAATGAAGGAAGCCAAATTATTTTCAAAGATTGACTTGAGGTCTGGCTACCATCAAGTGAGGATTAAAGAAGAAGATATTCACAAGACGGCTTTCAGAACTAGATATGGTCATTATGAGTTCACTGTGGTTCCATTCGGCCTTACCAACGCACCTGCCACATTCATGGGTCTCATGAATAGTGTATTCAGCAAATATTTGGACAGGTTTGTGATTGTGTTTTTGGATGACATTCTTGTCTATTCAAGAAATGAAGAAGAACACGAGGAGCATCTAAGAATGGTGTTGCAAGTTCTTAGAGAACATCAGCTGTATGCCAAGTTAAGCAAGTGTGAATTCTATCAAAAGAGGATCCAATATTTGGGTCACGTCATTTCAGAAGAAGGAATTGCAGTGGATCCAGAGAAGATTAATTCCATCATGGATTGGCCAACTCCAAGAAATGTTTCAGATGTTAGATCTTTTATGGGCCTTGCTGGTTACTACAGAAGGTTTATTGAAGGATTCTCCAGGATAGCGCATCCGATCACTTCATTGCAAAGGAAGAACATCAAATTTGTATGGTCTGAAAAATGTGAGAAAAGTTTCCAGAAATTAAAGGAGTTACTTACTAGCGCTCCTGTTTTGAAGATAGCAGATCCAAGGAAGGATTTTGTAGTGTGCACAGATGCTTGCATTGAAGGCCTGGGCGGGGTTCTCATGCAAGAAGGAATTGTGATTTGCTATGAATCCAGGAAATTAAAGGAGCATGAAAAGAATTATGCCACACATGACTTAGAACTAGCAGCCATAGTGCATGCTCTTAAAATGTGGAGGCATTACTTGATGGGACGAAGATTCGAGCTTAGGACAGACCACATGAGCTTGAAGTATTTGTTTGAACAGCCAAACTTGAATGCTAGGCAAGCTAGATGGATGGAATTTCTATGTGAATTTGATTTTGAAATTAAACATGTAAAAGGGAAGGAGAATAAGGTTGCAGATGCTCTTAGCAGAAAATTTCATGTTTCAGCAGTAAGTATGTGCAAATCAGATTTGAAGACAAGAGTTCTTGAAGCCCAAAACGGTGATGAAACTTGCCTTCAAATTAAAGAGAAGTTGCAGCACGGTAATGGGGATGAAAAGTGTGCAGGATATCAGCTGTGGGAAGACAGTATCCTCATCTACAAAGATAGGTTGTACATTCCAAATAATGCAGATTTGAAGAAACTAGTGATGGATGAAATACATCAAATGCCGTACTCTGGACACCCAGGATATCAGAAGACTATAACAGCGGCAAGAAAGCAATACTTTTGGAATGGCATGAAGAAGGACATAGCTGAGTACATTGCTAGGTGTTAGAAGTGCCAACAAGTCAAGGCAGAACACCAACATCCAGCAGGGTTATTGCAGCCCTTACCCATTCCAGAATGGAAGTGGGAAGTGATCTCCATGGATTTCATAACAGGTCTGCCCATGACAGTGAGGAAGCATGATTCAATCATGGTTGTGGTGGATAAGCTATCAAAGGTAGCTCACTTTATTCCAGTGAAATCCACTCACAAGGCTAGTGATATTGCGAACATCTTCATGAGAGAGATATTCAGATTGCATGGATTGCCTACGGCAATAATTTCTGATCGTGATACAAAGTTCACCTCCAATTTCTGGAAGGGATTATTTCAGGAATTGGGAACGAAATTGAATTTCAGTACAGCTTACCATCCTCAAACGGACGGCCAAACCGAGAGGGTGAATCAAGTTCTTGAAGACATGCTGAGAATGTATGTGATGGACAAACCATCCAAGTGGGAAGATTATCTACACTTGGTTGAATTTGCGTACAATAATGGACACCATGCATCCTTGGGAATGAGTCCATTTGAAGCATTGTATGGCAGAGGATGCAGGACGCCAGTGAATTGGGATGGCCCAGTGAACAGGGTGGTGCTTGGACCAGAGATGATCAAGGAAATGGAACAGGAAATTGTTAAGATCAGGCAGAATTTAAAGGCAGCTCAGGACAGGCAAAAGAGTTATGCAGATTTGAAAAGAGTACATAAGGAATTTCAGATTGGGGATCATGTTTATTTGAGAGTGAAACCAAGGAAGAGTTCCCTCAAGTTGGGGAGTTGTGCTAAGTTGTCACCAAGATATTGTGGACCATTTGAAGTCCTTGATAGGATAGGGCCAGTTGCATATAGAATTGCATTGCCTGCTAGCATAAGAGCTCATAATGTTTTCCATGTATCTTTGCTTAAGAAGTATGTACATGATCCTAATCATATGATTGATTGGAATGTGATACAGGTGGAACCCGAGGGAGAGTTCCAAGTAGAACCTATGCGCATCCTCGACAAGAAAGTCACTGTGCTCCGGAACAGAGCCATCGGGCAGGTAAAGGTCCAATGGGAGCACCTTAGTCCCGACGAGGCTACATGGGAGCTAGAGGATGCCATGAGGGAGGCATTCCCATTTTTGTTCAGTTTTGAGAACACCGAGGACGGTGTTGTTCTAAGGGGGAGGGGAATGTAATACCCCAATTTCGACCCTTAGGACATATTGGCTCTAATGTAAATATTGTAAACACACGATGTATGTTTCCCTAGCGTGGAGCTCAAGGCCAAGGCCCCGCTAGTTTATGCTCGGATTTTATTTAAATTAGACACGCTTGATATTTTGTTACCCACGTGCTATTAAGCCATGGGATATTGTAAATTGATGTAAATATTTAACATTGAAATAAAATACCCAAAAAAAACTGGCTATGGAGGCAACGAATGAGAAGGGGACATGTGTATCCACTAGGGAGTGGTGAGGGGGCTATGGGATTAAACCCTAGGCTGCCATTTGTCATTATCAGAACCCATTGACTTCCCTAGGTGACATTAATGCCTGCTGTAAGAAGGTGGTTGAGATTTCAGCCCATGGCTTCAATGGAGCATGGGCAGCCCTGAAATTCGTATGGGTGGGCATGGGCTCTGATTACTTGGGCAAGAAGTCACTCAACCTCATGGGAGGTTGCTTCATTCTCACCCCATTCCATTGTGAACCTACCTAGCATCATTCCCATCCAAAAACGAGAGCCAGCAATGAGGAAACCAGAAAATCGCGACCTTGAGAGAACCCAGTTTTTGAAAGACCAAAAACGCCCAGATTTGGCATGGGACAAGGAAATCCAATGGGGAATCCATTAGCATAAACCTTGGGGCGAATTCTGGAGCATTAGCTACCCCGAAATCAATGGGAAAACCCAGTTTTTGCAGCTCAGAAAACGAGTGACGGATTTGAGTATTTGGTGAGTAGAACAGAGAGAAATCAAGTGGGGATTGACTATGCAGAGGTTGGGTGTGCTTGATAAACTCAGTGAAGGCTAGGATCTCAAGGATCAGCAGCTGGACCTTTCTATGCCCATCCTGAAGAGCACTGGAGGGAAGAGTTGCCTGAGGGACTGTGTAACAGAGAAGGGGATCTTCCTTGTGTTGGATGTGGTAGGTAATGTGGGTGCCTGACTGTTGAGCTCACTTGAGATTCCTGTAGCTCTGTGGTTGAGCTCACTGACTTAGCATTACCCTCCTCTATCTGCTTGGATGCTTGACTGAAACCATGCCCATGAGTGAACCCAACTAGTCCTCCTTAGTGGATACACAGCCCAGCTCGGGGGTGACCTCTCAGCTGAAAGAACACAAGCTGGACAGAGGTCTACGGTTGGGAGGAACGTTGCCCTTCCATAGCCAGTCGTTTGGACCATTACAGTTCAAGATAAGTATTCGGTGAATTAATTTATATACAGACTGTGTTTGCAATGCATTCAATCTGAAGGATTATTTATTCCTGTTAATGAAATGAAATGCATCATGTTTTATGCAGTGTGATAAATTGTCCATGCTCAATGAAATTTAGTGACTGTTACATGTATGAATGATATGGGTATGCTGAATGTATGAAGAGATAATGTGCATACGTAATGATTAATTCCCGCTGTGTTTAAATTGAGATGAATCTGCATATAGAAATTTTAAAAAGGTTAGGAATTTATGCGCAAGATTATTGGGGCTAAGTCTGGGATAAGCCCGTGTGTTGTTAACGTTCCCCTCCTTGCATTTGATGATGATGGAAGGGGGCGTTACATGGAGTGGCTTCGGATTGGAACAAGAATAAGAGGAGGAAACTCTTACTCTTCTCTTTCCCTTTTGACTGATGCATCTTAGAAACAGAAAGTTATCGAATGCATGTCATGACTGAAAGTCTATTGTGTTTATTTGCTTAAAATAAATTGTGAATGCTGAAAAAGCTAATTCCCTCTGAAATGATGAACATGAATAAGTTCATATGAATGTTGGGCAAGCATGAAAAGTGTGGAAGTCTCATGAATAAAGCAAGGACGTTCCATGTCAATTAGGAAATTAATTGACTAATGTTTATGTTATGCTTGGCCTAACAAAGAATTGCAATAATGAATTTCAAAGGTGAGAAATCAAATGCAATTGGTTGCAGCCGTTACAAAAACAAACAAGTGGTGCTAGCAAGCAAGTGAGCGAAGCTGTGTGCATTGACCATGGAATCCAACCAAGGGCTATTGGACTTGGCTGAAAGTCTTCTCCAAACAATTTCCAAGACCCAAGAAAATCTTGGAGAGATGCTCAGGCTACAGAAGTAGCATAATGCGATGAACCATAAGGTTTTGCAGGACTCTATTCATCTCCAAAAAGATGTAAAAAGTATTATGGGAGCAATCAGTAAGGGAAAGGAAAGTGGACCAATGATGAAGCATTCGTCCAATCACCCCATCAAGAAACACCCAAGGCCGGAAGAGAGCAAGAATGTTGACAAAGGAAAACAAAGGCAGTTACCTTCGATAGAATGTTGGGGATGTGGAGGAAGTCACCTCCTCCGCGAATGTCCAGCAAGGGGTAACAAGAAAAGAAACAGCCAGTAGGATCAATGTGAAGGGGTTCAAGAACCTCACCTTGACATCTCCAATTGATGAAATGCAGGACAGACCTTCCACATTTTGTGAATTTTGGCACATGTATAAAGCGTGTATGTATTCCTAGGTATTGGAACACCGAGGACAGTGTTATTCCAAGGGGAGGGGAATCTCACATCCCCCATTTTGACCCTTATGATATTTTGGGCTATAATGTAAATATTGTATGCATATTATGTATGATTCCTAGCGTGGAGATCAAGGCCAAGTCCCCACTAGTGAATGCTCGACCTTGAAGAAGCAAGTATTGGATATTATGCTACCCATGTGCTAGTGAACCATGGGAATTGTAAATATGCATTCTAAAATAAATTCCCACAACTAGCTATGCAATGCAACAATAGATGGGGTCATGATGTTTACAAGGAATTGGGAGGGAAATATTCAAACCTTTGAGCCAATCAAGTCAATCCAATTGTCACTGAGAGAACCCATCAAACCCTCAACTACCCATGTTGACTTTTGTACCCAATCATTTACTCTCCCAAGGGTTGGTTGAGGTAGTTAATGCCTTGGGAATGGAGAGGTATGGCTGTCCAAATTCGAGTATGGGAAATCCACCCTTCATGAAAAATCGTGTTTGGATTCTTGGGCAAGAAAAGAGCCATGAATTTCTCCCCAAGCCATTATTCACCCAAGCAGGTTTGCTCTCTCACGAGTTTGGAGCTACTTGGGAATTTTCCTCCATGGTTTTGTTGTGTTTTCCTTCATTCTCCTAGTTGGGAAGGGCGTTTTTGTGTTGTATAACAATGGGGAAGAAAGGGAAATCGATTTGGGGACCATAGAGGTTGTTTTGTCTCACTGATTGCTTGTAAATCTGTGGGAGAAATTGTTTTCTTCCCTATGGTCGATTTTCCCTCTCACAAATCCATTTTTGGTGTGCCTACGTTTTGGGAAAAACCCATGTCCATCTGGCTTCTAAGTCCCATTGCTGAAATGTGTTTCCACGCCCATATCTGAGTTTTCTGTGTAAGAGAATGTTGGGGTTGAGAGGGATATCCATTACTTTGGCTGAGCTGAACTTGAGAGACCCAATTTCCTTGTAGATATGATGCCCAGCTCGGGGGTGGTCTCTGAGTGCTGAAATAATACAGGTTGAGCAAAGACCTATGGTTGAGTGGAACATTGCAGCGACATAGCTAGTTGTTGGGGACAGCATTACATCAAGATGAGTATTTTATTGTGTTTTATTGTTGAAATGTTTAATTTGATGGTTATTTTGATATGATGGATGAGTATGAAATGTGTGTGGATGATGTCTTGTTCCGATGTGCATATTCAATTGATTTGCATCTGCACACATATGCATTTTATTTTAATGCCATATCCTTTATTCATGATGAATCTAGCTAAGTTGTTCTAAAATCCCAGATTTTAGTGTCATGTTCCCTTCCTTGCATTGGATAGATGGGAGGAGACGTGACATTGGGTTACTGAAGAACCACTATGCCAGCTTAAGACTAATTTTAGTGAAGTGTAGACAACATCATATCTCCCTGAACCTGAAGAAGAGCATCTTTTGTGTTCCCTATGGAATTCTATTGTGACACATTGTTTGTAAACAGGGATTGATGGGTCATCCAGCTAAAATCGCAGTTATCGTGAACCTTCTAGCACCTAACTCAGTAAAACAACTACGCACTACATTGGGGCACACACGCTATTATAGGAATTTCATCAAAAGATATGCGCAGATAACTATGTCCATGGAAAAATTGTTGAAGAAAGAAGCAAAGTTCATATGGACTAAAGACTGCCAGAAAGGACTGGACACAATGAAAGAAAGGATGGTAACTACGCATATCTTAGTTTTTTCGGATTGGAGTAAATCATTCCATGTGCATGTAGATGCTTCATCCATCGCACTTGGTGTTGTGCTAGCGCAACTAGGTGAGGAAGGTATTTACCATCCTATTGCATTCTCAAGCAGGAAGTTGTCCTCAACAGAAAATAATTATACAACAACAGAGAGAGAAGGTTTAGCTATGGTGTACGCACTGCAGAAGTTCAGGCACTATCTGTTAGGTGCGCACTTTTGCATGTTTACTGACCATTCAACTTTGAAATACCTGGTCAATAAACCAGTTTTAGGGGGAAGAATACGTAGATGGTTGTTACTCTTTCAAGAATATGATTTTGAAATCGTTGTTAAGCCAAGAAGGTTTAACTCAGGACCTGACCATCTTTCTAGAATTGAGTCAGGTGAAGAACCTACAAACTTGGAAGACAGTCTCTCAAATGTGCAATTATTTTCTATTCAGATAGCAGATGACTATTATAAGGACATTATAGAATTTCTAACCATGAGTTTGGAACCTATAGAGTTTACTACGCAAAAGAAGAAGCAACTTGTAGTAAAAGCAGCTGACTTCACCATTATTGTAGGGCAATTATACAAGTTAGGACCGGATGAAGTACTGCGTCGATGTGTGCTAGAACATGAGAAAGCATTGATACTAGCTAAAGCACATTCAGGAGTTTCTGGAGGCCACTACATAGGAAGAGATACTACGCAGAAGATCTTAAGAGAAGGACTATGGTGGCCTACACTCCATAAGGATGCAAAGGAACATTGCCACAGTTGCGATGTTTTTCAGAGAATAGGAAAGCCATCTCGCAGAGATGAGATGCCATTGAGACCATAGTTGACATTGCAAGCCTTTGATAAGTGGACTATTGATTTCGTGGGACCTATCAACCCACCAGGAAAACAAACTGGTTCAAGATACATTATCACAACTATGGATTATCTAACCAGATGGGCAGAGGCAAAACCAGTAAAGGACTATCACGCAATTCATTTCTGAAAACATCATAACAAGGTTTGGATGTCCAAATATCTTAATGAGCGATTAGGGAACACACTTCTTGAATAGAACCATTGCAGCCCTAACTAAAGAATTCCAGATTTACCATCAGAAGAGCACACCATATCATCCACAAGCTAATGGAATTGTTGAAGCATTTAACAAGGTATTGGAAAATGCGATGAATAAGGTATGTAATACAAACATGGATGATTGGGACCTATGAATACCAGCTATGTTATGGGTATATATGACAACTTGCAAGAAGTTGACAGGACATACACCTTTCAAGTTAACATATGGACAGGAAGCTGTGATGCCAATGGAATACATAGTATCAAGCTTGAGGATTGCAGCATTCACAGGCATGGAAGATGAAGCAACAATGGAATAAAGGCTACTGCACTTGGTTGGATTGGAGGAAGATCGCTTCATTGCAGGCTTTCACCAGCAAGTGCAAAAAGATAGAGAAAAAGCATGGCATGATCGCCACATCAAGCACAAATTCTTTCAGGTAGGAGACCTTGTCCTCCTCTATGATAGTAAATTCATGAAGTTTCCTAGAAAATTTTAAATGAATTGGCTAGGGCCATATAATGTTATGCATGTTACTAACGGTGGCGCATTTCAGCTAGCCACATTAGCAGGAGAAAACCTACCAGGTCTGATTAATGGAAGTAGACTAAAACCCTACAGGGATAGTCCTACTTCGCCAAGCCCTCGGTGATCAGAAGTGAAGAAAATTCTAAGTGTCAAGTGCAGTTGAAATTGGACACTAAGAATGACAGAATAAAGATTCTGCACACAATTTTGGTCAAATACGAAGTTCCATGAAATATGAATTGCGGAGTGAATGAAGGAAGTTGGATGCGAAGTGCACGTTGGAAGCACAGATGCGAAGTGTACACCGAAAGCTGCAATGCGAAGCACGAGTTGAAAGCGCAACTGCGAAGTTAAAAATGAAGGAGCATAAGTACCCAAAGGAACCGCGCAAAAATATTTGTCCAAGTCGTCGGCGCAACTCGAAGAAACTAGTCATTAAAATGTCAGTTGGAAAACTAGCTGTTATACAATGATTTTACCAATGCTCGCTTGTGCATTTAATGCAAATTTAGTCGTTCTGATGCATTCTATGAAGGAAAGGACCAAGATCCTCGACGTATTTGGCCAATGGTCATGACATTTAAATGTTCATCTAGCCGTTTATGGGCATGGCTCAAGCCTAACTGCTCCTATAAATACCACTAAGACCAAACTTGCAGGTTTTACCGTAAGTTTCAAATTTTTCCGCAAAGAATAGTTTCAGTTTTTAACAGTGAGTGACAAGCAATATCGAGAGCATACAGACCGACCTCCAAGTGAATGTCTGAGCAATCTACAGTTGAGTACGTTGTGAAGGAATGCAAATGCTCTGGGGTTGCAGGGTTGATGAAAATGCCCGTTAAGAAATTTGTTTCAGAGAGAGGTTCCACATCAAGAATATCACCCCGGAACATAACCAATATACAACAAAAGGATAAGGAACCCCTTAAGGAACCTGAGAAGCCGAAGGTGAGCCGAAGGCACAAGAAAATCTGAAGCCTGGATTGCCATTGCCACCAGGGGACAGCCCCATTTACCTAACACATGTATATATCCCACCAAGAAGGCTTGACACGCTAACAGTTACCCTGTTCAAGAACACGCAGTATGACATTCTGGTACCACGGATTTTCGGCGATGTGGAAATCCAGGGGAACCTACTCAGCAAAGTAGAAGGATGCAAGTTCGTAGACCATAATCTCCTAGAAGCAAAAGACTCGCAAGAGCCAAAATATCCTCAGTTTCAAGCTGACTAGTACATGTGCTGAAAGGAAGAAGCAAAATCAAGAAAACCCCTAATCATTCCATAGGAATGGGCTAAGAAGTTGGCGCCCTCCGACTTGCTACATCTCCTACGGATACCCCACTTTGAGCGAAGTCCTGAATGTACCACGGCAGTGCATACTCTGATATTGTGCACGCACTGGGGATTCCTATATCTTGAATGAAAAATTGATATCAATGTCGACCTCATCTACAACATCACTCATCTCAGTAAGCAAGGCGATGATGTTGCAGGAGAGTTCATGGGAAAAACAAAGGATAAAGAACTCGCAAAGAAAATGAAAGATGAATAGAAATTAGTAAAGGGGAAACGAGGATTTACCACATATGGGATTGAAGACAAAGCCACAAATTTCACCATCCAGCTGCTCGCGGGCAAGATTTTGCGAAAGTGTAGACCGACGGAAGTGCTAGCCACAACAGTTCTTCTCACTGCGAAGGCCAAAGATGGGAACCCTTATAATTGGGTTGGTTATCTGCTGAATGAATTTTTGGAAATGTTTATGAAACCCACGAGATGGGCAATGCATTCCACTACACATGGTTGATGATATTGATTGCTTTTATAGGCTGGAAGGAGCCATTGTATCAACACAACCTTCCAATGATAATGAGAGATTGCCGAGCTGCGAAGTATGCTAATATGTGGGCAAATGTGCAGCCGAAACAACGGCATGTAAATAATGAGCAGTTCCACACTTACTATGGCCAATTGTGCGACATAATACTACGCACTCCACGCATTTAAAAAGATACGACCACAATGTTTTTTCAGAAGATTTTATTTAAGGCTGATATGCATTCTATTTACATTCAGCCAAGGGCCGAAAAGCAGAACCCAATATGGTTCCCTATCGATTACTAGTTGGATGCGAAAAGGATCAATCAAGCTATAGAATACTAGCCACGAGAGTAGAAGGTAGATGCGCCACTAGAAATCGATTCTACATCATATGAAAGCAACATTAAGGTTCCAATCGTTGAAGAGGAAACAGAAAAAGACACTATTGAAGTGCCAAAAGGAGAAAAGTAAAAGGATCCTGAAAGTTCAGTACCAGAAAAAGGACCAAGGAAGAAAAGTAAGGCAACCAAGACCAACCTAGAAGCATAGTTGCACGAAGACGACTACAACTGCATCACTCTGCGTGTAAATAAATGAGTATCTAGAGGAGGCGCTCGCTACAAAAGACAGTAAGAAGGAAGAGGCACAAGCGCAGTTGAACTGGAACCTCTCAGAGCTCAAACTTATGGTTGCAAAGATAGACCAAGTCCAGTAAGACTTGGTTAGAGAATCTGATTCGAAAGGTAAGACAAGTGAATCTTGTCAACAAAGGAGAAGGCCACCGACCATGAAAATGAAACTCCACCTAGTCAGAATGCAGCCACTCAACATCATTTTCCCAACTGAGGATATGGCTGAAGGTGAGAAGCAAGTAGAGCACCTTGACATTAACATTGGCACGATACCTCTTAAGGGGTTACACGATCTGCATCTTCAAGTTGTCGAGGAGATAAGAGATATAGACATCGTCTCTTACAACCAAAATGTACACCTAGATGAGAGCTACAAACAACTAGCAGAGGAATGTGCGCAGAAGACCACAAAACTAACCAAGGCACAGGAAAAGCGAAGAAGGCTGGAAGAGACAGTTACTACTGTTTGCACACAGATACCTGAATGCGAAGCGTAACCAAAGTTAGAAGATACAATAGTACATATTGGCAAGGTGGTAAGCAATATGAAAGCAGATATGGCGAACATGGATATCTCCCACAAGGAAGAGGTTTCTAACCTCGCAACCCATTAGCCACCTACTACACCACAAGATAAGGGAGAAGGAAGAGTCATAGCACTAAAAGCTTCAACAGAGACTATCTCTTCTGAAATAGAAAAATGTCAAGATTTGCTGGAAGAGGCTACGAAGGTATGGGCTACACTGCAGGAGGATCCTTCCCTACAACAGATTCAGGATGACTTGCATTAACACCAGGCAGAGTTGGACACTGTGAATGCGGCCATGAAGACCTTGACGCCTTGGGATAAAATCCAAAAGTTCGCGCAAGTCAAGAACTTAACAAAAGAACTAAAAGTTTTGAGGGATAAGGAGATTGAGACATCGGCGATACTACAACCAGTGCAAGAAGAGGCGCTTGCCCTCACTGATGCAATCGAGGAAAAACTATAGGAAATCTGCACCACGGAGAAGATGGTCCAGGATTTTTCTCAAGAATATGTCTCTGAGGACATGTTGGAGACTATTAAGGAGTTAGAGAAAGAAACAAAGGAAGCAATTGCGAAGCTGAGCGCAACTCTTCAGGGATTCACTGAAAAATTGAACCCTCTAGAGGATGAGGAGCAAGATCCAAGTGGATCAGAGATGATCCACAAGTAAGTGTTAGGGGCCTATTGGGCATGTCCCAAGTTGGCACAATTTTGATGAAGCATAGCTTTGGCAGTAGCGCAGTTCGGACTGCGAAGTTCAAGTGGCATAGTTTTGTCAATTGCGCAGTTCGGATTGCGAAGTCCAGTTGGCACAGTGGTAGTGCGAAGTCTAAGCACAACACAATTTTGTTGATTCGTAGAGCCAGCGCATTAGGTAATTTTGGGCAAAGAATATAAGTAAAGGTTGAGCAAATGAAAGAAACCTATTTTGGGTAAGTGATTCCATGATTTCCGGGAGTTGGGTAAGGAGCAGCATGGAAGCAGATGAAAGCGACCTGTTAGTTAGAGTGGCAGAAACTGATAGAAGCAAATCCATGGGTCGACAGCAATTGAAAATCCAGAGGGGTAGAAAGGGACACGCCACTATGTAGTTATTACCGTTACATGAGGACTACGGCTATCAGAAGGGCGTCAGAGCCAGGAGTGGCCTAGAAAAGCAGCCAAAGGCAAGTGGAACAACTATCGACTACGACAAGCCAGGTTGGCGGGGTAACCACACCATTTTTGGTTACTCTAGGGTTTGTGGCCCATATGCATTGTAAAGACGTGACCTAAGGGCACGATCTATAAAAGGGGCATTTTTGTAAGGGAAAAGGTTGTGGTTGTTGTTGTTGTTGATATTTTTGGGATATCTAAGTTGTTTTTTTATCTCTGTTGAGAGACTAAGCATTGTAAAGAGGCTTTGCAGCTGTGTGCGCAGAGACCCACTGAAGAGAGAAAGAGGCTTTGCAGCTGCGTGCGCAGAGACCTATTGTAGAGAGAAGAGTCTACAGTTGAGTGCGCAAACTAGAATTGTTGAACTCTTTCCATTAATATAATCAACAGTTCCCGTGGACGTAGCTCCCATCTGGGGGGTGAACCATGTAAATACCTTGTTGTGTGATTGAATCTATGTGTTTTATTTGTTTATGGTTAAGTTCACGCTTAAGTTTCACTATGTATCTTCGCTTTTATATGTATTCTCTATATGAATGAGTGATGAGAATAATATGTTGAGTGTTGAACATATATGCTTGAATGTTGAATGTGCAAGTAATTCTGAATATGATGAATGCATGAGTTATTTGGGTAAACACTAAGTCAGCGAATTCTGTGTTAAGTGCGATTCCCTGAAAGCACAGCACTGGAAGTGCGCGGTTGCATTGTATTTCACCGTATTGCATGAGTTCGCAAAGTACACAGTCCCTTATGTTGAATGCATAATTACACTAAGTCAATGAAGTCTTTAAGGTGTGTGATTATTGAGAAGTTTTGTTGTCCTATTGTTTCAATGGTCGTTTCGAAGTGCACAGTCCCTATGCACGCTATAGCATAAGTGATAACCGTGAAGTAGGTGAAACTTCATGCAATCCCCCAGTCTATTAATCGTGCATCACTTGATTGCAGAAACCTAATTCTGTAATCCCCCATAAACTTCGCCTCGGGTGAGACCTCATTCTACTCACAGACTGTTGCCGAAAGGCCCGGTGGAGAAGGGTTTTGTTGGACCACAACTGTGCAAAACCTGGGTCAACACAAGAAATTTAAAGAACGAGGATATTGAATCCTAACAAACATGCTTGTCTCAGATCATCCTCATCATAATGCACTTCCTTAACTATGCAACAATTATGTCTTAGCACATCTGATGTACTGCCTTACTTCACACACATCAACTCAGTCGTCATGCATTAGATAACCTTCTTCACTACACGCTTCACAAGATATACTTCAAATCTATCTCTGCACTTTTTTCTTAAATCATCTATGACTGTATGTGTGCTATATGTGATACTTTCATTCAGTCCTCATGCACTTGTGCATCTTCTGCAATTCTTCCTTTCTGTCTTCATGCAACTGACACAGATTCAAAGCATCATTCTATGCACCATCAGTTATTCCATTCCTCTTCTTTTGTGAACTCGTCTCTCTGATAGATCATGTTGTTCTAGTTCGACAAGCCCTTGATTCCTCGAGTATTAGAATCTTGATAAATTTGTATCTTCCAGCCTTTCTCTCAATATTACCTAAAATCTCCAACTTGCTTCTTATATATACTTGTCCTACGCAGATTGTATGTCCACAAGTTGGTTGTTGCATCCTTTCTTCTTTGATTCACGGTTCATGCTTCCACCACTTGTCATGTTCTGCACCGTTGAGGTGTCATATCTTGTGGGTCTTATGCATACATGGTCCTCGCCTTAGTGGGAATTTCACCCTTACGGTGTGGTCTTTTTCCCTTGATGTTCCATTGCTTGTGGGACTTGCACACTCGACATATTCAACTACTACAGCCTTCTTGGTACTTGTGCGTGCATCAACAACTAAAAGCTTCTTCTAATTGGTGAGTCTTGCATGCTTTCGATATTAGCATAAATGTTTGACCATTTCGTGTTCCAAGCTGCTTGCACACTCCCGAACCTTGTCCAAACAACTCTTTGGCTTGCTTGCGTACTCCTGAAATTTGTACAAACAACTCTTTGGATTTTACCATATGTACTGGATGTATTCCTTATGTACTTCTTCAAAATGGATATGCTTGATGTGCCTTTGGATATACTTCTTTAGACTGGATTCCATGTATCACTTGACCTCTTGATTACATATACTTCTTCAAAGTGGCTTTCATATACTTCTTCAAATTGGCACACGAATACTGAATCCTCTTTGGCATTAGCTGACATCAATGACAACCAAATTTCAACAGATTGTTCTTGACACACCCAAAAATATGATCCAAGCCACCATATGTCGTGAATATCAATGATACAAAATCATACAAGTTACCTCTTCCTTACAACCAATTTCAACACAATCTCATGCAATCCCCCTTTCCACAATCTTAGTCCCTCAAGAAATCCAACCCATCAAGTGCAATGATGAAGATAAGAACAATTTAGGGAACTAACATATTGAACGTTTTAAACTTGTTGTAGAGAATCAAAGCATATAGATTCTTTTAAGCAAATAGAGATTACACCACAACATTCACACATAATACACGGAGATTTACCCTAGAATCCCTTAACCGGGAAAACCAACAAAATTTAGAGCTGCACCTCTTAATTTTTTCATATTGATTATTATCCACTCACAATACAAATATAGGTATTCTGCAGCATCCAAATCCCTAATCCGTTAACCCAGATTTAGAAAATAGACTCCAATCCCTTAACAAGGATTAAATTACATATTTTTAAAAAGAACCCAAAAATACGCTGAAAATAGCCCCAAAAAAATTTGAACTCGCTTCACAGAAGGGGGAGGGTGTCAACATGCCCCCCCCCCACCATAACCCCCCCTAATCAAGTAGCATGCACAACACCCAGTGCATACGAAAGAGCACTAGATGGAGGGGATCTTCAGGCACAGTCAAAGACGCCCCCCCCCCCCACACACACACCTGCAAACAATATAACACATACTCAACACATCTCATGGTGTTCATAATTTCTTTGCATGGGTATGCCAATGGTAAACACATGCCATCATTATATCAATATGATCAAAGCATAAAAAGGGATCACAGTGTTAGCATAATAACATCCTCCTCATTTTGTCAAGTTTCCAACATCCAACATTTTTCCTCACTAAATACATCCATTATCTCACTTGTATCACAATCATATAATTACAACACGATATCACCATTAACTTCACAATCACAATTTGAATATATCCATTACAATAAATATTAGATTTTTCAAAGATGTGAACCTTTCAGAATACTTACCTTTTATATGTAATAGAGTTATGATATAGCATATTCAGAATTTTCAGAAGCTAAATTTTCCTTTTGATTATTTTTATATTTTCTTACTATGTTAAGTCTTTAGTCCCTTTTGCTAAGGCTAAAGTGAATCTCTTTGTTTGCAAGGTTTGTAAATGTTGTCCCAGTTTATTGGGTCTTGGGGAGTTTATTAAAGCTTTTCCAAGTTCTCAAGTTGTCAGGATGTTGTTTTGGTTAGTACATGAGCTGACCAAATTTTGAAAATACGAAGCTGGAATTAAATGCTAAAAATTTGGGACTTTTGATGGGAAACAAGCAATGTTTCTATGGCTTATTGAATAGATGCAAAAGGTGGAATCACTTGTGTGGAACTATTATGTATTGTAATTTAAATTTTCCAATGGCATAGAACACAATATAAGAACTAAATTAGGTGAAGCAAGTATAAGATCCTTGGAATATTCAGTGGTGATCACATTGACAATAGTGTGTTATTACTTAGATTTGTCCATAGAAATGTCATTTACAATAGACATTATATACCGAGATAATGGTTCATAAAAATTCCTCTCTTTTTGCAAGACATTTTAGAATACTTGACCCATTCACAATTGTTCACTTTAGAGGAAACATTTAGGGAAAACATAACCACAACTTCATATCCATTCATAAGTCTCAATAATATGATGAGAATTATTTCTTAAATAATGTTATGAAGAAATCCAGAAAATTAGCCTCTATTTTCCCATACTAGAAAGTAAAAGGGCCTTGCATAATCATTTCATTAATCAAATAAAACTATAAATATTTTATGCATTCTTACTCCTCATAGCAACCAATAGCAACATATGCCCAAAATATTCTAAGCCTACATAATCATAAAGAGGCCACACAATCCATGTGAGGCCACATAATCCATGCATGTGTACTTTACATATTCACGATATGCTTATGTAAATCAACAATATAGAGGGCACACAATCCATTCATGTGTACTTTAAATATTCACAATATGCTTATGTAAATCGAAAATATATTATTAATGACATTATAATATATAGGAAATAACATAGAAAATGCCTAAATCGATACCTATTGCAATTCCAACCAACCCATAAATTAAAAAAACTAAAATCGATCGCATGCTAGACAATTATTAATTCACCTTATAACAAACTTCAACCTTTACATTGGTATTGGATATTGGAATGCCAATGCTTAGGATTTCTAGTAGTGTTATTGTCAATTGCTTGCAAGTCCAAATCCTCGGCCATCTACCAATTCCATAGTTTCACAAATAGGAGAATTGTCCAATTTGGAAATAAGCAATATTGGGCATGATTGGATGCCTCCTTTGCATGAATTCCCCTATCTCGTTGTTTTTTGTGAGGTGAGGTTTTAAGATTTCAGGTTACAAAAATTATCGATACCGCAAGCATCTACAAATATTTATTGATAGTATATACATCACAAATATTTATTGATACTATCATAACATATTAACTTTAAGTATTATGTATTTAATAAAGGGTATCCTTGATCCTAATCATATTTTTTTGCATACATAAGAATTAGTGTTGAGAGGGTTTTTCTCCTAGGGTTCTGCAGCCCGTAGGGGCGACACCCTGCAACACCTTGATGAACACTCACGATGGTTGCAGCACGGTCTTCGAGGGATCTGACACTCGCACGGACTATCACAATGTCAATACTGTTGATTATTCGTCGGACCCATACGAAGGTAAAAACCCTTTTATCTCTTTCACCGATTTTATTTCTCTGCAAACGCACTGTAACTCTTCAGCGGTTACCACGCCAGCCACTACCCCTCTGCTACCCTCCGAAGGTTTACAAAACGGTTATATGACATCTGGTGGGGGTTTCTCGATGGCAGCACCAACAACAAAACAACTGTCTCCCACAGTGAGTGGTTTATCAATTAGTCGTTTCACCTTTGACAGTTTTTCTGTCCCGGGGCTAGAAGATCCTCTCCACTCTATCCTTGGCAACCCTAGCTGCGCCTTGGGTGAACATATTCCTTATGCCTCCTCGATTATCCACACAGAACCCTTGTCGGATGCCTGGCCTCTGAAAAACGCAGCGCTCTCGGAGCTTGGGGTTTGTGACCTGTCCACTGGTGGTTTCACTGTGCCGAACTCATATCCATACCCTGTGGAAAACCCTCTCACGCAGATTCTGGACGATTTTATAAACTCCTTATTCTGCTCTCCTCCCCATCCTAGCTCTTCCCCACCAACCCTCGGCAACAAGGGCAATCACCCGGGTGCACAACCCTTTGCACGTCGACAGGAGACCTCATCTTCGCACAAACAGAAAGGAAATTTTTTAAAATGTGCGCGGGATAGCATCAACCTGATCTGTGGACAAAACGTTTCAGTGGCCAACTCACTGAATATGGCCGATACGGTGTTGGTCGGCCGTTGTCGTGGGAAATATCCACGTTCGGAGGATTTGGATCGATGGGTTACAACAAATTGGCTACAATTCCTAGATTAGAAACCGGAGATCATGATTCTGTCACGAGGCTGGTTTGTATTCAAGTTCAACTCTCATGAGGATGTTAGACGCATAATGGCTTCACACTGGAGTTTTGGAAACACTCCCATTCTGTTCAAAAGATGGACCCCTATGTTCGATGCGGACACGGAGAAATTTGACGTCATCCCTGTTTGGGTGTGTCTCCCGGGTTTACCTTGGGAATTTTGGAACGCGGACTCGTTCCAGGATATCGAAAATGCGTTGGGCTCATTCATAGATGCAAATCTCTCATTTCAACACACCTGGCTTTTCTCGGCAGCCCATATTCTTGTTGCTATTAACGTACGCAAGGGTCTGCATCCACACATATTTTTTTCTTGGGGACTTGCTCAGCGGACGCAAAGACTGGATTATGAGGGTATTCCATTCTGATGCCACCGCTGTCATGGTATTGGGCATCTTGCAAAACATTTTTGTCTCACCTTCCATCCCAAAATAGATAATACTCGCAAAAGGATGGAGGGCACATCAACTGGACCGAGGGACATCTCTTTGAAGGAAGGTAGGAATGGAACTTCTTCGGGTCCTCTTCAACAGAACACATGCAATGATTATGTCGAGGCTCGTTCGGCATCTGTGGCTGCTCCCACTTCTTCCACGCTGCAGACATCACGGGCCCTTGAGGGTCTCACTCCAGCACCGACTCAAATTTGCTCTGTGGATGCTACAGCTCCGTCAATTCCGAGTATGAATGAATCACTTGACCCTATTCACACATCATTTTTTTCTACTTTCAACTCTATGCATCTATATTCCCCTGTTTCTATTGGCTCTCCCACCCCTGTTCCCCCTCCTTCTCCCCTCATTACCTACATCCCCATTACCACCGCCCCTATCATGGACTGCTCTATGGCTCCCCTTCTCACCGAACAAACTGTACCCCCCCCATATGCTTTCACTTACGCACTCGCGACATCCCCATCTTGACCAACTTTCCCCTCGGTTCCGGCCTGGGATCAAATCCACCTCTGCGCAAACCTACTCGTGGTCGTGGCCGACCCACACATTTTGCCTCAGCCCAACAACAGGCGATTTTGGACCTAGAATATGGCAAACAACGATCCATCATTGGGGCAATTAGATTAGTACATGCCCATTCTAGGGTTCCCCCATGAAAATTTTGTCTCTAAATTGCATAGGTTTGACAAGTAAACCTAAAAAACTTGCCCTATAGGGGTTGATCTCATTACAACATCCTGACATTTTTTTGCTTCAAGAAACTATGGGGTCAGACTCTGATGTTCTGGCTATACTCACTTCTTCTTTTCCTGCATACAATTTTACTGCCATTAGTGCTCGTGGGCTCTCTAGAGGCCTCGCCTCGGGCTGGAAAAAATCCACAAACAAACTACACAACTCCTGGGGCTTCTCCTCGGGTTTGGGCGTGGAACTTTTCCACTCAAGATTAAACAAAACTTTCAAGATTATCAACATCTATGGACCCTATGTTGATCATGAAATCTACTGGAACTCCTTTCGGCGGAACTCCATGATTTTGGGGCCTGACACTATTATCGGTGGTGATTTAAACTTCACCCTCGGCTCACATGAGATCTGGGTACAACAAGCTCGCGGCGATGTGCTCTCTGGCTTCTTTGAACTACTCCTTCTCGACACCCATCTCATTGATTACCAGCCACCCTTATTGAAGCCGACATGGAATAATCATAGAACTGGGGAGGGTTGCATCTCTAAGCGAGTAGACCGCTTCCTTATTACTGAAGCACTCACCAATCAACCCTACAAAATGCGCCAGTGGATCGACTCGGGGGGCATGTCGAACCATCTTCCCATTTGTTTCGAGATTCAGGGAGAAAACAAAAAACCGCCCAGCTCTTTCAAACTTTGTGCTTCCTGGATTAAAGAGGAGGAGGATGCAAACATCATAAAAAACTCCTGGATCCCTTTTCAGCCTAGAACAGGGTTACACGCAGCACCTCACTTTGTAAAAAACCTCACTTTGATAAATAAAAAACTTCTAAAAGATTGGGCACACAAAAAGCATGAATCAGACGCCTTGGAACTCACCAAGGTTGAACTGGAGTTGGCTTCTATTCAGGAACAGTTTGGGGGAGGGTTTGCCTCTCCGGAGTCCACCACACTTCTAAAAAACCTGGAAAAATCGAGAAATAAATTACTTCTTGAGAGGGAAGAAGTTTGGAGACTAAAGAGCAGAGCTATCTGGCTGGAAAGTGGTGATGAAAATACAAAATTCTTCCATTCCTACGCAAAGGGATGAAAAGCACAAAATACTATTTGGGAACTAAAGAATGCTCAAGGAGAATCAGTATCCTCTTTTGAGGACTTGGCTACTTTGGGCTCTACTTATTTCAAATCACTCTTGTCAAATAAAAATAGGGCCACTATTGTTAAAGTGATTCGACTCTCACAATTTTTCCCAGGAGCTGTCACAGCAGAGGACAACCAGAATCTCATGGAAGAAATCACCGAGGGGGATCTCAAGGCTACTCTTCATAGTTCCCAAAAGGATAAGAGCCCTGGCCCGGACGGATGAACCATTGAATTTTTTATTGAGTACTTTGACACCATTGGTGTTGATCTTCTCTTTCTTGCTGAAGAATCCAAATGCGGTGGGCTCATAGATCCCCCTTTAAATTCCACCTTCATTGCTCTTATTTTGAAATCAAACAATCCTTCCTCTTTGGATGATTTTCATCCAATTTCCCTCTGTAATATTACTTACAAGATCGTGGCAAAGATTATGGCCAAGAGACTAAAACCTGTTCTCTGTAGTTTCATCTCAAAAGAACAGTTCAGGTTTCTGGAAGGACGACAGATACATGAAGCCATTGGGGTAGCACAAGAGGGTCTACATTCTCAAAAACTAAAGGGCATCAAGGGTGCTATTCTCAAAATTGATCTCTCTAAGGCTTTCGACCAGGTCAACTGGATTTATCTTTGCATGCTCATGACACACCTTGGTTTCGACTATGCTTTCATCAAGTGGACGATGAGCTGCATAACCAATGCCTCCTTCGCAGTTCTCATTAATGGGTCACCATCTCAATTTTTTTGCGCAGAAAGAGGGCTTCGGCAAGGCTGCCCATTATCTCCCCTGCTATTTCTCCTGGTAGCCGAAGGACTCAGCAGGGCCATTCCAGATGCTATCTGACAGGGCTCCTTTCATGGTTTACATATCACCAACAACTTTCGCATTTCTCATCTACTTTTCGTAGACGATATCCTCATATTTTGTGATGGCACTATTGGGGATGCAGAGCAATTAAACAATATTCTCACCCTCTTCCAAGCAGCAATGGGGATGGTAATAAATGTTCAAAAATCCTCAATTACACTCTACGGACTATCTACGGCAGAATATCACAGGTATACTACACTCTTTCCCTTTGAATCCCTCCTGCTTAGCGAAGGCTTAAAGTACTTGGGTTTTCATCTAAAACCAAATGGATATAAAAAGAGTGGCTGGAACTGGCTCATTGAAAAACTTGAAAAGAGGCTTATGGATTGGAGCCACAGATGGCTCTCCATAGTCGGGCACCTAATTCTAGTCAAATCCGTTCTTGAAGCAATTCCATTTTACTGGATGTCGCTGGCTTGGATCCCAAAAGGCATAAAGGAAAAGGCCAGGAAACTATGTTTTCGTTTTCTCTGGTCTGGACATTCAGAAACCACTACTTCTCCATGGTTCAAATGGGAATGCATAGCTCAGCCGAAATCATTAGGGGGATGGGGACTCAAGCACATACACCTTTTTGCCACTTCTCTAGCTGCTAAGGCTAGCTGGCGCCTTATAAACACTTCAAATCTATGGACCGAGGTAGTTTCCCAGAAATATATTGTCCCATCTACTATTCTTCAGTGGATCAGAAATCCATCAAAGCCCAGATCTGGGATTTCTGTCATCTGGAAAGCGGTTCTGGATTCTCTCCCACTTATTACTCAGGGACTCGCTTGGAAAGTGGGTGCGGGAACTTAGATTCGAATTGGCTCGGACCCTTGGCTTGGATGTCAAAACCATCATCTCTTGCCAGCACCTCTTATAAACTTTCTCCAACAGAATGGTTATTTTCATCTTTCACATATTGTTGATCCGGCGACCATTAGCATCTGGAAACAGGGATGGTTATCTACGGTGGATCTTCATATCCCGGAGGAACTACAAAAGCATTGGGACCTGTATATCTCGTCTTTAAAACAATCACATGCCCATATATCAGAAAGTGAGGATGAACTTTTGTGGATGCCGACCTCAAATGGGAAATATGCCCCAAAACTGGGATACAAATTTTTAATGGAACAAAATCATCTACAAGATGAACCATCTTGGTGGTGGAAAACTGTTTGGAAATCTCATTGTCCTTCAAAATATAAATTATTCATGTGTTGTACTCTCTCAAATTGCATCCCCACCTGGGATCGCATCAAGAACAAACGTATTGAGGTCCCGGGATGGTGTATCCTATGCAAACAGGCCGACGAAACTTCAACACATCTATTTATGGACTGTATGTTTTGTAAAAATATCTAGGCAGCAATAAAAGATGTTTATCCGGTTGCAGATATGTGGAGAGGGAATTCTATTGAAGCGGCATGGAGAAATTGGTATGACACTCAAACAACTACATCCATACGGGCCTTACCTTTGATCATCATCTGGGGCATATGGATTGCTTGAAATCAATTGATTTTCTATGGAAAAAACACTAGCCCATCCATTTTGATTAGTCATTCTCTCTCCATTCTTTCACACTTCCCTCAGATTGCACCATCACCACACTACCGGGTCCCTATTGCTGAAAACATCATCCAAAATATCCCTTGGGCTTTTTTCGACGGTGCTTCACAACACAATACCTGTGGGGGGGGGAGCCATACTTCACCTCTCAGCCACACACTATTTTAAGATCCATATGGGCCTGGGCAAAGGCACAAACAATTATGTTGAGCTTCATGCATTAAAACTTTTGCTCCTCTTTGCTTTAGAAAAATAGTGCACTAGATTACAAGTCTTTGGAGACTCTTTAATCATCATCAATTGGATCAACAAACTTCACCGTTGTCATCACTTGATCCTTAATACATTACTTGAAGACACACATAGAACTGCGACTCTTTTTTACTTCTTCTCTTGCAAACATGTCTATAGGGAAAGGAATGTGGTCGCGGATCTCCTTTCCAAACAGGGATTGACTCTTACACATGGACAGTGGCAGATTTCCGAATATCAAAATGATACATTTCATGAATATTATCATAGACCTTTTTTCGAGGGACCAGCTCTTCTAGAGCCACCACTATTTTGATCGGCATAAACTTTTTGTATATATTTTTTTGGGCTACATATCTACATAGCAATGATACTAAGACATGGATCATGCGTGATCTAAACATTTACTGCATATTTCTTCAGACATTTTTTCAGGCTTGAAGCTGAAAAGCTATATTTCTGAAAAAGCTCTCAGAAGATTTTATACAATATATAATTTGATTATTTTAATGAAATTACGCTTTTTTCCAAAGAAAAGAAAAAAAAAAATTAGTGTTGAAATTATAATGTAGAAACTTTTAAGTTAGTTTTTTCAACGTTATTAATTGTTTTGAATGATATACTATGTAGAAACTTTTAAGTTAGTTTTTTCAACGTTATTAATGGTTTTGAATGATGTACTAAGGGGTTGTGATTTTTTCACCTCATTCTCAAAGTGCTTTCAACTCAACTCTTCTCTTAGCTCCACGTTTGATAAAAAACTTGATTCCCTCATTAATCCCCACAATATTGTTAGTCAAAATCATATTGTTTATGGAAAGAGTTAGTTTCTTAGTTTTTACTTCTAAACAATTAGTTGAGTATTAGTATAATCTTCTAGATTGTTCTAGGTAGATTATTATAGGGTAGTTACCTAAAAGTATCATTGATAGATTAATGCAAAACATACAAAATATATTGTAAACAATTTTAGTAAACCGTAATTAACATTGATAACTAAATCCTAATTATCAATAATATTATGTGTTTTGAGTTTAGGGAGACATATTTCGCATTCATTTTGTTACTAAGCTATTTACACTTTATTGAGTAATGTGATCCATATTTCCGAGACTATTTATAATTTACAGATGGTGTACTTTAAGATCATGTAACAAGCAATAATTCTAAGACATCATTGACTAATCACATGGTGTACTTTAAGATCATGTAACAAGCAATAATTCTAAGACATCATTGACTAATCACATGGTGTACTTTAAGATCATGTAACAAGCAATAATTCTAAGACATCATTGACTAATCACATGACCATAAAGTGTATCATGTATAAATTATAAATAATTCCATTAACATTCATCTCACTTATTTATTTATTTTTATATGGGAAATGGTTATATTCTCATTAATATTAAAAATCCATGGTTGAGTTGGTCAATATTGAAGAGTAAAAATTATCCAAAAATTCAAAATACAAAGAAAAAAATTTCCAATTTTGATCAAAATGAGTCCCTAGTGATTGTCTTTGCTTACTATATGTTTGATGTGTCCTATAACCTTGATATCTATAGATTTTGACAATTGGCCACATAGAAAAATTAATTAACAATACATATATAAAACTTGAGACACTTATTTTAGGCTATGCCCACCATGGGATTCTTCTATCATTGCTTCTTTATTTCTCTTTGATTCTTGCATCAACTTCTTGTCTCATTCTAGGGTTGGTAGGAGCAAGAGGGGTGCTTCTTGTCCTCGAATAATATCAAGAATGTAAATACACTTGGGGCCTTGGAATAGAAAAGAACAATCAAGGAGAAGCTCTAGCATTATGGAAGGGAGTCATCCTGGAAAAATAAAAAGGATGTCAAGAATTGACAATCATCGGAGACTCGGAAATAATCATAAGTTTGCTAATTACAAATTCTTCCCCAAAGGACCCTTATCTAAACAATATTATCATTAGAATCAAGTGCATGTGTAAAAAATTCACGAAAGTGAATTTCATCCATGTGCTAAGAAACCAAACTAGGGTAGCCGATCGCCAGGCAAAAAATTGGGTGTAAATTAGCTCAAAGTTCATGCAAGATCGAGGGGGCATCTCATTTAATCTACATTCCCTAATGATTCATGAAAGGACACAACACATCTCTATGACGCACTTGTAAAGTACATTTGGTAATTGCCTAATTACCTATTGGAATCTTATTAATACTAAGAGGGGGGTGAATCTATATTAGCACGATTATGAGCATTTTTAACTTCTTATCAATTGAACTTGAACTTATATTATGCATCCATTATAAATAGAAACATTATCCATCACATGAGAAATACATAGAACACACGGATTTTTACGTCCAAACCCAAACAAGAGAAAACCACATAATGCTCTCTTACATTAAAAATATTACATTCATGGAAGCACCAAATTCTGAAGTTCTCCAGCACCAACTGGAAGGAGGCATCAACTCCCTGTTTTTACAGGCTAGGACCTAAAGGAGGCATTGAATCCCTGATTTACCATCTTCAACTGGAAGGAGGAACCGACCCCCTATTCCTTGCCTCGTCCTACTTCCCTTGTATGACTCTAGAATATATTTCTTTGTTATTCAAAGAATTTGCGCACTCTTCAGATTATCTGCAATTCATTTCGTTGTGTGCACCTTCTATATACTGAGATCTTGCACTTGATGAAGTGTATCACTTACTTCACCTGACTACATTAACATTACACACTTGACATCATACTTCATGATATTCTACAATTTGCACTGTGGTTCAGTATGTCGTTATGTTTCTATGCATCTATAAACTCAACTAATACTGTGCATCCTCTGATGTGTTGTTGTTCTAACTTCGTGCATCTATATCAGATCAATTTGTGCACCATCTATTATGCTACACTTATATCTTGGTGCATCTATATTAGATAATCTATGACCTTCTACATACCATCTGCAATACTGCCTTTCTGTTCTTCGTACTTGTCTCATATTACCCTCATCATACTGCGCATATTCTGCTATGCTATTGTTATGTCTTCAAGCAACTATCACAGATAAACTAATTTACTTCGTGCATAACTAGTTGTGCTTCAAGTCTGTTTTTTTGCATCTGTCACAGATAAACTACATCTTGCGCACCATCAACAATTATGTTCTTTTTTTCGTGCACACTAGGATCTCTACTAGATCATGTTGTTCTGGTTCCATGAACCTTAATACCCCAAAATTAGAAGCTTTACAAATCAGAGTACTACCACTTTTGCATCTTCAAGCTTGCTTCAACTATCCAACCTGGATTCTTATTTATACTTGTCCTGGGTGGATGGTATGTCCACAAGTTGGTCATAGAGTCCCTTCTTCCTTACTTCACGGTTCCTCTTACTTCACTCTTACGCCACTTGTCATGATCTTCACCATTAATGTATCACACCTTGTGGGTCTTGTGCATACTTGGTCCTTTGCATAGTGGGTCTTGCGCACTTTGTAGCCACTTTGTGTGGGGTATTACGCACTTGATGTACCATCGCTTGTGAGTATTGCGCACTTGACTTTTCCAACTACCACTTTCTTATGGGACTCTTGTGCGCTTCAACAACTTGTATACTTATCTGATTGGTGGGTCTTGCACACGTTCGAAACTTGCATACATGTCCAACCACTTCTTTCTCTAAATCTTATTGTGCACTCCCGAAACTTGTCCAACCATTCTCTTTCGTATATACCTTTGAAGTAGCATGACTACGTTAACTTGTGACTTACACATGTACCTTATGTACTTCTTCATACTCGATGTACTTCTATAATCTATATGTACTTCCTATGTACTTCTTCAAAGTGGATTTCATATACTTCTTCAAACTGGCACAAGGATATTTAATCCTCTTTGACATCAGTTGACATCAATGATAACCAAAGTTCAACATTACCATCAATGTAAGGTGGACACAACAGGACACAAGATTGCATGGCAATCATCTGGTGATATCATTAAAGACCCAACCCGCATTGAAGTACCAGTATTTTCAAACCCCTAGTGAAGCGTGTAGGATTACTCTTGAAATGGAATCGAGGTAGCGCGAGGAAATTGGTTCAAGCATACCTACATTCAAATTGGAGTCTCGTGGATAAGCTTGAAAATTAGGCATGGAGGAGGAATTATGGCAGGTTCCAGCTCCCAATAGCCTTGGTGTTGTAGGATTCCTCCCAAAGGTTCATTTTTCCTTAACTTTATTGCCTTGCTCCAAAAGAATGACTATCAAGGAATGGCCACAACACTATGGAACTATCAAAATTTCTCCAGCATTTGGCTATCAAATCAAGAGTTCCACACTTTCCTACTACATGAGATTGGGCTTGTATTTATAATCTCGAAGGGATGGTTAAGAGGTGAGAGGATAAGGGGATAAGGATAGGAAAGGATCCCAAGGGTTTAGGAATTCAACTGAGATCCACCCAAATATTAAGAGATGATTGTCCATGAGGGCTTTGTTCTAGAAGCTCTTTGAACCTTATCGTTTACCCTTCGTAAAAACAATGTTGCGGGGCTTGTATGAATGAAACATGATATAGTGCCGCATTATGTGGTGATGCAACCTGTGACACTGGGATTTTTGCAGGTTGTCAGAAATAAATATGCGATAACCTCTCAAACTAGGTTTTTTAAAGGTAAATTTCCTCATGAATCTCAACTTCCGAGCAAGTTTTTTCACATTCTTTGGGGATCATGGAAAGGAAGAAGGTGCATTACCCACCATTGTCACATCCCCATTTTTACCCTTATAATATTTTGGGCTATCATGTAAATATTGTATGCATATTATGTATGGTTCCTAGCGTGGAGCTCAAGGCCAAGGCCACGCTAGTGAACACTCGACCTTGAAGAGGCAAGTATTGGATATTATGCTACCCATGTGCTCGTGAACCATGGGGATTGTAAATATGCATTTTAATATAAATGCCCGCAACTAGCTATGCAATGCAACAAGAGATGGGGGTATGTTATTTACAAGAAATTGGGAGCGAAATATTCAAACCCTTGAGCCAATCAAGTCAATACAAGTGTCAATGAGAGAACCCATGAACCCTCAACTACACATGTTGACTTTTGTGCCCAATCATTGATTTCTCTAAAGATTTGGTTGAGGTAGTTAATGCCTTGGGGAATGGAGAGGAATGACTATCCAAATTCGAGTATGGGCAAGCCACCCTTCCTAGAATTTCGTGTTTGGATTCTTGGGCAAGAAGAGAGCCACGAAATTTCCCCCAATCCATTATTCACCCATAATTGTTTCTCTCTCATGAGTTTTGGAGCTTGCTGGGCATTTCTCTCATGAAGTATGTTGTAAATTCACTGGTTTTCAAGCTGAGAATCCCGTTTTTGTGATGGTTGGACTATGGGGAAAGAGGAGAATCCATTGGGAAGCTCAATAGATAAGTTTTGATAGCTTGCTGTTCCGTTATTGTTGTAAAAACGTTTTTGAATTTTCAGATTTGGTTTTCATTTGTGGAAAAATCGTTTTTGTGAACCCAGCTGTTATCTCCTACCTTAGAAATCATTTTTGAATGTTTCCATCAATTGTGTGACTGTTTATATGTCAATTCCGGGTTCCAACCTGTCACGTTTTTGCCAAAAATTCGTTTTGGTTCCTTGCTGCCAGTTAATGATTGTGTGAATGTTATTTTTGTCCCTTGAATGCCCATAAACGTTTTTCCTGTGTTTTCCTTCTTTTTCATAGCTGGGAAGGACGTTTTTGTGGTGGCTAATAGTGGGGAAGAAGGGAAAACGATTTGGGGGTTTTATAGAGGCCGTTTTGTCCCACTGTGGGCTCATACATCTGCGGGAGAAATCGTTTTTCTTCCCTGGGGTTGATTCCCTCTTCCCACAATCCGTTTTTGGGTGTGCAACGATTTGGGAAAAACCCATAGACTGTATTTTGTGAATCCCATTGTTGAAATGTGTGCCCATGCCCAGTTTTGAGTTGCTATGTGTAAATGAATGTTGGGGTTGAGATGGGTATCCATTGCTTTGGGTTGTGCTGAGCTTGAGAGTCCCATTTTCCTTGTAGATATCATGCCCAGCTCGGGTGTGGTCTATGAGTGTTGAAAGAATATAGGCTTGGCAGAGACCTACGGTTGGGTGGAACGTTGCAGCGACATAGCTAGTTGCTTGGGACAGCATTACAGTGAGATAAGTATATTATCTCATGTGTATTTACTTCTGCACTATTTTATTTAATTGAGGACTGCTTTTAATATGTTGAATGCATGTGAATGTGTGTGGATGATATTTATTCCGCTGTGCATGTCTTATTGATTAGCATCTGCACACATATGCATTTATTTGTAATGCAATTCCTTATATTTATGTGAGTCATCATATGTTGAAATGGGCTAAGTTATATAAAAGCCCAGATTTTGTTGAAATCATGTTCCCTTCCTTGCGTTAATAGATGGGAGGGGATGTGACAACCATCATGATGATGAGGAAAATTACATGTAACATATTTCCCCCCAAAGTATGAAGCTAGAGAGGAGTGATAGCTAAAATACTTTGTCAAATGAGTGTTGAGGCAAGGCACCCATTGGTTGAAAACCTAGCAAAAGCAAACAAGGAATTATAGTACAGTAATTTTTCATCTCTGATATATGCATCCCAATGACTCATAGCATGGCTTCCAACCAATACATTGCATATCCATGTCAAGTGATATAGGTCATGGCTGCCAAAATACATCATAGATCCATGCCAAAAGACTCAAATCTGGACATAACTACCAAAGATACATTGTAGATCTGTCATAATGACTAAAATTCGAGCATATCCACCAGACATACATTGTGGATCTATGCAATGGTACAAACACAAAATAATCCAATGCAACCTGGGGAAGGAAAATAATACAAAATTAATGCTTAAAGGAAAACCCAGGGTCTTCATCCTGATCACAAATGGTACGATTCTATCCATGTGAATAGATGTTTTGGCATCGAACATGGTATAAACCACTTGTTAACGGTCTTTGAGGTAAACCAGTAACAAGTGAAATGAAAACCACCATTTATGTCAATGACTCCCAAGGTACCCTAGTACATTCCCTCGAATGTGAATTGATGAGCTAAAGTTGAACACTTGGTGGAATATTGCGATCAGAGGCCAATGATGTAAGCCCATTGTTGAAAGCAAGGAAACCTGCCATTGAGGCATGCAATTCCAAGGTACTAACTAGTTTCTAAGTACAATTCTTGGATAATGTGTTGAATTCAACAAGAATAGACTCATAGAAGGAGGGACATGATGTTTCCCTCATAATTGACATGAAATAGGAACAAAGAGTTTTGGAATGATTATTAATAAAGAATGACTTTGGGATTAACTCAAGGATGGTCGACATGAAAGAAGGCTTAATGATGGAAAAATAGGTTGACGCAAAAGATGGTTTATAGGTTGAATCTATTATGAAACAATAAGTTCTAACACAATAAAGGACTTCTCTTGAACATATTGACATGACAATTTTATTGGAAACACTGACTCAACAAGGATCACAAACCAATGAGTAGACTTATGGAGAAGTACGATCAATGAGAGACAAGCAGATTTCCCAACCATGACCGAAAGGGAAAAAGGATGCCATGTTCAAGAGTGACTTGCTACAATTAATATAAGTTCAAAACATATCCCTTCCCACATTTTCCCCATCATCATTGATGAGTACCTCTCTCTTTTTTATCGAGATTGAGGAGGATAACAGATGCTCATTATAACTCATCCTTTGGATGATTCCAATCTCTCATGTTTTACAAACATGAGAAAGGAGAGGTTTAGTTCCATAAGTTTCCTTCGATGTTTGGTTTTAACGAGTCCAAATAATGTAAAATCGATGAAATTTTCACATTTAGAGAATCTGAAAGAGATCAAAAGAAGACTCCAAATGGTTCTTTTTCGTGAATGTTAGTCTCCTCGCCCGAAAAAAGAGTAAGACAATGCAAGAGAGAACTGTTCTAGTCAATATTTACTAGAGTATACATTTTTCGTAAATCATCCAAATGGTTTGAAAAAGGGGTAAACTATCACCAAACGAGCATCCTTTCAAGTTCTTAAGAGCATGAAAGAGACAAGTTCACTTGAAAAACTTTTCACATTTAAGGAGTTTGAAAAGTGCTTAAAGAAAACTCCATAAAAAAAAATTTGTGAGTTTTATGAGTCTGAAAAAGTAATAAAAGTATACTCCTTCATATCCTATGCTCCGTGGTTGACCTGTAATCTTCACAATTTGTGTCAGAAATAATATTTGACCAAAAATACCCTTTGGGAATTTTATAAAATGGCAACAATACAAAAAAAATACAAAATATTATATTTTGGGTTTTAAAAAAGAGGGTAAAAGTAAATTATTTTTACCTCTATATTTTACCGTTGCCAAGAGAGAAGAAAACCCCCCCAAATTGGTTGATCCTTCAAGTGACCATTATGGAAATATATGGAAACCATTCTCTATCTTGTCAATTCCATGTAAGATATCTCGATCCATCCTTTGTTTTCATGGTTGAATTTTAGGTTTTCATGCTAGCTTGAGTGTTTTTAAAGCATTTTTTCTTGGGGAAAATGTATTCCCTGGGTGTCACAGGGGCCCCTTTCAAGAAGTGCGATAATCTCGAATGTCGCAGTTACCCTTGTCGGGAACTATGACACTTCCACACTATGTGTGAAGGCGGGCTGTGACAGATGCAAAACGTGTCGAACAAATAAAAAAATAGAAATTTGTGCTTGGAAATTATTCATGGAAAGTGCCTAACCCTCCCTTTACTAGTCTTATGCAGGATTTGAACCAGCAAAATGTTGGAATGGAGAGACAGAGAGAGAATGAAATGGAAGACAATATTGCCGCAAATGATCCAAACACAATGCTTTCCCTCTAGGATTGTGGGTTGGCTAAGTTCTTCTTAAATCTATGGATGAGGCCCGATCAAGTCCCATTGTTGGAGTACCTGGTGAGAATGTGGGATGCTCAAGATATCCATTTTCAAGTAGGAGTGCACATTCTCACTTTGGAAGTGGAATACATCTACTTCCTAACTAAGATCTCAAGGCGAGGGGCTCATGTTTCTTTATTTAGATCTAGAGGAGGTAGGGAAGGTAGGGAAAACACAGATTCACTGATTCAATAGTATTGTAGCAATGGGACCGGGAAGGTTATTCCATCGAGGAAATGTTTTTTCACCATTGCTCAGGTTTCCAGGAACGTAGCCCCACATCTGGACACCAATGCTTAGATGCAATACGCATTAGAATGAATGAATCCTACTGTATTCAACTAGATTGAAGGCCTTATCATAAACATGAAGGATCAACTGACTAAATGAAAAATAGATCACTTAAAAAAAATTGGTTATGGTTCTATTTGGTGTCTTTCTTCCTAGAGTGGGTACCTCTCCTATGCCCACAGGTTATAGACATGGATAGCCTGGATCCATGAGAGTCTCAAATAAGGAGGTGGGTGGATTTGGTGGCCCACCATGGTGGTGGGCCCATTATATCATATGGATCGACATTCTTCAAATGGTTGTGGAGGCATCTCATCATGATTGAGGACTATGCATATGCAAGAACCGATTTCACAGGAGATCTTGATTCGGTGCTCCGAGAACGAGCACATTGGAGCAATATAGGTAGGGAGAGATTTCTATGTTTTATTTTCTTATGTATTTTTGAAATATTTCAATTTTTCTTGTTGTGTAGAGACACTAATCAAAACCATTTTTTTGCATATATTGGGCCATCAAGGTCATTCAGGTATTCACCTATCCAACACAAAGGCGAGGATAGAGCAATAGTTTCTCAAGATTTTGAAGCAACAGAGGAACTCGAGGAAATTGAGCACAACCTCGAGGGACTCACTTTGGACATTTCAGATATAGCAGCGGATGAGCTTCCATGACTCTACCAACATCACACAGTTGGAGTCTTTGGACAGATTGGTCATCTGCTTCGACAGGTGGCTTGACCTATCATATGCTATCATGAGCATCGTGTTTAGATTTTCATATCATATATATGTAGTGATTATATGTGAAATCCATGGGCTTCAATTTTGTCTCAACACCTTTTTATGAAAACTTTTTGCCACACTTAATATAAATGATTTCTAGCAGCTTATGTACTTTTTGGAATTTTGATGTGAAATTTTTGCTATGATATATACATGGATCCTGTTTCTACTATTTTAATCCCTAAATGTGTTTATCATGTGTTTTTTATTTTTATATACAGTTCACGGTGAAATGTTTCATGTATGCGTTACATGCCAATTTAACATGTAATTTGCTAAGGAATCTACACCTACATTTAAATGTCTTGGAATATGTTGATATTGAATAAACTCAAATAACCTTTTTAAGAGGTGAATCCTTCGATAAAGTTGAATTAGATCCAGGTCGCGAATGGAATAAATGTGGTTAAATTGTGACACCACAAGTTGGAAGTCAAGTTATATTATTATATGGTGTATGCGAAAGGATAAAGCTTCGGTCAATATCCCTATTATGGTGTGACATTCAACGATGTTGTTAGTTGGTGGACCTAAGAAAACTCTGCCTAAACTTAATAACTCATTGGCAAGGAAATAAACCACCCAGGATGAAGAAGCTAAGTTCTAGGTGTGTCTACTAGCACCATCAATGAATTCGGAATACACTGGCATCTGCTCATCAAAGCACAAGTCGGGATAAGTAGTGATGAGTGAAACGAGATCCTCACATGAAAAAGAATAAGAAAACTCACACCACACCAAATTTATGGTACATATATACAAAGTACACATGTAGGATGACCCTATGCATATTACGTTTTAAGGTAGATCTCATTTCTAGGTTCTCCCAAAGGTTCTCCATCAAAATGAACTAGCTCATAGGCTCCCTTTTCTAAGAATCGTTTAATCATGTAGGGGCCATACCACATGGAATCGAAATTTCCCACCCCTAGTTTATCGTGCTTTTGGTCATAAGTCAAAACTAGGTAACCTTCATTAAAGATACGAAGCTGAAGTTTTTTTTCATATTAAGCCTTAATGCATTTATTGTGTGATTCATTAGCAAGAGAGGCATCATGATAGGTCTCATCCACTTTGGTCAAGTATAAAAACATTATTATTCCAAGGTGGTGTTTGGAAAGAGTTCAACGGCTAGTTTGAGTGATGGAATCTCACACTCGATAGGTAAAACGGCTTCCAGATCATACACCAATTGGAATGGTGTGAATCCGGTTGCGGTTTTACTAAAGTTCTATTGGCCCAAAGAGCCAAAAACATCATCAAATTCCAATTGGATTTATGTGTCCCCACCATACGTTGGATCATGGTTTTCAAGACCTTATTAATGGCCTCTACTTGCCCATTTACTTGGGGATAATAAGGGGATAAGTTTTTGTGGTGAAAACCTAGCTTGGCGCTTAATTCAACCATCATTTGATTCCTAAAATGGGAATCGTGATCAGTAACAATGGCTGGAGGAACTCCAAACCTAACAATGATATGGTTAAAAACAAACAATGCAGTGGTCTCATTGTTATCAGCATATGTAGGAATATCCTCATCCCACTTAGTAAAATATTTAACAGTGACGATGATGTACCCATGCCCCCCTGGATGAGGTAGGATTTCAATGCATGAAATCGATTCCCCATTTTGAAAAAGGGCCAACGGTAATAACAAGATGTAGTGGAGCAAGATGAGAGTGATTTTTGGGATAAAATGATTTCCAAGGAGGACATTTCTTAATGGATTCCATACAATATTTGAATATGGAAGGCCAGAAGTGTCTAGTGTGTAAGATATTATGGGTCGTAGCCATGCCCAAAATATGACGACCACATGCTCTATAATGGTAATCATTCAAAACATGTTCATCCTCTTCATGATTCAAACAACGTTGTAGGATAGAATCAATACCACGGTGATAAAGGGTGTCACCAACAATGAGGTAATATTTCACATGGTGGCAAATGCAACGACAATCATCATGAGATAGATTAGGCCGAAAGTTTTGGGTTTGGAGATACAAAATGATTTCTCCATACCAAGGATCATATATAATAATGAGGAACACTGACTCATCAGGAAGAGATTCAATGGGCTCGACTTCTTCATTGGTATGGGGAAGAGCGCATATAAGCTTTGCAAGAACCAAGGATTTCTTAGATTTAGATTTCGCAAATTCCAAGTAAAACTCTTGAAGGATAAAAATATATCGAGAGTACTTTCCCCCTAGTACTTGATGAGTAATGATATGGTACATGGGGTTAGAATCAATAATGATGGTTGTATTACAAAGAAAAATTTAGTGGTAGAACCTTTAGACAGATAAAATCGCTGCCAAAACCAACTTCTCTACACTAGAATAGTGGATTTCAAGGCCAATGAGGCTCTTCCTCAGGTAATAGACCACATGTTCTTGGTTGTCGTCATATTCTTGAACTAACACCATGCCAACGGTGGAAGTATATGCGGAAAGGTAGAGGATGTAGTCTCTAGCATAATTAGGGGGATGCAACATTGGTGCATGTGATAATGCATGTCTTAGATTGTCAAATGAACGTTGAGCTTCATCATCCCATATGAAAGGGAAATATTTATTCAATAAACACATGTATCCTTGAGTAGTTGCCGCAAAATTACAAATGGATCGACGCAAAAAAATTTCCTTCCCTTTCCAACTTTGAAGTTGGGGAATATCTGTGGGTGAGGGTAAATCCACAATGTCTTCAACCTTTAAAGGATCAATCATGATCTCATCTTTGGAGACTATGAATCCTAGTAGGAATCCTGCTTCAACACAAAGATACAGTTATGAGGATTCATATCTAAGAATGATGGCTCTTAGATGTTCACTATGATGATCTCTAAGAGTCGAATGGGAGGGTAGGTCATCAAGGTAAGGATCCACTATGTGTTTAATGTCATGTAAAGCATAACATAGCCCATTGGAAAGTGGTTCCAGTATTTTAATTCCAAAGGGTAGCTTGAAGTAAGAAAACGTTCCCCATGGGAAAATGAAATCAATTTTGTGTTGGTCATCTGGGAGTATCTCTATCTGATTATAACTGAAAAATCCATCCATAAATAAAAATATGACGCTTCCAGCGCAGTTATCGATAATTTGGTCAATGAAGGGAGTCGAATAATTGTCTTTTGGACATGCCTTATTCAATTCCCTATAATCAACACAAACTCTAATATTTCCTTGTTTTTTTGCAAGAGGAACAATATTGGACACTCATTCTATTGAAGGTATAGGTGTGAAGAACCTGCAATATTTAATTAATGAAAATACACGAGATAGCAGAAAAAATAGAACTCAGAATCACTTTATTGATCGCAGGCCACTTCGAGGGGGAAACCTCCTTTGAGCAAGCTCAATACAAATAACTTCACGGTGCCTTCATTGGCCTCAACACACACTTATATACTAATTATATGCCCAATACTATGGTTCAATACCATGGGACATATAATACTACAGGACGACTTACAAAGCATATGTGTCCAATACTATGGGTCAATACCATGGGCTAATACAAACTATGGATCAACAAATACTACGGGACGACTTGCAAATCATATGCGTCCAACAACAATATACTAACAAAGTAAAGAGAAGGGTTGACACGGGTTCCTAACATCCCCTCTTACTTAGGAAAATTTTGGTCTTCAAAGCTTTAGATGTGGAAATTGATGCAGAATCTGAAGGAGTGGTTCCCCTGTAGCATCCTTGGGTTGAATTTCGTGCCACTGAATTAATGCCTCTGTGATATATTGAGAGAGAAGTTGACGCCTTTTGAGTTTCAGTGAGGATTGCATGGAAGGATGTAGATGAAGAAGAACCATATCACCTACTGGAAAAGTGCACGTAGAACAGTGTTGATCAGCTTGTTGTTTCATTCGAATTCTTTCCATGTGAAGAGTGTCGAGCAAAATGAGAAGAATATGGTCGCAGTTTCGAAGAACTGAGTCAATTGCATGGACTGGGGAACCACTGAGAGCGTATGGAAGAAGAACTGGCGGTGCCTATACATAGATTGCTTCATATGGTGTCATTTTAGATGGGGTATTGTACCACCGGGGCGCTTCAAGGAAATCCATAGAAATGGCTGTCCAAATCTGTGTAGGGAGGGACAAGGGTTCGAGCAGTCCCGGAAGGAGTGTTGTTTCACCCTTGTTGACCTGGAAAGTATCACAGCCAGCCACCATCTATTGAATTGTCATTTTCAGCCCCTGCCAAAATAAGTTACACTGTCCCCAGTCATACATTTGGAGGAACCCAAAGTGCCCTACCGATGGAGAATCATGGAGTTCATATAAGACAGAGCCCTGTTGAACAGATTGCAACAAATTTGGAACAAGTAGAGAAATAGCTGAAAGAGAAACTGGGGCATCAAATGTGCAAGAAGGGGCATCCGCCACCAGATTGTCGTTACCCTTCTTGTAAGTGATCGCATACGCATAACCCATGAGTTGCATAACCCATTTCAGGTGTGTTGGGGAGGAGACCAGTTGTTCTAGGAAATTTTTGACACTCTCATGATCAATCTTGATGCAGAAATAATTCCTGAATAGGTATGGCTACCACTTCTATACTGCATTCAAAATAGCCATCATTTCCTTCTTATATGTATATGTAGCTAAATTCTTACCGAAAAGGTCTCTTAAAGGCGACAAGTCCACTAGTTCAGCAAAGACACCTGCATATCTATCCAAGGAAGTAGTGGAGATCGTTGACGGGTGCATCTGAATGGAATGGAGCTAAGAAATGGCACCATGTGAATTCTTCTTCAGGATCTTTTCCAGGCGATGTGAACAGATGATGCAAAGAGACCCTGGTTGTAATCCTGTCAATGTGTGTTTTTTCCCATTTAGTGAAAATTGCATCCAAAGTTTAGCAAAATCCCATAAGATGGGTCCAAGTGTGCGTAACCATTGAACACCCAAAACCACATCACAGCTGCCTAAGGCCAAGGAAAATATGTCAGAATGCAAGTTATAATCTTCCATAGAGATACACACATTGTGAAACTTCCCCTTGGAAGGTAAGGTGCCCCCATTGGCAACCATGACTTCAAAGTTGGAGCAAGGATGGACAAAACAATCAGCATGTTTGGTGATCCGAGGGTCAATGAACTTATGAGTGCTACCAAAATCAATGAGTATGGTAAGAGGGGGCTTCTTGAAGTAGCCCCTGACCCACATTGTTTGGGGGGTGGTGACGTCGGATAAAGAATGGAGAGATATCTGTGGTTGGTCGTCCTAAGATGGGGGGTCAATAGGCGGCTACTGAATGTCGACCTGATCATCTATTGTATCTGGGGCGTCTTCACCAACTTCAAAGGCAGGCGGAGAATCCACATCCAAGAGATAGAGCTTTGGCTCAACACATCTATGCCCCCGAGTGAATTTCTCATCACAATTATAACAAAACCCTTTTTCTCGGCGTGCCCGCATCTATGCTTTAGACAAATGCTTGATAGGAGTTGGTCGAGGAGCTGACGTGATGGGAGGTCATTGGGAACCCATATTTCTGAAGGGAACAAAGGTGGGTTTGGAGCATTGTTGGGCTGCGATCTTGTCCTCTGCCAACTTAGCCAACCCTAGGACTTCCATCATTGTGTTGGGACAGAACATTTTAACCTCTGAGCAGATTTCATCCTTGAGACCACTAATAAAACAACTCTTGTAGAATTCATCAGACAATCCTTCTGTGTGATTGGCCAGTTTCTCAAATTCTGTCTGATACTCTCTCACAGTTCCAATTTGGCGATGTTTAGTGAGTGATCCTCTGAAGTCATTAAAAGCACTAGGACCAAATCGTTGCAAAAGGATTTGGCAAAGATCTGTCCATTTTGGCCCGTGATGAGATCTGATGTACTAACGGTACCATTGGAGGGATTCTTGTTCCAAATCAAAAGATGCAAGTGGAACTTTGTGGACATCAAAAGTATTATGCAGAGTGAAAGGGATCGGAACAAATGGATTTGCAACGGCAATGAAAGGATCGGCAACAGATGGATCTGAAATGGCATGGAAGGGATCAGAAACAGATGGATCTGAAATGGCACGGAAGTGATCGGCAATAGTTCTGGATAGATGAAATCTGTGATTTATCAGTTGAAAATAGATATGGACCCCGTATGCTCAGCTTCCTAATTGTTAAGGGGATTCACTCGGCCACCAATGTTATCTGATGACTTGCATATTGATCCAGTACCCCTCACTCCACAGCTCAGGTAAAACTGATAACCACTTTGCCACAAAAGACATATCTTGGTTTACCTCACGGGTGGGAACTAGTCAATCACGTAGGGGTCGTTGCCCTTTTCGCTGGTAGGTCCTCTCAATGGGCCAGCTACTTTGGGGTTCCTTTGGTACTCCTCACAATGAGTTTTAGGGATTATTCCCAAGTACTTCCCACAGTTTAAGTGGGTAGGGATTATTCCTAGATCCGGACCTCCAACAGATGCGAAAAAAAAATTGGCAGAAATTTCACCCAACGAGCCCAAGAAAGTGCTCTGACACCATATGTGAAGAACCTGCAATAATTAATTAATGAAAATACACGAGATAGCAAAAATAACAGAACTCGGAATTGCTTTATTGATCGCAGGCCACTTCGAGGGGGCAACCTCCTTTGATCAAGCTCAATACAAATAACTGCATAGTGCCCTCATTGGCCTCAACACACACTTATATACTAAGTCTATGCCCAATACTATGGGTCAATACCAGGTGACATATAATACTACGAGATGACTTACAAAGCATATGCGTCCAATACTATGGGTCAATACCATGGGATAATACAAACCCTGGATCAACAAATACTATGGGACGACTTACAAAGCATATGCGTCCAACAACAATATACTAACAAAGTAAAGAGAAGGGTTGACACGGGTTCCTAACAATAGGATAGATGAAACCAACTTTAAAAATATTTTCAACTTTGGCCTTAATAAACGCAATTTTCCGTAGGTGCACAGGTTGAATTTTTTGCCGAACAGGTTTTGCACCAGGATAAGTTTTGATCTCGTGAACGACGATAGAAGGATCAATGCTTTGCATTTCCTCATAGCTCCAAGTGAATACATCGCGGAACTCTTTAAACAAGGAGGTATATATTGTAATCTCTTCAGGAGAGTAGATCTCACCTAGTTGAATGAGCTCCATGACACCTAGTTCACTGATATTTAAATGGAAATAGTTTAGGTAATATTTCCTAAATTTCCCTCCAATAAAACGTTTTAAGTCAAGATAGGCGATTGAGGACTTTTTACGAAAGAAGATGGAACAAGGGATTTAATGTCATGTTATACCGTTTGAATGTTGGTAAGGAAATATGATCGATGGTGGCCATCCTCCCATGGTGGATCATCTAAGCTCATAACTTCCATGATAAACTCATATGATCGAAAAGTATGTAGGAGGTAGCATAAGGATGGCGAAGAAGAGTCTATCCAAGAGGGCATGGTATAAGGGTCTGATGCAACAAGATGGTGGTCTTCAGAGTCTGAATCATCTGAAACAGATTGTAGTGCGTGATAGATTAACTCATTGAAGTTAAAATTCTTTTGATGCAACAAGATGGTGGTCTTCAGAGTCTAAATCATATGAAACAGATTGTAGTGCGTGATAGATTAACTCATTGAAGTTAAAATGCTTTTGATCACCAATTATTTCACACTCGAATGGACTAGGTACTACCCAAGGATCATTTGACTCAAGGGATCATTGTACCGACAATGAAATCATATTAATCATGGCAACTAGGTGTGGAATTTCTGGAAAAAATCCTATGATGGGAGAATATTTGAGGTTCTGACGCCCACATCCTCATATTGAGGTTTAGAATGTCCCATCAAAGGAACATTGTTGATATTGTTGGAAAGGATATCGGGAGTGAAAAATTCAAGTTGGTTGATAGTAACAATTTTACCTTAATGAGGAAATTGTACTAAGCAAAAAACTAAGGATGAAACTACAGTCATCACATAAAACCAATTTCAACCAAGAAAAATGTTGTAATACAAGGGAGCATCAACTATTTCAACATGAATGGATATAGTTTCCCCCCCCCAATTCCATGGTTAACAAAGGTAATATACCATATGGTTGAAAACCATGATGATCGAAGGCCTTAAGTGTGGTAGGAAATTGGTTAACTTTAGGAGAACCAATAGCACTCCAACAAGACAGAAATAATCGAAGTGGAGGCTCCTTCTTCTAAAACAGTTTTATGGATGTGTTTCCCACAAATCGTCGTATGGATTTCAAATGCAAGTTGGTGGGAGAGCCTTAGTTTAAAATATTCGACATTGAACATGATAGTGTTGGAGGTTTCTGGGTCCACGGCTCCAAGGGATGACAACAAATTTCTATGTTGATTGGGAAAATGATATAGATCTTTGAGAGTCGACATAACACAAAGTGCTTGAGATAAATCCTCAACTATATTATAGTTATGAGCATTATGAGCACTTGGATTATATGTATCCTTTCAAATTGTGTTTATGGGTGGGAACAATACTGTGTCAGTAATAGGTCTCTGTATTTGAAGAGGGACAGCAGGAGGAGGGGTGGTGGAGGCATCTTCGATTGAAGCTTTCTCCTTATCAATTCCATTAAATTTCTGGTTTGGAACGGGATCGTATGTCTTCGACCTAGCGGTAAGGTCAACTGCCTCATTGCACATGAGGACTTGGGAATTAGAGGACGATTCTACATGATGGGAATGCATTTGTCATGTCACCTCAATAATGATCACTAGATCAATTTCCTAACCCAAACAATCCCTTGGGTTGAGGATACAACTTCATTTACTATGGGGTTAATTTTGAATTCTAGGCATTTAATTAATTAGGAAGGTGAATTATTTTTGCCTAAAGTTTATTATGCACTTGAAATAATTATTTTTCATCCATTAAATAATTTTATCATAAATAAAAGAGGATAATTCTCCACAAGTGTGCCTTAGTGGATGAGGTTGAATTTGGAGATGACTTGCAGAATAAGTTATAAGAAAGCATCTAAATCTAGAAAATCGGGAAAAAGGAAAGAAAGATAGTGCAAATCAGAAAAGCAACAAAAACTCAGGAAAAACAGCATAAAGCAGAAAGCAGCGCAAAAGTAGAAAGAAGGAAATTCCATAAAAGCAAGATAATTTGGAAAATCCAGAAAAATAAGAAAAAGCTAAAGCAAAAAGCAGAAAGCAAAGCAAAAAAGGAAAAAGGAGGAAAGCAAAGCAAAAAGGGAAAGGAAGGAAAGATAGATTTCCTTATCCACTCATGAGGGTGCATTATTCAAGGATACTTTCTCCTCAAGCCATACGCCATATATAAATGAAGGAGTGTACACCCCTTTCACATCTTTTGTCAGTTTGAGTATTGGTGTGAGTGCAACTGTGCCTCAGAGACTTGGGAGATGTGCCCCTAGTCCAAGTTGGGTGATGTGCCCCTGCTTCCTATGAGAGGGTGATGGAATTCAGATATTTTAAATGATTGTATTGCAGTTCCTGTAGCTTATGCAAGACTTTTTTGAATCTCAAAAGAAGTGTCATGAAGTCTGTGGTTCGAATCTTTAAGCTTCTTGTTGATTTCCATTGCTAGTTTGTTGTGTTGAGAGGAGAAGATTTATTGTGCTATTTTGAGAATCCTATTGGATTCCATATGGTTTATTTAATTTAATTATGATCCTATGATATCATTCATAAAATTTAATATTGCATAAGTCTGACATATTCTGAGTTTTCTACACCCCTTCTAGATTTGCATAGAATTTGACTAGTTTCCATAATGCATTTGATAAATGAATGTGTCTTGATCCAAATGAAGTAATTCTTGTTCCTGGATTTTTTTAATATGTCATATGAATTATTACAAGTGTCATATAATAATTTTGTGATCCTTCATTGACTATTTGGAAGTCTTGAATTCTAACTAGTTGTGCAATCCTAGTAGGCAATTTTCATTGTATATTTGTGAGAATTTATCAGAACCTTATATAAATTTATGGAATGAAAACTGATTGTATATTGAATTTAAAATGATTTTATTTATCCTTCTAAAGTCATAATCCTTCACCAATAGCTTCTAGTCAATGAATAGTGAAGTACGAGTCTACATATGTTGGGGTGCCCGGGAGCATTGTAGTATATTTCAGCCTTGATGATTTCGAACCATCAATGGTCTCAGTAATTTTTGCAGATGTATTATCATCTATCAAATTCCTCATTCCATCTAAGTTATTTCATTGTGCCCACCCACAATCAAACTAGCTCCCTAAAACCATTGTTTTTAATTGATTCTCCAAAGAAGTAAGTTTTTGTATCACTAATCCTAGTTGGTATATTACAGTGGTATCAGAGCATGGTCCTATGAACCTGCTCTTGACATATTTCTATGATTCCAAGAAGATACTCAGATTCTAAGAAGAAGGATCCTATGTCAGAGGAAGAAGAGGGAGAAGAAATAAATTATACTGACGAAAAACTACAAGGAGAGTTAGACATGTCTCACAATGAATACAAAGATGATTTCAAAATATTTTTTCAAATCATGATGTAGAGATTACAAGACATCTCTCACAATATTGTTCAATCGGGAAAAGAGACCATAGAATTCTTACCTCGGCAGCTAGGAAGCAAGAATGGAGAGGGGAACAACAATGGTACACCACATGGAGAAAGGAAGATTAGTGGTGGATCTATTTTCTCAATAACTGGACCTCACAATAGCCCTAATAAATTCAAGATGGAATCTCAACCTCACTCCAGGCCTACTATTCCCAAGTTTACTGAAGAACAAAGATATGAACCTAAGGCTCGAAATGGAGGTCTTACTTCATGGGAAGAAAAATATGTTGAGTACCTTACATTGAATGAAGAGTGCAAAATGGATTTACCATTCAAAGACTTATGTGATCTACAGTACAAGACCAACCCAAGAGTAAGCTTATGGATGCCAAATAATAACTATGAGCTAAGAAATGATATTGGTAAGATTTATTTACCTTACTTTGATGGTTCATAGAAATGCACTGCTAACTCTAGGATTCAGAATATTGATACATATTTTCAGTTGAATCCAATGGCTGAGAGATATGCCATCAAGATGGCCAATCTACACTTACATGTTGAAGCCAATGATTGGTGGTTTCATGTCCTAAAAAAACTTGGGCATGATCAACTGACCACTTATGAAGATTTCACAAGAATATTGGCTAAAATATTTGAAATAAGAGATCCTGAGATCACCTTCAGGGAACTAGCGCATGTGAAGCAAAGTAGAACTCCTGATTCCTACATCTTTGAGTTTCAAAAACTAGTTGTGATGGTCTCTGATATCTCAGAAGCTAGATTGATCTTGTTTTTCATTGAAGGGTTATCAAAACCTTTGAAAGGTTTGGTGAAGGCTTACAAACCCTCTACCTTTCAAGATGCACTAAGTAGAACCAGAGACTTGCAAGACTCTATTATGAGGACTAGATTTCCTCCTAGGAATATTGGTCCTACTCAATTCAAGAATAAAAGGCCACCCATGAAAGGTCCTTTTGGAAACTTCAAGAAGGATAACTATTCCCAATATTGAGATGAATTGAGAAGAAGGAAGTTGTGCTTCACCTATCAGGAGCCATGGGTTCCAGGACATATATGTGCTAAAGGAAAATCACACTACATTGAAGTTTAATCAAAAAGTGAAGCTGAGGAGGAAGAAGAAGAGGCCCCAGTAGATGCAAAAGTGGCCTATGAGACTATAGAAGAATAACCTACCCCCTAGGTGAGAAATATTGCAGTACTGTCAAGAGTGCCTCGCTTCCATACATTCATATTCAAAGGATTGGTTCAAGGACAATCAGTCACTGTGTTAGTAAATGGAGGAGCAACACATAACTTCATTGATTCAACTCTGGTTGAAACGAGGAAGATACCTACTGAAAAATTTGAAGGCTTCATTGTTATCATTCCAGGTAATCATTCTATAGATTGTTCTAGATGGATTCCTAAATTTCATATTACTATAGGAGAACATACCATTACAGATAGCTTTTATGTTGTGAATGTCGCTGAGACTAACATGGTTTTGGGAGTACAATGGTTGTATTCCATTGGGAAGCACTCAATAGACTACCAAATTCCTGATATGACCTTCAAGGGAGAACATGGAAAGGAGGTAGTGTTGAGAGGGATTAACACCTACCTAAAACAAGTGGTAAGTACACATAGTATGAGATCCATACTAAGGCATGGAGACATTGAATGGGCTGCAGAATTCCTAATCACCACAAAGGGTACATATTTGGAACTAGCCCAATATCCATAAGACATTCAGAATTTGATCCAAAGGCATAAGAAGGTGTTTGGGGACCTTTCTCATGGTAGACCACGTAATAGAGGAGTGGAGTGCTGAATTGAGTTGGAGATAGGCACCTCACCTATCAAAGTACATCCCTACAAGCACCCAAAAAGATTCAAGGATGAGATAGAGAAAACCATCAAGGAATTGGTTGAGTTGGGATTCATTAGATCGAGCTCAAGTCCTTTTTCCTCATCTATAGTCCTTGTGAAGAATAAATATGGGACCATACGAATGTGCATAGACTACAAAGATATCAACAAGAAGACTATCAAGAACATATATCCTATCCCAAGGATTGATGAGCTTATGGATGAAATCCATGGGGATAAGTACTTTTCAAAGATTGATCTTCGATATGGTTGCCATCAAATCATCATGCGGGAAGAAGACATCCAGAAGACAGCCCTACGTTGTCACCATTGGCACTTTGAGTTTCTGGTTATGACTTTCGGCCTATCCAATGCACCTACAACTTTTCAATCTTGCATGAACGGAGTGTTTAGTAGGAAGCTCTGTAAGTTTGTACTTGTTTTCTTTGATGATATTTTGATATATATTAGAACTTGGGAGGAGCATTTGCATCATTTGGATATTGTACTAACAATATTGGCAGATCAATATTTCTATGCAAAGCTATCCAAGTGTGAGTTTAGAATGACTGATATTTTGTATCTTGGTCATGTGATTGGGAAAGAGGGAGTTAAGGTTCACATGGAGAAGATCCACGCTATCATAGATTGTCCAAGTCCTAAAAATCTCTCTGAATTGAGAGGTTTTATTGGGTTATGCACTTACTACCGAAATTTTATCAAATAATTTTCCAAGTTGACATATCCTTTGACAGACCTTACTAAGAAAGGAGCTTTCAATTGGTGAGAAGAATCTGAGCAAGCATTCAATAGAATGAAGGAGGTAATGAGCAGTTGTCCTATTTGTGCAGTTCCATATTTTTCTCAACCTTTTCTTCTTGAGTGTGATGCTTCAGGGAATGGAATTAGAGCATCCTTGATGAAAAAAAAGCACCCCTTGGCCTTTGAGAGCAGAAATTCGTATCCCCATGAAATATTATATTCAGTCTATGACAAGGAGATGCTAACCATCATGCATGTGCTTGTCAAGTTCAGACAATATTTGGTGGGTGATAAGTTCATTTTCAAGACTGGCCACAACAGTTTGAGACACTTCCTGACCCAAAGAGAGATGAATGATAGGAAACAAGAGTGGGTAAACAAGATACAAGCATTTGAATTTGACATTGAATATAAGAAGGGTAATATGAACATTGTAGCGGATGCTCTTTCTAGAAAACCAACATTTGCATTGCTCAAATTTTATGATGATTGGAAATATGTTGACCGAATCGCGACCTCACAGTCGACAGGGGTCCACCAACTGTCGACCCATACCACAGTCTCCCTGGGCACCGGCCCGAGCAGGTTTGAGCCCACCCGGCAACACCCGTAGAGTGGATGAGGTCTCACCCGAGGTGTCCAGGAAGAGCAGACGGAACCATGTTTCCACCGAGGGACGAGGAGTGTTGTGGCTATGTGATACTAACATCAATTCTAAATATTCATTGCAGAGTTCTAGAAAATCACCTTAATCGCAGCAATTAACATTATCATAAACAGAGATCGCACATTACTCTAATCGCATCATTTTCACATATACCAATAACACATTATTGCAGCATTCACATTATAGCAACAGAAAATAGATAACTACATTAAGAATAGGCAATAACATAGGCATCGAGCAACATTACACATGGATCGCACCAAATCATCATCCTTATATTACTGTCGCAAAACAGTACATGAATCTCTATGCAACATCCGTATTATCCCCGCATATAGCACTTATCCTCATCCACCACTATCGACTCTTCTAACACTTACAATTCTCCTCTATTTATAGGCTTCCATCGATTACAATACTTGTCCACTTTCCTAACTGACACTATGGACAATCGACTAACTGACTTGGTCTAATGACCCAAAAACCCGCATACCGTGGTACAATGACTCAATATTACAAAATATATGCCCAAAAACCCACCAACTGCGGTATACTTGACTCAATACTACAAAATCCATGGTCCAAGTGACCCAAAACCCACCAAGTGCGGTATCCTTTGGCCCAAGATACTCCTTTCGCGCCTTCATCCAATGTGTCGCGGTGTCAGCAATACCACGATCTTTCCTCATCAAACCACCTGCCAACAGGCCCCCAACACAATCTTGTGGCTCACCCTCGAGCCACGTCAAATGGTGGACAAAGTACACATTGCGGTCCTGGCCTTAAAGTATGCATACGGCTGTTCGACATTCCGCACCAACTCCTGAGCTTCCATGACTACTACCTAACTTGTGACCACATCTTCGGCTGATGGGTGATCAAAAAGCCTCTCCATGACCTATTGCCGATACTTCTGAACCGCGGGAAGTGCTTCACTTTCCTACACCATCAATTTCCCGATAGTTTCCTGGAATTCTTCTAACTGGGCTGCACGCAGCTTTTGGCGTTCATCGGCCTTGATAACTCGTTGTTCCAAGTCCTTTAGTTCGCGCGACTTAGCGACTTGCTCAATATTACAAAATATATGACCAAAAACCAACCAACTGCGGTATACTTGACTCAATACTACAAAATCCATGGTCCAAGTGACCCAAAACCCACCAAGTGCGGTATACTTTGGCCCAAGATACTCCTTTCGTGCCTTCATCCAACATGTCGCGGCATCAGCAGTACCACGATCATTCCTCATCAACCCACCTGCCAACAGGCCCCCAACACAATCTTATGGCTCGCCCTCGAGCCACGTCAGCTGCATCTGTTCTTGCTGTCTGGATCATGAATTGTTGTCCCCTTCGTTCGGCTGTATAGATCCTCGGCTACCAATTCTGTAAGCCCTCCATGAGAATAGGCAACCCCCGACCTGTTGTCAGGTACATCGTGGACTCATCCTCCAGTCGCATTGAATAGTGCAAACTGAAAAGAAAAGAGGACGAACAGTACCAAGGGTTGAGAACGGTGGACGAATCTGGCATATCTATTTCACGCCAACGCCCGTTGTCGACTGAAGTCAGGGAGCTACTGCCCCAACCAGCAGTCTGACCAAAACCGGTACAACTCTTCAAATGACTACTGCATACTGGAGCATGCAGGACGATCCAGGGGTCCATTTCACTGTCAACACATACCATAGTCACCCTAGCACCAGCCCGGGCATAGACAGCGTAAGTGCACCTGCTGGATCAAGACGCTCAGGGACACTCGTCGTTCAGGCTCGCAGTGCCCCTGGGGTGCTACCATGGGAAATGAAGTGAAGCATTTCCACAACCTCCTTAGAATTCCTCACAATTCAACTCACACAGGGATCAACCAGCATAACCACTCGTGGTCGAAACAACTTCTAGATGGCGAACTACTAACTTCCTTGGGTACTTATAGCCAGACCCTCCTCTGTGATGATGGGGGGAATGATGCCCCGGTACCTCCCACCTGTGTGTGTGAGCCAAACAACTGCCACAGTGGAGAGGGTGGCCATGCTGCCAACACAGCTCCCGCGTGCCACCACGTGAACAACCCTGCTAATCATCCCTATCCATCGTGCAAAACATACCGTCATCATGTGTGAACTTAGCGAAATGAATCAGGGCAATCATGTGTAGAGAGGGCGGTCAGTAATCACACCACTTCACCGTACCCTCCCAAATTCGTTGTACAAAATCCGTCAGCAATCCTGAGTGTAACATCATCATGAGGTGGTTGCAAGCCTCTCCCGCTTGCTCATACCCTCTTTTTTTGGTGCGCCATCTGCCACCAAGTAACCTGCGACAATCATCATCATCCATTTCATCATTTTTTTTATTTTTTTTCCACATGATGCGACTCACACATCGCACTTCTCTAAGACCGCGCGATAGGGCTTCAACCTATGACCATTTACTAGCTTGGGGAGCATCCCCCCATCCAATCACTGCAACTGAACCGCTCCTCCTGAAGTAATACTAATGATGCGGTAGGGACCCAACCAATGCATCTGCAAATTGCCTGGATGTTTCATAAACTTGTTGTCATACAATAGCACCAAGTCACCTTGCTGAAACTGCTTGTTTTTTATGTGGCGATCATGCCATGCCTTCTGGCAATCCTTCTCTACTCCTTGGTGAAAGCCAGCGATAAACGGATCTTCTTCGAGCTCCACCAATTGTGCTAGATGCTCGTCTAATGTTGCAACATCATCCATGTTGGTAACAGCCGCAATTCGTAAGCTCGGAACAATGTACTCCATAGGCATAATTGCTTCCCTCCCATATACCAGCTTGAAAGGCGTCTAACTGGTCAACCTTTTACATGTGGTGCGATAATCCCACAACACCACTGGAACTTTCAAATCCCAGTCGTCGTGGTTTGCATTGAACACTTTTGTTAATGTATGCTCCAATACTTTATTAAACACCTCGACCGTCCCATTCGCCTGTGGGTGATAGGGTGTACTCTTCTTGTGCTGAATCTGCAATTCCTCTATCAATGCGCTAATAGTGCGATTGAGAAAATGGCTGCCTTGATCACTCAGCAAAATCTTGGGGCAGCCAAACCGAGTGATAATGTGATCAAAAAAAAATCAAGCAGCCGTTGCTATGTAACAATCAACTACAGGGGCCGCCTCCGCCCATCGGGTCAAATACTCTGTCACTGTGATAATATACCGTGCACCTGTGCGTTTCCCTGGTGGATTGATTGGCCCGACAAAATCCACAGCCCATTTCTCAAATGGTTGTAGTGTTAATTGAGGTAGTAACGACATCTCATCGCGTCTGGATGGTTTGCCAGTTCGTTGACAAACATCACAAGACCGTGCATAGTCTGTCGCATCGTTATGTAGTGTGGGCCACCAAAGCCCTGCATGCAATACCTTTCGGGAAGTCGCCCAAATGCCATAATGTCCTCCTGCGACTCCACCATGTGCTTCAACCAATATCTACGCCTGCTCATGTGGAAAGACAAATCTGCGCAATATCTCATCAACACCCAATTTATACAACTCGCTCACGATTAGTTGAAAGACAATAGCCTTGACGACTAATTGTTTCTTCTGAGCAGTGGTAAATTCATCAGGCGTTGTGTCGGTCACCAAGAACCGAAGGATGTCATCAAAATAATGATCAGCAGTGGCAACATGAAACAACTGGGCATCTGGCAATCCATCTTCGATATTAGTCGGTTCCTCCCCTGTGTCAATCCGTGACAAATGATCTGGTCCAGCATTCAACTGTCCCGGTTTCATAATGACTTCGAAATCAAACTCCTGAAACAACAGTAGCCATCGGCAGATCTTCCCCCCCAACACAGGCTTATTGACCAAGTATTTCAATGCAGAATGATCAGTAAACATTTTGAAATGGCCACCCAATAAATAATGCCTGAATTTCTGTAGTGCGTAAACCATGGCTAGCCCTTCGCATTCTGTGGTAGTGTAGTTGCGTTCTGCAAACAACAGCTTCCAACTGGAAAAAGCAATGGGATGATCAATGTCGCCTTCGCCTGGTTGAGCCAATACAACCCCTAATGCAACCAATGAAGCATCAACATGGACATGGAATTCCTTGCTCCAGTCCGGAAAAACCAAAATTGGTGTCGACGCCATCTTCGCTTTGAGTGTTTCAAAAATTTCCTGACATTTCGGATTCCACTGAAATGCCGCATCCTTTTTCAACAACTTATCCATAGGGGCAGTAATCACAGCATATCCCCTAATGAACTTGCGATAATATCCTGTGTGACCCAAAGTCGCACGCAACTGCTTAACAGTGGTCGGTGGTTGCAATCCCAAAATAAGCACAATCTTGGCTGGATCGACCAGCAATCCCTGCTTGCACACAATATGCCCCAACAATATCCCAAAAGGAGCACAAAAAATACATTTCTTCAAGTTCAGCAATATCTGGTGCTGTCGGCATTGCTCAAGCATCAACCACAGATTGTCCAAATGATCGCGAATCAACCCGTAAACAATCCAATCATCCATATAGACCTGCAGAAACTTCTGAATAGAATCTTTGAATGCGGCAACAACGACCTGGGAAAATATCGCAGGTGCATTCTTCAACCCGAACAACATAACCGTGTACTGAAAGCAACCCCATTCAATAACAAATGTTGTCTTATGGAGATCCTCCTTGGCAATACGAATCTGATGATAGCCAGAGAATCCATCGGTGAAAGAGTACATCTCCTGGCCACGCACTCATTCAAGTACTTCATCAATAAACGGGGTCGGGAAAGGATCATGCAAGCAAGCATCATTCAACTTCCGTAAGTCGACACAAATGCGCACTTCGCCTGTTTTCTTGTCCTGCACCACCATAGGACTAATCCATTCTGACTCTTCCACAGGTTCGATAATAACAGCATCCAGCATCCGATCAAGTTCTGCCTTGAATTTTTCTTTATGTCACGGATTTAGTCGATAAGGTCGCTGTCGGACTGGCTTAGCATCTGGTTTCAATAGAATCCTCATCTCTCCTAAATCACCTAGGATTCCTTTCATTTCGAAAAACTTTGTGGGAAACACATCTTGAAATTCATGCAGTAACTCGGTGACCTTACTCATCATCTCATCATCCCAATAATCCCCAATATTAGCAAACTTGGGAGTAGCTTCAGTGACGATATTCGTTTTACGAAGCTGCAACGGCTGATTGAACGGGTTACTTGGCACAATAGGTGGTATCACATCGCGACTTCCTTCTGATTCGGGAATGTTAATATTCCGGGGATCATCATCATCCTATGGTCCTCCACTAACGTTGAAGCACTCCATGAGAGACTGCATCTAACTGTGGGTGTGCGGATCAATAGCGCAGGTCACCGGAACAACCTGAAATATCACATCGCGGATGAGCTACAGGGCGTTATGGACATCAGGGTTGGCATCCGCAAATGTGAAGGTATGAGTGAAACAGATTGTCAACTTCCCCCATGTCGTAATGTCCCAGCACAACTCGGCTGCAGTATACCAGGAACGCGGTATCTCCTCCAAAGTATGGACAAAAGCATGAACCCACTCGTCTCTGGGTCGCGTTACCCACAATCATTGGCATTCCATCACGTGATCACCGGGATCGGTTCGGCCATCATACTTTCCAGTGTGATAAACCTCAGTGTTGCCAAATCGAACCATCATCAACCTTCGACACTGTGACCAATCTTTAATAAATTTCTTATGTGTCGACCACCAGCGCGCTGGAGCGGCCTTCAGTGCTTCCTCCAAGGCCAGCAATTGTTGTGGTTCTAGAATGCGGTCTTCAAATTCTGCTACAGAGGTGTCTAAGCTAGGCAACCCCTCATAGATAGGTAGTGTGATCGTTTCTGTCGCAACACGACATAAATATTGCGTAACTAAGTCACACTTCCAGACTGATATTTCATGCATGTGATTATGCCAATGTTCCAATGCATCATCGGAGTCAGAAGATGCAGAGCTCTCACCGCGCCACTCCAACTCACCGTGAATGGTGGGATGAATGTAATCCTCAGAAATATTAAATGCATGATCCCAGCTAGTGTGATCGCCATCTTTGATAGGCTCAACATATCGGCGTCCTACATCCGGATCCAACGGAGCGATAACTTGGAAATCGCGGTTCTCAAAAGTCATCATGCGCTTCTTGAAGTTGATTACAGCGCCACTATCATTAGCCCATCCTATCCCCAATAGCGTAGGATAGGAGCTTCCTCCATCAACTACCTCAATGACGTCGAAGTCGGCATAAGTCTTCATGCCCTCAATATCAATTGTGAGCCGCGGAACTCGCCCAATGGGTGTAACCTTCGCATGGTTAGCCAACCGGAGCTGCACAGGAGACCAGCTCAATGGGGGACTCCCCATTTTCTGCCACACCTACTTGGTTAAGATGTTAACATCTGAACCAAGATCAAGAATCACAGAGTCAACATCGTAATCACCGATCTGAATATTCATTCGCATTTCCTTGCCATTCTTTTGTCGCTGTAAAGAGTTGACTTCCGACTCTTGCCGTCCTTTCAGAAGTCACTGCAACCATCCCTCAATCTCAACCAGGGCAATCGGGTCTCGTGCCAATGACAGACAGCTTTCAAGTAACTTATGCAATATCCCTGGTGGTGGTCGATCGGCGTCTGATGTAGCATCAAAGATAGGCGGCATATCACAAACAACAGCCTTACCGCGATCTTTCTCCAAAGTGCGACGTGCCTTCATGAATGTCTCCCGCTCCACATCAATGTCAAAATTTATTGTCTTTGGACCAGCCAAGCGAATGATCGGTCGTGAACCATCTTCTCCAGTCGTTTTACCTCCACGAGTGACAACAGCCATCTATGCATCTTGGGGTTGCGGTTCTTCCGAAATAGTCGCAATGTTGGCACCTTGTGTCTGATTTTGCTGCAGATTCCCTGGTTGATTTACATTCGGATTAGCGTTCGACGGTGGTCACGGAGGCTGGTTCTGCATTGGTTGTTGTATCGGGTTCTGCACTGGTTGCTGCACTGGGTTCTGTAGCTGCAGAGTGTTTCCAGCCTGCCATCTTGCAATCAACTGTGGACAATTCTTGACTATATGATCATTACCGGAACAAAATGTACACTGATTCTGTAGTAATGGGCAGTCGCGTTGATAATGCCCCCATACCGCATAGTGGTCACATTGAACAGGTCCACGACCACCTCGGCCTCCTCCTCCATGACCAAATCCACCACCGCATCCGCCCCTGTAGCCTCCCCGATAGCCACCCTATTGTTGATACTGAGGTTGGTTAAACTATTGCTGCATGGGTGCTGGCGGCATCCTTGGCCCTTGTGATGCATACTACAGTTGTTACATGTACTGAGGCTGCGGGGGGTTCACTAGTGTATATTGCGGTACGAACTGCTTCGGTTGCTACTACTGTGGTACAAACTGCATCTGTGGTTGAGGTATCGGTTGAGCTACCTGGGGATGTAGCAGTGCAGCACGCTGATCATCTTTGACATAAAATGCATCACACATTCTCTCCTGTAGCAACCCATATGCACGACAATCCTTGTCATCATGTCCTACCGACTTACAGAAGGTGCAATACAAATTTCATATAGTTGTAACCATTTTCTGCATATACGGGCAACTATCATGACTATGCCCAAACACCGAACAAACATGACACCACGGCATACTGCTGCCATTCAACGGGTTTGGCGCACCTGACACCAAATAATTATGGAAATCTAGACAACCATCTTTCGTATGCCCTTCTCTTCGGCAACGCGTACACCATACTTCATCACACTGTTCCTTGTTCTTCTTTAAATCTTGCAACTGTATAGTCAAGTTAGCGAGTTGTGTCTGTATCTGTGACATCCCAGCTGCATTATCGCCAATCGGGGACGCCTCCAACCGTATTGTGATTTCCAAAGCTTCACTAGGCGTCGAAATGTTTTGTTGCATCAACGACAGCCGAATATGGGGTAACAGTGCCGCAATGAACCATTCTTTATGTTGGACAGTGCTCATATCAAAACTAACCTTTTCTATCAGTGTCTTGAATCGCTGGTCAAAATCCCATACCGTCTCGTTGGGATACTGCTTAATTTCCTTCAATTCAGTAATGTACTGGGCCTCCGAATTAGGCCGTCTAAATTCAGCAATCAACCCATCCCGAATTTCATTCAATGACTTATCTGGGGCCCCCGTAGGGACTAAGACAAATTTCATGAACCAATCTAACGCACGACCTCGCAGCGTCGTGGCCAAATGTCCTTTCTTAACATCGTCATCAATGATCTTTTTCATGTTCCAGACTGCTTCACACAAAAACCAATACTGCTCTAGATTGTCTGTCGCACTGCCATGGAACAACGGTAGCTTAGCATCATCGCCTGCCATCTTGGGCTTCCTTCCTCCTGTCACTGTATTACTACTACCAATTAACTTTTGTGGTGTCGACGTACTCGATAGTGTCGAAGTAGTTTTTCTTGCTAGTTGAGAGCTAGTGAGCGGAGGTGTGGGAACGTTGGTGCTGGGGTTTGGTCCTGCCTCTATCCTAGGCGTAGCCTGGTCGTTCCTATCAGGACTGTGAGGTCGCTTCGTCCCGTGTGGCCTTCCTTCACGATCTTGCAGTCCGATCGCAACAGGACCTTCTCCTATCCTCTGCCTCTTTTCCTGTCGGAACCTTGCTCCTCCCCTCGTAAGGCCACTTTCTTCCTCGGCTTCACTCACAGTCTCCTCATGGTCTGCACCCATCTACCCCTTTACCATTCCATGCACCATTCCCCAACAGTCGCGGTATCCACGGCCTCTGCCCACCAGGATGTCTACTGATCAAGGTGCATCTTTAATATACCTTTCTCGCAAATTAGCATCTTAATTGACAGTTGGAGTGATAGCAGAAACCTTCCCCTCGGTCCGTCAAAGAAATATCTTTCCGCTTCACTATAGGATTTCTTCGTATCGACCGCAAATTCCGTAATATATCCTTCCAAGATACTATCGAGCCAAACTTCGACATCCCGTGATGCCTTATTATCAACTTCCTGCAATTCCTTAATCAATTCCGGGGTCCAAGTCGTCGGTTCACCACCTTGGAAATTTCTCTTCTGGAAGTTCATCTTTGACAACCATTCATATAGAATGACAGGAAATTCACAAAAAAACCATTCATGCAGACCGTCGTGAATATATATTCCTACCCAGTGATCTACCTTCAGTCGCGTGTTCCGACTTTCTTCCTCAGTGAACTCCTGTAACTTCTGATCAAACCATTTCTGTATCTCCAGCTTCGTCGAGTGCCACAACATGACCTCCTTCTACTCTGCACACGGTCCCGGCAACGGAACCATTTGTTGATCGAATCACAACCTCACAGTCGACAGGGGTCCACCAACTGTCGACCCATACCACAGTCTCCCTGGGCACCGGCCTGGGCAGGTTTGAGCCCACCTAGCAACACCCGCAGAGCAGATGAGGTCTCACCCGAGGCATCCAGGAAGAGCAGACGAAACCATGTTTCCGCCAAGGGAGGAGGATGCTTGTGGCAATGTGATACTAACATCAATTCTAAATATGTATTGCACAGTTCTAGCAAATCACCTTAATTGCAGCAATTAACATTATCATAAACAGAGATCACACATTACTCTAATCGAAGCATTTTCACATAGACTGATAACACATTATTGCAGCATTCACATTATAGCAATAGAAAACAGATAAATGCATTAAGAATAGGCAATAACATAGGCATCGAGCAACATTACATATGGATCGCACCAAATCATCATCCTTATATTACTGTGGAAAAACAGTACATAAATCTCTATGCAACATCCGTATTATCCCCGCATATAGCACTTATCCTCATCCACCACTATTGACTCTTCTAACACTTACAATTCTCCTCTATTTATAGGTTTCCGTCGATTACAATACTTATCCACTTTCCTAACCGACACTATGGACAATCGACTAACTGACTTGGTCTAATGACCCAAAAACCCGCATACCGCGATACAATGACTCAATATTACAAAATATATGCCCAAAAACCCGCCAACTGCGGTATACTTGACTCAATACTACAAAATCCATGGTCCAAGTGACCCAAAACCTGCCAAGTGCGGTATCCTTTGGCCCAAGATACTCCTTTCGTGCCTTCATCCAATGTGTCACGACGTCAGCAGTACCACAATCTTTCCTCATCAAACCGCCTGCCAACAAAATTCTAGCTTGGAGTAGAGTACACAAAGAATCAGTTTGCTTGTGATTTGTTTGATGGACTAATTCATGATGATACTTACAAGATTCTCAATGATATTATCTACCACAAGGATAGGATATTTTTAGTTCCAAAATCCACATTAAAGAAGAAGATCCTTGAGGCTTCCCATGATGTGCCTCTAGCAGGGCATCCGAGGTTTGTGAAGACTTACAAGAAAGTGAAGGAAATGTTCACTTGGAAGGGGTTGAAGAAGGAGGTGATAGAGTATGTTAGACCATGTGTGGCATGTCAGAAAAATAAAGTAGAGCATACTCCTCCAGCAGGACTCTTACAACCACTTCCTATTCCTGAACAGAAATGGGAAAGTGTATCAATGGATTTCATCACCGAGATCCCAAAAAGCCAAGTTAAAGACAATATTTTTGTTGTGTTTGATAGATTGAATAAATATGCACATTTATTTTCTGTCGCAACTAATATTTCATACATCCAAGTGGATGAAATTTTCATCAAATAATTCTTCAAACTTCATGGCATACCCAAGTCTATCATCAGTGACAGAGATAGCAAGTTCATTAGCAATTTTTGGCAAGAATTGTTCAAGTTAGTGGGGACAAGTTTGGATATGAGTACCAGATACCATCCACATATTGATGGAAAAATAGAAAGAATGAACCAATGGCTGGAAGGGTACTTAATAAACTATGTTACAGGCCAACAAAAGTCATGGACTACTTGGCTCCATTTGGAAGAGTTTTGTTACAATACTACTTTTCATCTCTCGATTGGTATGTCTCCCTCCAAAGATCTATATGGATATGATGCACTCACTTTTTCTGATATGATATTTGGTGAATGTAATACACAGAAGGAAAAGTATTTCCTCCAAGAGAGTCAATACATACTCTGAAATCTCAAAGACAACTTGCGGGTAGCACAGAACAGGAAAAAGGTGCATGCAGACAAACATAGGATTGAGCGAGCTTTCCAAGTAGGATATCTGGTTTATTTGAGGTTTCATACCTATAGACATTCCTCATTGAATTCTAAGGGGGCTGAGAAGTTGCAGCCAACGTTGTATGGTCCCTACCAAGTCCTGAGGAGGATTGTGGAAGTGGCTTATGATCTAGAATTTCCTCCAGGTAGTCGGATTCACAATGTTTTCCATGTGTCATGTTTGAAGAAGGAAATAGGGAAGAAATTCAAGGTTTCAAAAGACTTTCCACCCATTGATGATGAAGGAAATTTGGTGTTGGTCCCTAAGAATATTTTGGAGGTCTCGGAGAAGAAGCTAAGGACTAGAATCATTAAGGAATTTTTGGTGCAATGGGAAGGACTGCCTAGTGAGGATGCTACTTGGGAGGGAGAAAACATCTTACAGCATCCCAGTTTGAAATTGGTTGAGGACAAGAAATATTGGGAGGGCAGGACTGTCATTTCCCCTCAATAGTGACCATTGGATCAAGTTACTAACCCAACCAATCCCTTGGGTTGAGGAGACAACTTCATTTACTATGGGGTTAATTTTGAATTCTAGGCATTTAATTAATTGAGAGTGTGAATTATTTTTGCCTAAATTTTATTATGCACTTGAAATCATTATTTTTCATCCATTAAATAATTTTATCATATATAAAATAGGATAATGCTCCACAAGTGTGCCTTAGTGGATGAGGTTGAATTTGGAGATGACTTGCAGAAGAAGTTAGAAGAAGCATCCAAATCTAGAAAATCAAGAAAAAGGAAAGAAAGATGGTGCAAATCAGAAAAGCAGCAAAAACTCAGGAAAATAGGCATAAAGCATAAAGTAGCACAAAAGTAGAAAGCAGGATCAAATCAAAAAAGAAGTAAAGTCTAGAAAAGTGGGATAAGTCAGAAAATTCAGAAAAAGCTAAAGCAGAAAGCAAAAAGCAAAGCAAAAAAGGAAAAAGGAAAATGAAGGAAAGTTAGATTTCCTTATCCACTCATGAGGGCGCATTAGTCAAGTATAATTTATACTCAATTCATCATCCATATATAAATGAAGCAATGTGCACTCCTTTCACATCTTTTTTCAATTTGAGTATTGGTGTGAGTGCAATTATGCCTCAGAGACTTGGGAGATTTCCCCCTAGTCCAAGTTGGGTGATGTGCCCCTGCTTCCTATGAGAGGATAATGGAATTCATACATTGTCAATTATTTTATTTCAGGTCTTTTATCTGATTCAAGTCTTTTTTGAAGCTCAGAAGAAGTTTCATGAAGTCTGTGGTTCGAATCTTCAAGCTTCATGTTGATTTCTAGTGCTAATTTGTTGTGTTGAGAGGAGAAGATTTCTTGTGATATTTTGAGAATCCTATTGGATTAAATATGATTTATTTACTGTAATCATGATCCTCTTATATCATTCATAAAATTTAATATTGCAGAAGTCTGAAATATTCTGAGTTTTCTACACCCCTTCTAGATTTGCATAGAATTTGACTAGTTTCCAGAATGCATTTGATAAATGAATGAGTATTGATCCAAATGAAGTAATTATTGTTCCTGGAGTTTTTTAATATTTCATATGAATTATTACAATTCTCATATCATAATTTTTTGAGCCTTCATTGATTGTTTGGAAGTCATGAATTCTAACTAGTTGTGCAATCCTAGTAGGCAATTTTCATTGTATCTTTGTGAGAATTTATCAGAACCTTCTATAACTTTATGGAATGAAACCTGAATTTCTATTGAATTTAAATTTATTGTATTTATCTTCCTAAATTCATAATCCTTCACCAATAGCTTCCAGTCAATGAATAGTGAAGTACTAGTATGCATATGTTGGGGTGCCCGGGAGCATTATAGTAGATTTCGGCCTTGCCGATTTCGAACCAAAAATGATCCCAGTAATTTTTTCACAAGTATTATCATCTATCAAATTCCTCCTTCCATCCAAAGTATTTTATCTTTCCCACCCACATTCAAACTAACTCCCTAAAACCATTGTTTGTAATTGATTCTCCAAAGCAGTAAGTTTTTGTATCACTAATCCTGGTTGGTACATTAGAGAAATCCATTTCCCCCTTGAAGGGGGGTGACATTATGAGTGACCATTTGTTGATTCTATGGTGTGAAAGGGTCAGTTAATACTGTAGGATGGGAAGGACGTTTTAAAAACTTGTTAATTTCCTCATGATGAGGACATTTTTTGGTAAAGTGGTCGCCTTCATAGATCAAACAAGTAAAGTTAGCCTTTCTCTTAGGCTTAGTGGCAGCATTGGTCTCTTGGGGTTTCAATTTATCTTGTTGGTTTGAATATTTTTTAGAATTTCCTTTATTTTTCTTCTTACCTTGAGATGAGGAGGATTGAACCGCATTCACCTCAAAATATTGGAAGGAGAAGTGGGAACCTTGATGTTGTTAAGATATTGGTTTTGAGTTTGAGTTGAGGTTGAATGGCCTTGTTGTTTGATAGATTTAGATGCAGGCTAAGTCTTCACAGAACCAACTATGACATCCACGGGAGGTTCCATAGAAGGTATGGAAGGATCATTCGTAGGACGAGGATCCTTATTCTTCAGTAACATATCCTCCCATGGAAGCATCTCAAGCGATGGGAGGAAATAAATACTTCGCGAACCAATCAGCCAATAATTGATCTGAGATAGTATCTTTTATTAATCTATGTCTCCTCCTCCATGCATGGATGTGATTAGAGATGTGAGTAGAGGTGGATTGTATTAGCGAAGTTAAAAGTTATGTCTCGGTCTCATATCGAATCAGAAATTGGAAATGAGTTAGGAAGGCCATATCGCCAGGGAGTTGAAGTCACTAAGGTAATAATGTGGTAGTTCAATATACCACTTCGTGGTCGTGCCAATAAGGGTCCTTTGAAATAACCTCAAACGAATGGAATCTTCCATAAGAGAGTTCAATGAACACCACAAATTATAAGTCATCAAGTAGTTGTTTGGATCCTCACTAGGTTTTCCATCAAACTTGGGATTTTTTATGATAGTTTGGCGGGTATGGAGGAATAAAGTGGATTATGCTGAATGGGTTCGTTAGTCAAACGTGATAGATCTAGCATATCCAAGGTGGCTAGAAATGGTAGCTTCTAGTTTGGTTGTGGGTAGTGGTAATACTGATGAGACATCGGTACTCCAATAGGACCATAAGTCAGTCCTCCCATTAAATGGGGTTGGGGGGTTGGGATTTCATACCCATATATTGATGTTGAGGGGGTTGGGATTTAATGGGGTTAATTTGTTGGTTAAATGGGAACCCTTGCATAGGTGTATCCATCAAATTAGGTTGACCCCAAGGAGCATTTGTATCCCCGGGGTAAAGAAATATGATATGGAGAGGTGTGGGTCTAGTCGATGAAGGGATGCGTTGGTAATGATATGGTCCCCAAGCTAGATAAATCATCCATTTGGGTACTTTCCCAGAAATTGAGGGTTTCCCCCAGTCGAAACTTGGCCTCCACTAAAGGGTAAAGAAATATTTGGCATTGAAGGTGCACCCATACTACCCATATGATTGGGATTGGGGTTGACAAGACCACTAGTCATAAATCCTAAAGTAGCGGGATTTTTGGCTTCTTGATTGGATGATGAGATTAACTGACGACCAAATATTTCATGTGGTATAAATTTGGCTACTATTCTAGCGACAACACTCGAAGGTGGCCATGGTGGGACCAGTGGTTGAGTCATGATTGTGGTTTTAAAGGAAAAGTGAATGCCTAAAGTATGACACAATCGACAGCATCAGTGGATCGCAAGGACACTCCTTGGAATTGATCTGAAGTACCAAGGAAATCCATGACTATGTTTATCCTATAAGATGTTTTGGTTGACAGGAGAGAGTAACAAGTACAAAGGTTGTAGATGGTAACTGAACAATCGTTCAGTAAAAACCTTTCGTCAAGTGAATACTTGTGGATGGAAGGAATCCTGACTCGCATACCAGCCCTTCGAGTTGGCTTCATTTAGGAGTGACACTCCCTTGACTTGAAAGTACTTCTTCATGTATATTTTCCTCGTTGCAGAGGTTAGGTGAGCCAGACCATGGTTGTTCATCATCTTCGAGTCTGAATTATTGGGCTCTGAACCCTTGCATTCTAGTCTGTCGAGATGTCAACGGTGTAACTATTCTTCTCACAAAGAGCTCAAACATCCTAATGCAACCAAGCATGCAAAAGGAGAGCTATCAAAAATAGGGACACAGGCCAAAAAGCAATCTCTAAAACCTAGTGCGACTGCGTGTCACAATAAGTGATCTACATCAAAAAGGACAGAAGGCCAACAAGCAACACTACCTAGAAAATAAAATAGGCCCTCTAAACTACAAGGTATAGGAGTAGGAATCCACCTAACTAAAAGTTGGAAACCTCAACAATTTGTATCCTTTGCAGGGTGATGAAATCCACAGTCAGACAATAAAAAATGAGAGATAAAAATGGCCAAGGGATATCCCTATACCGAAATGGATACCGATTAAAATATCCCTAGAAGAATGGAAACTAGGCTACCTCGTTCATGGAAAACTTGGAAAGGTGTCCCGCAGCTTCAGTCCTTTGACCATTGCACTATCGGTATGGATTCCAGTAAGTAACAATGAGGAAAAAAAGTAGGTGTTCGTCGGTACAGAGTGGAGGGAAGTATTCCACTCAAATTTCTGGTACCATCCTTGATACTTTCCCTCCTAAGGGAGAGGCCCCTCAACAAATCGGTGTCAATCGTTCCAAAAAGTACTAGAGGATTTTAGTTCCCTATGAGGACAACTACTATGCTTCATATGTAAAGCGACCAAGGGGAATTATTTGGATGCATATCCCCAATTCCCTACCTAACTACACAATTATTTTAATTTCCCCAAGCGAGGTTAATGTGTGTTTAGTTTAGTGTTAATTTTAGGGCTTGTTGTTACTCACAAGGTAATGGTAGTGAAACTGATGGAATGTAGACTCGACTCAAAACCATGCAATAATGAATGAGTGTGAAAATCTCTTATTTTGATGAACCTCTAACTATGTGAGAGAGAAATATATTTTCCTTTAATAAATGATAAAAAAGCCAAACTTTCCAAATCATGTACCAAGCTACTTCTAAAGTGACAAAAAGATCCTTTCAATTTTCAAACCAAGATGCAAAAGCTTCTAACTTGTTTCCTATATTTTCAAATTTAAAAAGACACCTCTAAGCTCTCAAAGAGAAATACTCTAATGATGCTTCCAAGCCAATGTGATACAAAGACAAAGCACTCAAAGACCCTTTTATGACTCAAAAGTACATAAACCTTGAAAAATATTTTTCCTTTATATGAATATGAGACCCAAAGATGACCTTTAGATCTGACTAAAAAGAAGAATATCTTTGTTTTCATTTTCAAGTTATTTTAACCAAGCAAAAGAGACTAAAGAGAAGGCTTTCCTTTGAATCAATATGGAAGTAAAGATATCAATATACTTCTACAATCAATCAACAAGCAAAGAGGTAAAAGAAACAAAGAAACAACTAAGAAAATCATATTCAAAAAAGATAAGGATGACCCAAACTTCTCAAATCTTACCAAAGCAATCCAAACAAATCAAATTTAATGAAAGAAACGTCTAATAAAAAGAACACTCCAATCACTAAAATATCCAAAACCGGAACAAGTGGAATCAATAGACAATAGCAATTTCCAAAGTGAACAATCACCATAAAAGGTAATAATAAATCCAAGAAACAAACCAACAAAAGTTCTAAGCAAAAAACCCTAGCAAAAATATCAAATTACCCACAGTGTCGCAGTCTGCAACCGACACGGAGAAACAATCTCCGATGTTGCGGGAATAACAAATCCTAGTTGTGAAAGTGCCGCACTATATTCAAAAGGAAATTCTGACAAGAAAAATTAGAGTTATAAAAAGGAAAGGATTTCAACACAACTCATAAGATTCAAGGCCTGAGAGTCAATCTGGATCACCGAGTGACTCTAACAGTCATATTCACATAGAAACAAGGAAGAATAAAAAACATCTAAAGAGACAAAATTCAAACAAATCATATGTTCTGTCCCCAACGGAGTCACTAGTTTTGTTTGATGGATAAGTCTGTAAGTGCAGACAAAAACTGACCTCCCTAGTTTAGACATTTTAAACTAGAACAAAACATACAGAAGCACAACTCTTTCCCTAATTCTTAAAACATAAATTTAATTGGATAGGAGGCTAACCTGTAACTTAAAGGTTTTCCTCACTTTAGTATTATATCTTCCACTCCAATATTATCTTGGTATAACACCTACTTAAGATAAGAAAATAAAATATACCAATGCAATTACATAGAACTTATGCATACAGCCAAGGAAGAGTGCAACAAAAACCATAAACAAGTTATTGTGGGAAAGGAATGCATTTATTTTATTAATAAAGAGAGAGAGAGATACAACCAATAGCCTTGGCGTTGTAGGATTCCTCCAAAAGGTTCCTTTTTCCTCAACTTGCTTTCCTTTCTCCAAAAGAATGACTATCAAGGAATGGCCAAAACACAATGGAACTATCGGAATTTCTCCAGCATTTGGATATCAAATCAAGAGTTCCACATTTTCCTACTCCATGGGATTGGGATTGTAATTATAAGCTCAAATGGATGGTTAATAGATGAGAGGATAAGGGGAGGATGATAACAAAGGATCCCAAGGGTTCAAGAATTCAGCTGAGATCCACCCAAATAGGAAGAGATGATTGTTCGTGAGGGCTTTGTTCTAGAAGCTACTTGAACCTTGTCTTTTTCCCTTCATAAAGATAGTGTTGCACCCTATATGAATGCAACATGAGATAGTTTCATAGTCTGTGGTGATGCAACCTGCAACATTAGGGATTGTCGCAGGTTGGTAGAAATCAAGATGTGACAACCTCTCAAACTTGGTTTTTTTAAGGAAAATTTCCTTGTGAATCTCAACTTCCAAGCAGGTTTTTGCACATTCTTTGGGGATCATGGAAAGGAAGAAGGTACATTACCCACCATCATGATGAAGATGAAAATTAAATGTAACAAGGACTTCGAATGAAAAGTGGGGTTCATGTTCAACAATGTGGAAAGATGGAAGAGACACATAGAGGAGATGATAGAGGATGAGATACTGAGAGAATTGGAAAGGTATGAGGACTCTGCTGCGAAATTGGAAAGGGAAAACTCGAATATAGCCATGCTATAAGTGGAAATAAGATGCCTCAAGGGATGCGGTCGGGAGAAAGGATAAATGATTCAGGAAATGCAAAAAGATATTAGGTGTCTAAAGAAATAATTAGTGCCTCATGTCTAAAGGGTAAAGAATGAAGCAGTATCATATGTTGGCTCGCCAAATACAATTAAGGGACCAGAAAGGGAGTAACATTATGTAAATGACATTGTGTTTCATTAATGGTGCCCTTAGAAAATAACCTATCGCCCGAAAGCACGGACCAACACCTTCTGCTCGCCAGCACATCGTCAACCAGCAAGATCGCAGCTCAGCAAACCACCGGGTTTCTCAAATTATCATGTTTTTATATAGTTAATGTGCTTTAAATGTAAATTATGTTGTCTCAGTTTTGTAGAAGTTTATACTAGTAAACTCACTGGAAGAAAAAATACTAGTAGGGATGGATGGGTAAAAAATAGAGACATCAGAAATTTTGAAACAAGGTATCCAAAACATTGGGCCCTCTTTTTTGTATGTTATATGACTAGATGGTTCGGTCGTAGCTCTCTTTTATTAATATAATTTATTGGTTTCGATTAAAAAAAAACTTGTCTCATTCTTCTTCATGTACATCCAATTCTTGTTGCATTGTTAGATTTTCCATGCAGACCTCCTTCGATAACCCAATAGATATTGAAGGCGTATCCACCATTGATTGATAGCTCTTGGTGAAACCGAGAATCATATTGTAGTGCATATCCACATTAGAAACCAACTTTTCCACTAGTTATCCCTTAGATTTAGTTTGGGCCTGAATGACCTCAAGTTGAGCTTATTAGGTACCCATATGACTTATAATCCTGTCATTCATGTGAAGTATATATTTATGAAGGGAATCCATATTCTTCACCATCAACCTTGAAATATTCCTTATATATATAGGCTCACACATCACACATTTTTCTAGATGTATACAGTACACCATCATTCCAACTAGATATGCCCCATATACTATTTTCCAAGCAAGTCATGCACTGAAATCCCCCATATTCCTTTAACGAACAAGATTTAAAAGGATCATAAAAATCCATAGAAGGAATATAAATTTATTCTCGTAGACCCCAACCACAACCAGAAGCCCTGCCCAAGTCACTTAGTGAGCCCTTCGTCGAATTGTTCATTGACCACAACCCTCAAACCACTGTGCTCCAATGAAATAGAAAGAAGGCCACATAAGGAAGAACTAGTTATCCCCACATACCCACACCATATGGAGATAAGATTTCAATCAAAGAAGAGGCTCCCAAATAAGCACATTCAGGACCTCGACTAATCCACGACATACTGAGAGCTAAATGAGATTCTTCCAAAATGCATGGGATTTATGCACCAAGGAATATGATCCCTCCACAAAATGAACAATGAAATTTCCAAACCATCATACCATAAATTATCCCAAAGGTTTCATAACAATCCATCACATCCATTGCAAATTCCCCTTGCAACAATTGGTTATCAAATGACCACGACTTCTAGGAATTTATTGAGGATGATTCGGCATCCCTAAATCCATTTGGACTACAGTAGGTATGTTTTGGATGCAATCCCTATTTATATTCCATCCATTCATATAAAAATTCTGATGTGTTGACATTGTACAAATTAATCATGAATTTGTCTTAGAGCTTACTCATATGTAGACACTAGAGTTATGATTTCTCGGTTTTCATATTATATTTCTTAGTTTGTCTTTCGATGACTCGGTTGATTTGTTGTTAATGTATCAATTTATATTGGAAATGCACTTTGTAAGTCAAATTGAAAAGTATAAATGTTACGTCTCTAGACATAGTAATCTAAGTGTCTCATCCATAATAAATCATGCTATCAACGCATTCACTGGAAGAGGAATAGACCCTAGGTAATTGCTACATAATATTAGAGTGATGTTAATCCCTGAAATTACTCCACGGAAATTTATGGGATAAGGACCAGCAAGATCCCATTGGGATGGTCATATATGTTTGTGATGTAGATTATGTTTATGGACAATCTACTCAAGCAGACTCAAGCAAGATATCCCTAGTCCAAGTGGATCTAGAACAAATAAATACATAACACAATCTACTTTCCTAGATAAATAGAAATGCAAAGGAACAGGTAGATGACTTACCTCAAATATGCGAATCCTTTTCTCTTTGTTGCTCCAAGCTCCAAGGCCTTCAGATCTCGAGCTACAAAACCTTGTCAAGCATATGGAAACAAGCAAACGGTAAAAGCATATCTAAATATGAATTGATCTAGACTAACAGTTAAAGAAGAAATTTCTAAGCATTATCAACAAAGCAACAATACTTATGGAAAGAGTTTGTATTAATGGAATAATGGGAAATACATATAGAAATAAGGTCACAACCTAAGCCTCAACTTTTCAATTTCCATCCAACAATCCAAGCCAAGCCTCCAAAGGATGATGTTTTCCTCCCAAAGGATGAGTAGGGATCACCTATAATAATTCCACCAACATAAGAGTACTATAGTCCTTATTTCATTTCCAATGGAGAGAGGGTCCTTATTTATAAGGCTAAATGGATAGAGTAAGTTGAGGATAAAGGGGAGAGGTCTAAGGGATCTTCCCATTAGGTTAGGGGACCGAATACCAGCCTTCCTATCAACTAGGGATAGACCTCCATGTCACCAAGCTTCAAGAAGTCGCTCGAATCTCCTTATTATTCACATTAACCAACTCTGGAGCACCATGCATGAAGGAAACTAGCGCCGGGAAGGGATCAGTGCAGCTTGCATAAGGGTAACAAGAGCCACTGGCGCACTCTTACAAAGAGCATCATGCGCCAACCATGGTATGGCACCTCTTGCTGGAAAGAAGGATGCGTCATGCAACTAGACATGGTGGAAACATAAGGACAACAACTTGTTCTGGATGTTTTTAGCCAAGGAAAATTCAGGGATTAAGGCACAGAGTTGACACATGACTCATGATGACGAGATTTTGGTATAACGGAATGCCCCCCAAAGCATGAAGCTGGTAAAATAAGACAGGTGAAATGATTTGTAAATGTGAAGAATCGACGGCAAGGACTTTTCAGCTGGAAGAAGCTACTGTAGTACAACCGAATTTGAGATACAAGTCTCACATGACTCATAACATGCATTACTACCAATACATTGCATATCCATAGTAGTAGAACCGACTGAACACAATCATGGCTGCTAGACACAACCGTAGATCCATGATGAGATGATAACACAGCCACGACCAATACAAAGTGGATCCATGTAATATGACTCAAAACAATATCCATTGCAACCTGGGTGAGATTTATGACTTAACCCAGGGTCTTCAAGCCGAACCCGAAATGATACGAATCTAACCATGTGATTACAATGTCTTAGAGTCGAACATGATAGAAACCACTTGATTACCGGTCATTGATGTATACCGTTAACAAGCGCGAGGGAAATCACCATTGATATCAATGATTCCCAAGGTATCATACTACATACCATCGAATGTGAATCAATGAGCTGAGGTCGAGCAATCAATGGAATATTTCAATCAAGAGCCAATGATGTGAACTCATGTTGAAAGCGAGGTAACTTGCCATTGAGGCATGCAGGCCCAAGGTACTTGATTGGTTTCTAGATTCAATCCTCGGATGATGTGTTGAATTCTACAAGGATGAATCCATCGAAGGAGGGCCATGATGAATCCCCCATCATTGACACGAAATGCGATCACAGATGTTTGGAGTGAATTGTACAGTAATGTGTGAGACTGACTCAAGGATGACCGACATGATGGAAGGTGATATGACTGCAGATAGTTAATGGGTGACCAAAAATCCTCTTGAACATGGGCATGGCATGACTTGGCAATATTGACATGATGAGAAAGATACCAACCCCCTAATGCAACTGATGTTGGAAGCATTCTTTGTATGACCCAAAGGAGTGGCTAGACTCGTGGGACTGGTGACTTGACGACAAAAGGATTACCCAAGTACTGGATGCACATGCAGATGAGTGCCATGTTCAAGAGTGACTATGTACTGTTGTAATTACAGTGAAACACAAATTCTTTCCTTATCCCCATCATGATTGATGAGTACCTCTTTTGTTTTTTAACGAGCTTGAGGAGGGTAATAGATGCTCGGTATAGCTCATCCTTCGGGCAAGTCCAATCCCAAACATTTTACAAACCTAGGATAGGATGGGTTCGTCCCAAAACGGGCCCTTCGATGTTAGATTTTAACGAGTCCAAAGAAGGTAAACTCAGCATCATTTCATGTTTAGAGAGTTTGAAAAAGAACTCAAGAAGACTCTGAAGGTTCTTTTTCGTAAAACAATGTGAGAGAGAACTCTTCCAGTCATGCTTGGATGGAGTGCTCCTTTTTCGTAAATGGTACCTTCTGGTCCGAAAAAGAGGTAAACTATCACCAGAAAGACGATCATTCAGATACTTTTACAAGATTGAAAGCATCAAGTTCGCTTGGGCGATATTTTCGTATTTAGGGATCCTGAAAAGAGCTTAAAGGAAGACTCTTGTGGGGTCACTTTTTCATGGGATTTTTACGAACCTGAAAAAGTGATAAAAGATAACTCGGTGACTTATTCTCATCATTTTACGAGCACCAGAAGGAACAAAGAGTAAGCTCGGTGTCATTAATGTTTAATTTTAACGAGCGGAATAATAACACAAGAATGCTCGAAGAGTTGTCTACACCTGATAGCAGGCATAAGATGACCATAATTGCAACCAAAATTTTAACATGGCACTTTACTTCACCTGTAGACTCCAAAAACTAGGTCAAAACAATCAATTAGGCATTTAGACATAGAAATATTCCCAACTATAGCAAAAATGACCCATAAAAGAATAAATTAAAAGGGAATATTCCATTTTCAATATAAAAAGGGGAAAATAGTAAAAATTAGTTACTATTTATTTTTACCAAAATGGGAGGGTGAAAAGTATCATTTGGAGTTGATTTTCAAGTGCCGATTGCAGAAGTTCCAGTCAGCCATTTTCATTGTCGTCAGCGTCAGGTAGGCCTAAACCTTGTCCTATTCATTTTCAGTGGAGTAAAGTTGCTTTTCATTTCCAGTTTTTGAGTTTTTGTATTGTGTGATAGGGGGGAAATGCACCTTCAGGATGGCGCACTTTTCCCTTACGGGATGTGTGCCTAGGGCTTGCTGGCGCCATTCCTGTGAGGGTGACTTGCGCTGATGGCGATCTGTTTGCAACTCTTTTTCTATCACTGCTTCTGCAATCACTGAATCATCAACCGTTTTATTTTCAACATAATTATAGATTCCTTCTACTTGTACTTTATCTATTTCATTCGCTGCAACTTCTGTGCATTCTTCAACAATCTTATCAAAATCATCAACAAAATTAAAATCATCAATATTTTCAAAAAAATCACAAACAGGTTCAAGCACTTCAACATAGTGCACTTTATCTTTCTTATCTTCCGATGTTGCTTCACATACTGTTGATATGGCAGTCTTCATTCTATCATCATGATCACCATTGACCATTACTTATCCATGAGCAGTTTTACCAATACTGGTTGGTTCATTGGCACCTTCTTCATCGTTGTCATTAGCAACATGCATCATTGGAATATTCAAAGAACAAACTGCTACACTGGAAGTTGCTTCACCTTCAATATTTGACTTACAAGCCAAGACTTTATCATGTTCTTACTTTGTACCTACATAATCACTAACAAACAAATTATTAGCAAAAATCTTGTTCTCTTTTATGTCCTTATCTGCACCATTCAATATCGCTGCAGATTCTTCTTCAAAAATATCACCAACACTTTTTCCATCAGCAGATACACCATTTTCAAAAATGTATTTTTCACCAGCAGCTTTATCATCTTCCTTATGTGTACCAAATGGATGAGTTCAACAATCTTCATTTTCTACAACATGACTGTTGTAATTTATTTCAAACTCATATTGGTCTTAGACTTCTACAACATCTTCAGAGTTGTCTTCTAGATTCATTGTACCTACATGTCTGCAAACTTCAAATTTAATGCATGATTGAAATTCCTTCATGGGCATGTCCATCAAGGACTCTTCTTGTGCAAATACTTCTTCATTATCCTCACACTTGAGGAATTTATCATTTTTATCAGCATTCTGCATGTTAACCATTCCATTATTTTCACAATTTACTTCAGTGACATCTAAATTCAAAACTACATCAACATCTTCATCAATAGCAATTTCAACTTCTTCAAATTCTGTTGTTGCTACACAAGATACAACAGCCTCATATTTACCTTTAGTTTCAGCATCATTTGGTATATCAACACAATTGTGAGATTTACAAATAATTTGAATATCTTCTATTGCTTCTGCAAATTTGTTTGTTGAAATGTTAACAGGCTGTGACTCAGCCATATATCTCCCCCTTACATCAACCTTTCTCTTCAAACTTTCCCAAGCTTCTCTAGTTGTGTTTGCTTTAGCAATTACATAAAAAATATTACCATCCAGAGCTTGTTGGATGTAGTACAAGGCAAATGCATCCTTTGCCTCATCCTGGGGTTTCTTAAATCCATCCTCAACAAAATTCCATAAACCTCTACAATGCAAGAAATTTTTCATATTAACTAACCAAGAATCATATGTTATACCTGAGAAATATGGCGGTGGATAATAGATGCTACCCCATGCATCTTCTAACTTGTCTTGAACTTCATTTGCTTCAGTATCATCTACCTTCTCTTGAACTTCATCTGCTTCAGTAGGTTCCTCAATGGCTTCTCCTAATATCTCTGCTATGGAAAAACCAACTTATTTTGCATTAACTACATTCTTCTTCATTCGTTTAAGCCTTCTGCTTTTCCCCATGTCTTTGTCTTCAAATAACTACTTGCACATAATTTAAATTTCTTTTGGATACGGCCTCCCGGTTCTCTTTCACGCATACATGCTTCAATTCAAACCAAGCAAACTTTCCAAAACAATGAGAATCAAACCACTATACCATTAAACTATATGGGAGCTCTCAACCAGGAAGAATTTCTTCCTTTCAACTTCCCAACCTCTGTCTGAGGGAACACGAACATAGAATCAACTTCATCCATGGGCTACAACCCTTTCTTCTCTTTACACAAACCACAACCATGCTTGAACAACTTAACCAACAGATGGGTGACACAAGGAACACTTGATTCAGACTTATGCTGCTAAATTATGACTCAACCTTTACTTAAGGGAGTACGAGAGCTCTCTTTCAATGCAGAACTCAACTAAACTTACTTCTGCTCTTTCCACATAGCAGGAAGAGGGCATTGGAGTAAGACTCAACATCAAGATATCCAAAAAAAACACAAAAAGATTCAACATACAATCATATGGCTCATTCATGAAGTGAGCACAGAACCAACGACAGAAATTAAAAAACACTTAGCTCTGATACCAATTGAGGGAAGTCAGGGGGGCCAGGCTTGAACAATTTGACCAAAAAATGGGTGACACAAGGAACACTTGATTCAAACTTCTGCTACTAAATTATGACTCAACCTTTACTTAAGGGAGCACAAGAGCTCTCTTTCAACACAGAACTCAACTAAACTTACTTCTGCTCTTTCTACATAGCACGAAGAGGGCGTTGGAGTAAGACTCAACAGCAAGATCTCCAAACAAAACACAAAAAGGTTCAACATACAATCATACGGCTCATTCATTAAGTGATCACAGAACCAACTAACATAAATTAAAAAACACTTAGCTCTGATACCAATTGAGGGAAGGCAGGGGGGTGTTGCTCTTACTTCCAGCAACACACACAAGTTTCCAGACTCAAAAATTTCACCTACAGGACTGTTGCAGCTGTGTTGCAGCTGACTGTTTCAACTAACAGTCATCTACAGGACTATTGCAGCTAACAATAATCTACAGCATTGTCGCAGCTAACTGTTTCAGCTATGTTTTGATGACCCCTGCGTTCATAAACCTTGATTGTTTCAGCATACTCGATTTTAGCAATTCTAAAATCTAACTTGCTACAGCAAAACTAAACATTCCACAGTCAATCATATACGCTGATAAAATTATCATGCTGCAGCAAAAATTAAACTTAAATATTCAATAATGAGTTTTTAAACTCATAATGACAGAGAGGAACATAACAACAATATTACAGAGTTGAAAGTATGTTTCATATTTAACTCCATCTCCCTATTTCACTCTCTTAATTACAAAACCAATACTACATCGGTATTTATACAACATGAGATCAGTCGATCATTAATTCAACTTGACCTTTCGCTACACCAAAATTGACTGTTCAGAATTTGTGTGGATACTCTGCCCTTTCATGAGCTGCAACAGGAACGATGAATGCCCCTTCGATCTTTGACAGGCTGCAACAAGGCTGGTAAATTTAATGTGATGCAACAGTGATGACTCTTCAAAAACGGCTCTTCAAAAAACAATGTAATACTATGCCCCAATAATTATTCGATGTGTTGTGATAGAGGCAGTAACTGCTTCTTGTAGAAATCGATTTGGTGTGTTGCCTCTTTGAAACCTTGACAGCATGACAGAATCAAGAATGGTGTGGCGGCGGTTGGCTCTTCAGAATTTTTAGCGGCCACTCAGCAGGGTGGTGAATGTCATTTCAGAATTTGTGGTGGTGAAGAAATTAACCACTGCCAACAAGATGTGACTCCACTTTATTGAAGCTGATGCGACCTCTTCGAAACCACAATCTATGCTCTCTCCATGAACGGAGTGTCGAACAACTTGGAGTGTAGCTACCTATTTCCATTGATTGCATGGTGTTGCAATGAATTCCTGGAGATTGGAATATTGACTACACTGAAGTATTGTGTGATCACACATTTTATATTTCAAAATCTTGTGGATAGTTGATGCGTTGAACATGGAGTAATTGGTGAAGAACTTGTTGCGCTCCCAAATCTCTATATGAATGTTTTTGCTTCACATGTGGAAGATTGAGAGTGTTCCTATGTGGAAGATCAACAATCACACACATCTATAAGGACTCAAGTCTAAGAATACTAGATTGAAAATGGAACATATAGTTATGTATGAATATACTTCATCACCAGCCCAGTGAATGAGGTATGCGTTGAATTCATTTCATTGTTAGATTTTTTTGCTGCAAAGATCTATGAGGATGGTTGTGTGATTTCTACAACTACATGAGCTACCTACTTGCACCATATCAAATGAAAACATGAGACCATAACAATGCATTAAATTTGTTGAGAAGTTGCCTAAAGCATTAGGCAAAGCTGTGTAGAACGTGAAGCTTCAGAGGTGTGACCTCAACTTGAAGACTATGACCTCCACTTAAACGTGATATGACCTTCTTCATCTATCAAAACCGCATTGTGCATATTGTGAACCTATGTTGAGAGTTGTAACGATGCCTAGAAGCTGCAAACATCTTCATTTGAAAGTTGATCTATGACACGTGAGGACTGTGTTGCAGAATTGTCTTAATGATGTTGCGGAATGCAAACTTGCATTGTACACATGACTTCTTGAAATGCATTGTGCAATACTAAAAGTTCTTTTCTAGCCATCGGTTATCCTATAGCTAATTGAAAGAAGTGAGCTTGCAGAGAAGACTCAAAAGCAGTTTGGTGTTCTTGCTTGAAGGATCCAAACAAGTTTGCAGTTGTTGCTACAAATGCTCCAAAAGATTAATTTCTACATTATTCAGGTATAGAAGATTCCGCAATTCAACAGTCATAGGTGTAACTTGCAAACTGTACTTTGTTTGTAAGTTATAGTTCATTCTTTGGTACTTGCATTTTTGTTTTGTACAGCACCAAACTGAAGTCAAGTTGAAATGTAGATTGTATGTGGGTGCATTTTCGATTGAGATCGACACCCCTTCTCTTTTAAGTTTGAACCTGTTGAAACTTTGCTTGTAAAGGGCGGATTTGCAAGAATCCCGCAGTTTGATTGAGTCCTTGTATTTGGTCCTACCTGCACAAGGAGGCCTCAAGTTGTCTTCAATATGTCTAATATAGAAGAAACATTAGAGTTGTTGAACACTCTAGTACATTCAGTTGTCTATGAATCAATCACAATCAGTAAAGACACACTACAAACAGTTATTAATCAGCTGCAAAATTTGAAAGCCATTGAGGAAGATGCACATCAAAGGAATCAACATTCTAAACTATTGCTTGTTCATAATAACCCCTTGTTTGAAAATGATTCCTATCAGCTACCAGAAAACAATGAAATCATATCAGATGTACTACCTATTCAAAGTTCCAAGTGCCAACATTGTGACCGAGTTGGCCATGTGAAATATCATTGTTTTGATCTTCATCCTTCTCTCCATTGTGGGAAATGCAACCATTCTTCAGATCGGTGTGTGAAACTAAAGAAACCTGCAAGAGTGAAACTTGCAGCAGATTATTGTACTACTTCTTACTTTGTACCTGACAGGGGGGAACATGATGTCAGGCTTCAAGTTTCGAAGTCTTTTCCCTCTGACAACAAACACTTACAGCTTTCCTCAAGTAAGTCATATCAAGCAAGCCTGAGCCACTGTGACTTTGGACAACCATTAGATTCAGATATGCCACCTGATATGCATGTATTATGAAGACAGAAGAGATATACATGACATAGAGTACTCATGTTTTTTGTGTCTAGTTGTGACACCATGAGACTCTCATCTCCTCACATTGTTCCTGACAGGGGGAAATGAAGACCATCAGTAACAAGCGAGCGAGTGCAAGCAAGCCTGTGAAGAGCTATGTTCTACTGATCTCTAGAGTTGGTGGTCATCCTTAAACCACCGGTATCGAGAGAACCTTCATTTAGCATAAGCACGTGCAAGCTTCTAGCTAACTTGGAAAATAGTTGTCAAGATGGAAATGTTCAACAAGTTGCAGTTGTTCACTTCATGTTTTCAGCTCTCCAGTTGGTTTGTGGTCAGCCTAAAACCATCATTCCAGAGAACCTTTGAGCAAGTATTATCGCCAAGTTCGAGTGTTTGTGGTCAGCATTGAACCACACACATAGTAGAATATTTTATCCTTTTGCTAGCCTATTTCAGTTGATGTTCATCCTAAAAACCATCTGTTCAAATAGCTCTTGTATTTAGAAGAAGCATGTGCAAGCTTCTAGATAACCTTCTTAGTAAAGGATGTTAGAGATGGAAATGTTCAGCTGGTGGTAGTTGTCCACTTCCACTTATTCAGCTCTCTTCTTTTTATTGGACTCATATACACCCTTGGATTAAGGGGGGATTTGTTGGATTCTAATCCTCGGTGTGAGGAATATTAATGTGCAAGGGAGACCAAGAGTCACTTGTGAGTCCAAGAGTCACCTTGGAAGAAGAATACAAGGGACATCTCAATGTATATATTGACCATTTAAGGAATTAAATGAGCTTTCACGCCTATCTTTCTGTCTTCTTGAGTTAATTTCTTATATGCCCTAGCTGGCACCTTACATTTTACCCCACTAAATCCACCTTTCTTTGTTAAGATATTATTTATGTTTGAAGAAAATCCTGTGGGAAACATAATTTTCCTAAGGACCTATTTTACAGCATTGCTTTGCTGCTTTGTCATTAACCATGGAAGTCTATTTCAATCTCCATCACTATTTGAATGAATCACACTTTGCAATGCATGATTGGCTTCTTGAATGTCACTACAAATTTTGGCAATCTTGTATTTTTCATGCCTACCATTTAAGATTCGCCATAACGTTTATGTTACATTCTTCCCGATCATATGCATTGTATCAAACAAATGAACTATTGGTAGGTCCTTATAGTAGGGAAACCTACTAAATTGTATGGGATAAATTTTCATTCCTCATGGAATCCCATTTATGCCTTGACGACCTCCATGAAGCATAAAAGAAATTACAACAATAATTGTCAAATACAGTAAATAGAATGCAATAAAAATAAATATTACAAATAATAATACATATATGATACATATACAATTTACATACCTTGACGATTTCTATTAAATTCCACCTTCCATAGGTGGGTTGTCATTCTTCATGGTTTTAATATAGTCTCTTCTTTCCCATTGAAAAATTGTTTTTCAGTGGTTCAATACATATGGTTCTTAGAGAGGAAGTGCCTATACTCATCAAACACCTCATTTCCTAAAATTCTTGAATGACGATATTTCATCTTAGGACCACAAACTGGACATGCAAATTTACCCTTTGTTTGAAGACCTGCAAGAGATAGATTAATTTCAATTAATGTAGGTGTGTGTCTGTGTGTCTGTGTGTGAAGTGGAAATTTTAAAAACATGCACAACATATTCATAAAAGTATATACTATTAAAGTGTAGTGGAACGTCACATACCACAAAACTATGTTATCCCTGGGGCATCATAAATTGTCCATACAAATATTCCATGGAAGTGAAATTCATTTTTCTCTATTGGCCTAGAGACGTCATACATAGTGATGCCAACCCATAACTGAAATAGCTCGTCGATAAGAAGCTCGATATATACATTCATATATTTAACTTGGTACTTACCTATTTTTTTTTAAATACATGTAATTACTACCATATCTATATATAAGCAAATAAATAAATATAAGATATTAGGAAACAAAAAAAGAGAAATGAAATGTTAAATTCAAAAAATTATTGTAAACAAATACCTCAAATAATCATTGCCAACATTATGTGCTCCCTCTTTATTGGCATCCAAGGAGGAATGTTACAGAAATTAACATCAAATAATTATTAATTATTAATATTTCAAATAAATTTTAATTTATTAATTGCAAGGGACGTAACCCTTTAAAATAACACTCAAGCCATATATAAGGCAAGAAATCTCTATAATATTTCATCATTCAAAAATAAATATACATTCGATTCAAATTTTTATTTGCAATATCTGGTATAAGAGCATCGGTTCATGAATTCTCTCACTCACTCCTTCATTCGTCCTCGACTCACCTTCTTCTCTCCTCCCCGGTTCATTTTCCCCATATCTCGTTCCTTATGTTGCTCCAATTTGTTATTCTTATTCATTCATCTGCTACACCACTCATAACCCACTACATATCCCTGCAGTCCACAATCTCACTCTCCACTGTAATATTCCAACTAATCATTTTTGTTTGTTTATAGAGTTTCTGATGATGTTGTTGCTTGCTAGTAGTCTTTATGGCTCAATACTTGAAGGAAAAATGAATGCATGTACTGAACTATGCCGGCATGAGTATGCATGCTAATGCATGGGTTTTCCAACCCCTAAATAACCCAAATATTTAGAAATATTATAAAGTAGGGATAGAAGAGATGCATGTACACACCAATAGATGAAGTAGTGGACGTAGATCAATATGAATCCAGCATGCAGAATATGTGTCGGTGATTGAGCAAGATATGGAGTACTCTACCTCCAAGAATGCGCCCTTGTAATAAATGTGCCCTTCCAATCCTCTGAATGAGTGAATAAGGATAGAACTTATGTGAGAGGACTCCGGATGTGGTGCACTAGGGTTAAGCTCACCCTCTGATCAATGTGGAAGGTGCATGAAAACCATGCACTAGCTCCCAAACCTAAAGCGTGACCCTCCTCAGGTAAAGTTTCCCATGCAAGAGAAGGTGCCCTCTAAATAGTGATGATGATGATAACTTGATCCTGGATCCGAATAGGAAGCTAGTCTTCAGGGATTACGGTAATAGTGGTGCTCTCGGAAGGATGAAGTCGGCATGCAGACAAAAAGATCATTGTAGAATGAGATATGAAGATGTCTCACTTGTGCAATTCTCCCATGCAAGGATGACGAGTTCCCTTGATCTTGTATATAGCTTGAACCCTGTAGAATGTTGAAGAATGATACCTAATGACAGTAGTAATGTTGAATCTAGATGATCCAACCCTTATAGTGACTAGGGTAGATAGATTTCACTTTCAAAATATACTTAATGGTTGAGTGGTGTGCCCTCAAACCTAAACTAGCTCTCTGATATCTCCAAGTCAACTTATCAAATCAATAATCAAATAAGCAAACCTTACTCACTCACTTTACCTTTCTTTTATAACTTTCACATGGTTTGACCTAACTTTTACATGACTAGGTCACTTTTCTCTTCTAATTTCCAGTTGACTTGCATGCAATGATTTTTGTGTGTATGAAATCTCATATAGGTGTTTCAGTGCATGCATCATGAAATATGGCCCAAATGCCATGCATGCAAGTGGCCTCTAGTTCATGTTTCCCTCATTTACCTACTGATGATCTAATAACCATGATTTAAAATATTATTATGGTGTAAATGACATCAATCCTCAGTTAATTCCCTGAATGTCAGTACCCACTCAAACCTATGGGAATTAGATAGGTTAGCGGTATGGTCCTTTGTGCTTAAGCAGAAGAGGACATTACAGTCCTCCCCGCTTGATATTTCTTGTCCTCAAGCAACTGTAATGATGGGTGTTGTAATACATGTTCTCCTTCCCAAGTGGCCTCTTCTATAATCAATTCTCTCCATTGAACCAAGTACTCTCGAATGATCATGTTCCTTACTTTTCTTTCTCAAACTTCCAGGATTCATTCTGGAACCAAAATCAGTTGCCCCTCACCATCAAGGGGTGGTAGTTCTGATGAAATAACAATCTGTTGACCTACTTCTTTCTTGAGGTTAGACACATGGAACACATTATGAATCTTGCTTTCTTGCAGTAACTCGAGCTCATATGCTACCTCTCCCACTTTTTGGATTATCTTGTAAGGACCATAAAAGCAAGGCTTAAGTTTCTCTACTCCTTTCTTTTTAAGGGACGATTGTTTGTAAAGTTGTAGACTTAAATATACCAAATACCCTACCTCAAAATTGCGCTCAATCATGTTTCTATCTGCATATACCTTTTGTTGATTCTGGGAAACCTATATGTTTCCTTTTAGTATCTTGAAAATATATTGACTCTCTAGAATCCAATCCTTGGATTTAGGAGCCCTGTTGTCACCAAATATAAAATCTGCAAAATATAAGGCATCATAACCGTACAATGCTTTAAAAGGATTCATACCAATGGTCATATGGTGTGTAGTATTGTAGCAGTGTTCCCCTAGGTGTATCCATTTAATCCATGTCCTCTGCTGACCTGCTACATAGTTCCTCAAGTATCCCTCAATCCACTTGTTAATAATATCTTTCTTTTTTTCGCTTTGAGGATGATAACTCGTGCTCGTAGCCAATTTTGTCCCAACCAAACTGAAAAACTCTTGTCAAAAGGCTTCGGTGAACTTGATGTCTCTATCACTGAAAATGGTCTTAGGTAACCCATGCAACTTGAATACCTCTCTGAAAAACAACTCTGCTACCTGTGCGGCTAAGTAGTCGGAAGGAATGGAAAACAAGTGAGTGAACTTAGTCAATCTATCCACCACTACGTACAAACAGTCTATACCATGTACCTTGAGCAACCTTGTAATAAATTCCATTGAAATTCTTTCCCATTTTTGCTCGGGAATGGGTAATGGTTGTAGTAGACCTACTGAATGAGTATGCTCTATCTTATTATGTTGGCACAAACTGCATTCCCTCACATGTTGCATTACATCATTCTTGAGGCCCTTCCATGAGAACCTCTCTCTAATCTGCCTGTAAGTCTTAAGAAACCCCTGGTGTCCTACTAAAGGTGAGTTATGAGAAGCTTGTAGAATATTTTTCTTAAGTGCATACTCAATGAATAAGTAGATTCTATTTTTATAGTATATAATGTCATGTATTACTCTGTACCTATCATCTTGAATCTGTCCATCCATTATTTCGCAAGAAAACTTATGGAGTATTCGACCAAAATATGAGATCTCCAATTCAAGGAAATGCTCATAAGAGATAGAGTAGTTGGTCGTCTAGAAAGTGCATCTGCTACCACATTGTTTTTTCCCTTTATGTATTCAATTTCAAATTCATACGCTTGAATCTTACTCACCCATTTTGGTTGCCTCTCGTTCAATTCTTTCTGTTCTAGGAAGTACTTTAAGTTGTTGTGATCTGTCTTAATCTTGAATCTGCCACCCATTAATTATTTCCTGAACTTCGTTAGAGCATGGAGAATGGATAACATTTCCTTGTCATATATTGAATAGTGGCGCTCATAGTCCTTGAGTTTTTTGCTCTTGAATGAAATAGGGTGATTATTCTGCATCAATACTGCTCCTATACCCTCTCCTGAAGCACCACATTCTAATACGAATGCCTGTGTAAAATCTGGTAGTGCTAGTACAGGGCATGAACTCATTACCTTTTTCATTTATTCTAATGCCCGTTGTGCTGCCTCTGACCAACCGAATGCCCCTTTTTTAGTAAGATCTGTGGGTGATGTTGTCATCTGTGAGAAACCACTGACATACGTACTGTAGTAGGTGCAACGGCCCAAAAATCCTTTCAACTCTATCACATTTTTAGGTGTAGGCCAATCCAATATGGCTCTAATATTTTCCAAGTGTACATGTACCCCATTTTATCCTATCATGTGTCCCAAATATAACATCTCTTGCATACCGAACTCGCATTTGGACATCTTGGCATATAGTGATTGTTCTTTTAGGATTCTAAATACTTCTTCAAGGTGCTTTAAATGATCTTCCCAAGTCCGAATGTAAATAAATATATCATCGAAGAATACCAAATGATGCTTACGTAACTGAGCCTTGAATGGGTTGTTCATACATGACTGGAAAGTAGCTGGTGCATTAGTGAGCCCAAATGGCATCACTAGAAACTCATAGTGTCTGTAGTGACAACAGAAAGCGGTCTTTCGAACATCATGTTCCCTCATAGTGTTTGTAGTGACAACGTAAAGCGGTCTTTGGAACATCCTGATGGTAACCTTATCGGAGGTCAATTTTGGAGAATTATTTTTCCCCCTGTGTTTCATCCATCAATTCATCGATCCTTGGGATAGGATACATGTTTTTAATTGTTTTCTTTTTAAGCGCCATGTAATCAATGCACATGCGTAAGGTCCCATCCTTCTTTTTTACTAACACCACTGAGGATGCAAATGGACCGGATCTAGGTTTTATGTAACCCAATTTGAGAAACTCTTTGATCGTATTTTCAATTTCATATTTGTATCTTTTGAGTGACAGTAAGGGGTAGTTATGACTGCTTGAGTTCCCTCCTCTAACTCAATAATGTGCTCAAATCCCCGATCTGGAGGCCTAACTAATGGAAGATCCTTGAATACTTTTTTATGCTTCTGTAATAGTGCATGTATGTCTGTTGGATGTTGTGTGGCTCTATCTGGTGGTTTCCTGAAAGTAACCAAGCACTCTGCTGCCCACTCTATGTCTTCCTGTTGGAGCACAGCCTCCATCCTGTGTGATGATACTGCTCTAGGGGAGTAGGTATTCATACCTCTCAAAACCACTCTATGTCTTTCTGTTCCCTGAAATTCCATCTAACTCCTTCTTCTCTTCTTCCACTGTTCCTAAACCTTTGCCTCCTGTAAGTAATATTGTGTGGGTCCTCTATATTCATTTATTTTTCACAACTGCATGCTCCCACAGCGAACAAGGAACATGCTCTAATACAACATGGTGTTATTTATTAAGTGAACTTACAAGATGGTGTTGCTTTTCACTTTTACTAAATAGTCACTACGAAATTGTTTCAAACTACTTCTCGCACGTTCATGCCAATCCTCTGCAAAAAGCTCATGCTCAAGCTACATTTTTTCAACACATTGAGCCTTGGGTTGTGGCTTGGGGAAATTTGGATATTACATTAATTTAAAACTTGATGTCAAAGAAGCCATTAATTTGGGATAGACCATAGAGAAGAATATGCATGAGATGAAAATTGCTTTGATTAGAATGGATAAATATAAGATTCTGCATATTGGTTTTTCATTCCTATTTTTCCCCTTTTTGTACTTATCTGTTTATTCGTACATGGTGATGGTTCCACATTTTATATTTGGATTAGCTTTATAAATTCCAAAATAGACCAAGTTGACTCTCATGAAAGTATATGAAAGCTTAAGAACACATGTGCAATGCACTGGAGTGTTGAAACTGATCATTCAAGTGGAGCGAGCAATTGAGATACCACAAAGAACCTACAATAAAGAATAGTTATTCTTATGAAATTTTAAATCCTTAATGTATTTGTCTTGTATAGAACATGGACCAGTGAGTACATTAGAGTGATATGCGCCTAACCCTAGGGCCTACATGAATGTACCATCAAGAAACCAAGGCTTTGCACCTAACCCTGGGTCCTACATGAATGTATCATCAAGAAACCAAGGCTTTGACGTTGAGTGCAACTTTTAGAAATGGACACAAGAAGTTTAGGAATCGTTTTCATGTGGTGCAAAATAGACTTGATGAAATATTCAACATTAAATGTTTGTGTTGGGTGTACCAGCTTACGGAGTAGTGCATTAAGACTCCAGCAACACCATTAAAACTTAGAGAGACTCGATCCGAACCTCCCCCTCAAATCTGGGTGATTTTGAGTAAGATTCAAACTTGTTATATAGATAAGAAATTAAACTAGTCAATAAATAAAACATTAAATATATTGTGTTGGGAGATTGGATTTGTAGAATAATGCATTAGAACCCCATAAATCTACAACTAAGAAAACCTCAAACAAAACTACCATCTTACATCTGGGTTGACTTTGAGAGGATAAAATGCAACTACGGCCCACTTTCAAAATTCAACAAGAGGTCCAAGGGTCGAAAATTGATCAAACCAACAAAGGTCAAAAGTCGACCTTAAGGGGAAATCCACTGACATTAAACTCTCGAAATTCTATTTACATTGTAATATTATTCTTAATGTTAAGTTTTTAACTTCTACTTAGACATCAAAAGTTAAAGTGAGACAGCATTTCAGTGTGTTTGGTAGTGGATTTAGCCCCACTGGCCCTCACAAATATTGAAGTAATTGTGGGATGGAAAATACCAATAAATGTGCTCGAGGTTAGGAGTTTCATGGGGTTAGTAAGTTACTGTCGCAAGTTAAAGTGGGACTGCATTTCAGGGTGTTTGGTCGTGAATCCAGCCCCACCAGACCTAAAAAATATTGAAGCCATTATGGAATAGCAAATACCAATAAATGTGCTAGAGGTTAGGAGTTTCATGGGGCAAGCTATTATCACAAGTTTGTGAAAGACTTTGAGATTTGCCGACCCGATCACCTCTGCAAGGGACAGCTACAAAGTTTGAATGCACTGAAAATTACAAAAGGCACTTGAGACGCTTAAAAAATTACTAACAGCACCTATGTTACAGTTACCTGACCCAATAGGAGATTTCACGGTATGCATCAATGCATCACTAGAAGGATTGGATCACATATTAACACAACAAGGAAAAGTGATAGCTTATGACTCAAAAAATTTGAAGATCATGAAAGAACTACGTAGTTCATGACCTAGTGGCTAGCTCAACAGAGATGGTAGCATTACCCATTAAAGTTTGCAACACTTGTTCAAATGGCCTAACTTGTATGTCAGGCGGAGGCAGCAAATGGAATTTTTGAGAGTATGTCTTTGAAATAGTGTATGTGAAAGAGAAAAGGAGCAAGGTGGTAGCATCCCCTTCCTTTGGTTGGGCTTCCCATGTAGGAAATGAATGGAAAAGATTTAAGTCAATAGGAACTATTTAGATTTTAATACCTGGGCAAATGCTAGAAAAAAAACGGCTCATGGGCAAGCTTTGGGCATAAAGTCCTAAGAGGAAATCATTTGGTTGCATTATGTATTGATTGGGGCTACTCCACCCAAGTCAAAAGTTACCACTGCCTCCTATTGGCTTCCATAGCCACCACGTCCTATAGTAGCTTCCATAAAAGACACTGCCTCTTGTATACCTGGTCATACCTTGAGATGTCGGCAGTGAGTCCTGATCACAGGGTACTATGCTGAGTGCTCACATTGTAAAGGTACATTGCTTCAATAGGCAATCAAAGAGATTATGGGGCTCCATTGCCATGTTTTCAGTTTGATATTGTGTTTACATGTAACATTTAACAACTGTATTGTGACAATCTCCTTTTGACAAAAGTCCATTGTCTCTGTCCAAAGGCCAAATAAGAAGTCAATTCAAATAATTTTCCACCCCTTGGGATGGCCAGGGCCTAACATCCTCCAAGAACGTAGAGGCCCAACTAAATTCTGGTGTTGCAACCCCTTCAACAAATTCAGAGATCATGTTCCTCAAATGCTGGGTTCTGGGACACTATCAGAAGGACTGTGTCAAGAAAATGCCATGTACAGGGGATTGGGAGGCTCCAAACTAGATTTACCTAGCTTGGGTTTAGTGGCTAATTCATGGTGCAAATAATCAAGTAAAGGCAGCCTTTTTAGGCCCGATGGACACATCCCATAATCTGCGAAAACATTTTTTGCTGGTATAATAACTTTCTATTAACATAAATATAGGGTTACAAAGTGTTGATATGATTTCCCTCCATATCAAAACTGGGAACCAATAATATTAAAATCATAGTAAAGGTCTTACAAAAACTGAAACTCAAAAGTCTTTTTATTATACAAAATAACTGAAAAATCTAGTGAGGAAAAAAGGAATCCTATTTTCCTTGCTTTGGATTATCCTCGTCTTCGTCACCGGAGTTGTCATTCCCATCCAAAGTAATGGTCAGAGCAGCTCCCAGGTGTGGCATTTCTTTGAAGAAAGCTTCCCATCTTTTTTTATCTTGTTGTAATTGTCTAGGTCCATTCTTTCAACCGAGATCCTTAGCAGGTCCATGCTCAACTGGAGCTGAACCTGTGCAGTCACAATGTGCCTTATCCAGTTCAAAAGAAACTGGTGGTCCTTTCCAGTCTGCATCTGCTTTCACATGCTCTGGAAACATTAGTTGGGCTTGTGCTTGCACCAACAAGAGATTCTTGACATTTTTCCTTAAAAGCTCTGTGCTCCTTTCTGCACTCATCCTTTCCTTTAGGCATCCAGTCTCGGCCTTTTGAAAGGGAACTTCCTTACCTCCTACATAAACTTCCATATCTCAGAACACTCCTCTCTCATTATCTCCCTCAATTCATTTTTTTAATTTGCTCTATCCTTGTCTGCTTTGGCCATTCTCTCACCCAGACCTGCTATCTCCTTATGCATTTACTTGTATTCAGTTGCAATAAGGTAAACATCTCAGTGGCCTTGAGAATCTTTCGCATCTTTCCATTCTAATGGTTCACATCTCTCTCTATTCCAGATTGCTCCCCTAATTTCTCTGTTTAAGAGTCCCATGCTTTCCCCTTTGTTGAAACTTCCAATGGATTTCCATCGAACCCCTTCTGCCTTGACCCTTTCAAGGCTAAGCAGGGATGCTTTGGCATAGAAAGCCCAGTGACAGCCTTCACGGGAAGCCTTCCCAGTGAAAGCCTTCTTGGGAAGCCTCTTTTTCTGGACTCCTCCCGCTGCTCAGCCATTGTTGTGGAATCGAGGGTGACAGACAAAGACCACACCAGGAGAACCCTGCAAATTTAGATGGGCAAGATGACAAATGTCTCCATTGAAAGTTGGATGTACCACAAAAAGAATGTAGGTTGGTGGTGTCCCATCAATCCTTTAATGATTGCCCCCAACATGACAATAGATAGATGCCTAAGATTGCCAACACCTTATAATGAAAAATAACTCCAAGGGGCTGTCATCCTAATCTTGTTTTGGATGTCCTTTTCAATTATTTTTGTCAATTCTTCCTTCAACCCTGACAACTCACTTATTTGTGGAGTCTCTTCAATCATAAGTTCTAATTCTCGATGCTTTAGATTTAGAGCCTGTTTGGCTCATCAATCTACCATCCGTTAGCCAATTGTCAAACATAAATATTCAACGTCAATTTTCCTGAAGTAACTTCCTTTACCCACGTGTGTTGGGTTGCTAACTTTCAATCTGAAACTAATATTGAGCTTTGCATCATATTGATATATACCTCAGAATTCCCTTCTATATCTACCTCTTTCAGGCCCAGCTTATGCCAAACGTTAATTTTCTTATTAAAGCTTTCATTTCTGCCTGATTGTTCATATTGGATACTATATTCTCCAGATACATGACATTATTACAAGCCCTTGCTATCTCTCTGTGCTCCCCGAACTTCCTTCCCTTCCTGAGTTCCCTTTTGCAGCTCCATCCAAGTTGAGTTTAAATCTGCCATACCTGGGTGGTTTCCATGATCTTCCTTGATGCTTGTTGATTGTCCTTTATCGGTAGATGGATGCTGATTTCTACCCCATTTTGCCAGGATTTATTTCTCCTCTTGGAGAATAATCTTTTTCTCTTTAGATTGGAACTTGATTCATGCAGATTATTGAATAGAGCTCTTTGTTTTCTTCAATATCCTTAGAAGATCAACTTTTTTCTTCTGAAATATCCCATAGTTTTTGGCAAGTCATAAATTCCAAAACTGAATAGACTGATATTACAGATTAATTTCTAAGTATTTTGACGTAAAGGAAGATAATTCTAATTTTGAAATGGATTCCATGTGTAAAACCTTCTGGTCCATAGCAGGATATTTCTTTTTCCCATAACAGCCATACCAAGTTAGCAACTTCACATTCAAAGAAGAAATGACTAGCATTGCTTCATTTTGTTGACAGACACTATATCTGGAGTGGCCTGCTACTCTCTTCCTCAAAGAGAGCTGTGTAAGGAGTTTATTTTTGACAGCTACCCATCCAAATGCTGATATCTTTTCCAAAACTTGTTCCAGAACGAATCTTTTTCTACTCCAAAGTTCCTGATAAAGCAGGATAGTACCTTTCTCTAACCAAATAGGTACCTCTGTCTTTCACATTCCAGCACAGCTTGTCCAGGCAACAGTCTACACAGGATCTTTTTCTGATCAAGAGATTCCTATGGGCCATACAGGATCTTTCTTTGATCAAGAGCTTCCTATGGGCCATAGATCAAAGCTTTCTATCTTACTTCTGTTATTCTTCTTATCTAATCTTCCAATGGCTTGTATTCCCAGTAGTCATTAAATTTCACCCATGCTCTTTGTAGAAGTAGTTCACAAACTATTGCTAACCCTGGAATATTTTATATGCTTGGAAACTCTACCATTGATCATCCCAGAACTTAGCAGTCTTTCCACCTCAGACTACTGAGAATGCATGGTCAGCAATTAATTTCCTTTTTCTATTACCGAGTTCCCAAGCTTGAACAAGAGGAAGAGCAGTTTCAGAGAAAAGAGTCGAGTTGGAAGCATTCTCTTTGTGTTTGCCCCTGAGAAGTTTACTCCATAATCTACCTTTTTCCTGGATGATCTTTCCTGGATCATCCTCCAGAAAAGTTTGGCTCCCAATGCTTCACTCACTAACTCAAAGTTTTGAATTCTAACTCCTGGCCATTGGTATAGAAGCTTTCTCCCAGGTCAAAAGATGCAATTACATTGATTTTCTTTGTCGCAGACCAGAAGTAGTTCAAAGCTCCCAAGCTCACTTGGGAATCCTTTCAAGATCACAAATTTTACAGCTTTAAAAGATTGGGATGGCTGACAGAAAAGGTTGGATAAGTAGCATTCTCCAGCCAAACCAAGGTCAGAAACATGTTGTGCCAGGCTGAAATTTTGGCATTTAATGTGCTACGGATATTGGTCCAATATATACCTCTAGGCAGCCTCTAGCCTGCTATAATCTTTGACTGTCTTATTTCCTGATTTTGGCACATTACAGCTTATTAAGGCCATTGGTGACTTTCTTCCTTTCATAATAAGACGCAGATGCTGCAGTCAGAAAGTTCCAGAAAAATACAGTTTAGAAATATCCTAGGCCCAGTTCCAACATTAAAAAGGGAGAGATGCTGACCTTGAGGAGGGCATCTGGCAATGATGGTTGCATTTTTTTAAATTGCATATTGAAAAGTTCAAATTTACTTTTAAGCATAAACCTCTCTATCACAGTTTGTTGCTAGCTATTCTGAGTCAACTGTAGTTAGAAGATGTAAAATCAGGTATATCCAATGTTTTCTGTTTTCCTGTAAAAAGTCATATATGGTTAGCACAGAGGAGTTATGCATTTTCTTGTTTTCCTTTCATAAAAAGCATATGCTGCAGACGAAAAGTTGTGGAAAAATACCTTAGATTTTAGAGATATCCTAGGCCCAGTTCCACCATTTAATAAGGGAAAGATGCTGACCTTGACGAGGGTATCTGGTAATGATGGTCCAAAGCTTGCTGTTTTGTCGATGTTACTATCATACAATGGGATGCTTGGGAGAAATGATGAAAGAGGGTTCATCATGATGTCAACGAGGGTTCATCATGATGTCAACGAGGGTTTTGAGACATAGATCAAACATAGAGTGCATACTGCCATCAAAGATGACATTCACACAAAATGGGGAGCTTACTTTCTTTAGTAGCACAGGGGAATCCTAAGCCTTACTGTTTTGTGATGGAACTATCATACAATGGGATGCGTGGGGAGAACTGATGGAAGATGGTGCATCATGATGTCAATAAGGGTTTTGAGACATATAGATCAAACATAGAGTGCACACTGCCATCAAAGATGGCATTCACCAATGGATTCAAAGATTTTCTGTAATGAAGCATTGCCATGGAGATCACTTAAGGTTTTTACCAGGATTGTTTTCAGATCATGGTCACTGTAGCACCCCCTATTTTTTTTCCAAAACAGGAAAAATAGTTAAGTAGATTCACTTGGTGGTGGCCATCTCCCAGTTTCCCAGCAACGCAAGCTCCGAGATCATGTCCTAGCCCCCCTTTGGACAAAAGCTTACTTAAGTGCTAATCTTCCAAGGTGCAAGTTACCCAAAACCTGTGCACAGTTTAATAATGGTATTGCTGTGGACTGTATCCGAGCGGGCTTCCACACCTGCTAGATGGCATGATGCCCCTGAGCCTTTTGACATGAACACTAACAGCGCATGCTAGACTGAGTTGTAGTCAACCAACCAGCAGCAGTTATAGGTCATACTGAACGGTGTGGTCAAGACATAGAGAGCTATTCTTTCACCTTTCACTGTAGCACCCCCTTGGCAGCACATTACCCAAAATTTCCAACATATTTTTTATATTTGTTTATTTTACTATTTACTTTGACATGTGCCATTTCATTCTCATCAAAGAGAGAGTACAAATGGCAGTGCCACCTCAGTAGTGTGTTCATCTATGTGATTCATGGGGTGTGAGAGGGAAGATTTTCATACATGTGGTTCATGGGGTGTAAGAGGGAAGATTTATAAGGCTCTTGGGTAGAAATCCAGAAATCTTGAAATGCTGCTAAGTACGCTGAATGCTGAAAAGCATCCCAAATATAATTTCTCCATGTGAGATCTAGTGGGGTTAATCTACAACCAAACATCCTGAAATGGAGGTCCTACTTTAATTTAATGTTAAAATTTAAGTTAACATTAAGAATTAAGGTTAAAAAATAAATAGCAATCCAAAAGAAAGATTGATTGTAATTTGTCTGTGGATTTTTCTCCAAGGTGGATTTTCAACCACTATTGAATTGTTACCTCATGTCGATTTTTACTTATGGTGAATTTCAACAGTGGTTGATTCTCTCAAAACCACCCAGATTTGAGAGGGAGGTTCCAATTGAGTCTGAGTTTTAGTGTGTGACTGGAGCCCTAATGCATTACTCCTTAAACCTGGACACCCAACACAAAAAATTTAATCCCGGATTAAAAAGGATCCCTGAACTACTTGGGTTTATTTCTGGATGCTGCACTCACAACCGCAAGGACTCAATTTGTTAATGATACATTCGTTCAGGATTACGTGCAGATCACTCTAATGCAGCACCTACAGGGTACTGTTCTCTGCAAGGGATTCATGAAGGAGCTTAAAATTCATAACAAGCTTTTATAAAACTATTCCATGTTGTGGGTTCTTTGTGGTATTTCACATCAGTTTCAGAGGTGTACACTGCACTTAGGCTTTCATATACTTTCAAGAGAGAAGACTCAATATAATTCAAAATTTATAAAGCTAATCCAAAATTTGTAAACCATGACCATGTATGAATAAACAAAGGAGGATGAAAAGGAGAAAAACTGAATAGGAATGCAAAACTGACATGCAAATTCTGATTTTTCCACATTCTTATCAAAACAATTTTTATCTTATGCATACTGTTCAATATGGTTTATCCCAAGCCATTGGCTACATTGGCATCAAGCTTTACATTAATGCAATATACAAAAGTCCCCAAGCTACAACCCAAGGCTTAATGCATATAAAATAGAAGACTAAAGCAATATTGCACAGTCAATGGGCTAGCTAAAGACTTTTAATACCACTCCTAGGTTAGTCTTTAAAGGCTTACAGATCCTGCTAACAAACCTTTCTGTCTGTGATTTTAATCTATTAAAGAGGTTATAAATTACAAGCTAATTTCCAAACAAGGTCATCTTTCCACACAACATCTAGGGAAGCTACTAAAGCAAATAATCAAAGATGTAGAAGTCATATCAACATGTCTATGATAAAATTGAAATAGATCAATCTTGCTACTACTAGTAGTAATAAGTCAAGAGGGTAGGGTTACAGCTCACCACAACATGTTCACCCTAAGGAACTAGAATTGTACGGATTTTTTCCACCCAACGAAGAGCTAAAACTTGAGCTCACTCTGGTGTTCACTGTTGAGAGCCTTCTTTTCAGAATACAATCTCTCATAGTGAATGCACCAAGAAAAATAAAACAAGGAAACCAAGTATGCTGCATGCACTAATGCAATCAACAACAGAGATCCATTGGTCCATTCATTGTACAATGGTAAATTTCATTCGAGCATTTCCAAAGCAAAACACATGAGACCCCTCCAGAGCCAAACAAAGTAAAAAGACATCCACAAAAATAACAACTCCATCCAGGGCAACAGAGACCAATGTTCCATAGGCAAGTAGAATCTAATTCACCAATGCAATGCAACCAGTTTTCAGTCAGCTACAGAAGCTACCATGGGCCCAGGCCCCAAACATCTCCTCAGTATGACAAGTATCCTACATTTCCTCTAACCATCTCATGTACAAGCGAGAAAAATCAAGGAGCCCTGGCAAAACAATTTGCAAAACAACCCTCGATGACATCCCCATTCCCATTCATGTTCTTACAAATTATGACACAATCTCCCTTCTAGTCTATCACATGCAGCAAAATATTTATTACATTGTGCTTGCAGCCATATTTCTGTAATTTGGGATGATGCAGACCACCATCGTGCCACCTACTCTTTATTGTACTATCATTCTAATTGTGTTATTAAAAATGAAAGCATTTCTTGACAAAGACAAATTATGAAATAAATGAAATAGCAAGCTGCCTCTTTGCACTACCTTACAAAAACAGAACGGGCAAATCTCCAAACAACATAACAGTCGGCCACTACTGGACAGACAATGAACTAGCATGAACTTGTTAAAAATAAAACAGCTGACATTTCATTGAATAAGTTGTCACTTACCGAAGATTTGCATGCCCACTCTTTCAGGATTTACTTAAAGTCAAAGATTTTACCTAAAATCTAACATCATCTTTAGGTTCCTATTCTAACAAACAAACTATCAGGTTTATTTAAATTTTAGCATTTTTACTCAGTGGTTTGTCACTGTAATGCAAATTGCTGTTCAATTGAAGAGTCAATAATACATTTTGATTTTACAAATTTGTAATATACATTTGACAAGCAGATAATTATAAAGGGAGTCTACGATGGGCACAAGCATTATAATGGATATTCTCAGATTACAGCAAAATTATTATGAGCAGATAATGTAAAGGGAGACCATGGTGGGCACAGACATTATACTGCATATTCTGAAATTATAGCAGAACTCTTAGTAAAATCATTAAAATTGCAATCTGCAGACTCATTTCCTAAAGATTTGCCTGCCGCAGACATATCCAATAGCAAAAAACATTAATTTCAAAAGAAGAAAGATAGATGTGTCGATCCAACCGAGATTGCTTATGCCAATTCAGAAACCCATGCTCAATTTCAGAATGTACCAAATAAATAATCAGCATAATGCATCAAGGTAGAACTAAGGATAGTACAATATCAATACCCCGGATGTCCATCAGTAAATGATTTGATGACATAAACATCAAATGCAGTCTTCTTCATTAAACAATGCTGGTAGAATTAGACGTCCAAAGCATAATGAGGCCTTAGGATGTTCACTTAGGTGCCATTAGAGAACTTTAAAAAGGCACAGGCAAGAAAACTTCCACCTGCTATAAGGGTCAGTTTTGCCTTAGATAGAGTTGATTTACCGGCTGAAGCAATGGCAGATGCTCTTGGCACACTTGAGCTGGCTTGAGTTGATAACACATTCAGACTAGGTGAAGTTATGCTATCCAAACTGACATCCAGAAAACCTTTATTAGCTCTCAACCTGTCCGCGCCCTCACTGGTTACATCTCTGCATCTCTTTACTTTCACCTTCACAAGCATGGGACATCCACTTATTAAAGATTCCATGCCTTGATCAGAGACTGGGCAGCCCTTAATGCACAGCTTCTTCAGTGAATAGCACTTGGCTGCTATGCAAGAAAGCTCCGCATCACCAATAGTTGCACTGCCACAGAGGGCCAGTCTTTCCAATACATGGCAATTGGAAGCCAACATACTTAAGCTTGTTACAGTGGGATTCAGTCCAATCAGTACTAATTCCTTCAGATAAAGACACTTTCTAGCTATCTCAATAAGACCCTCATCACCAATCCTATTTGTTCTCCATCCATCTATATGCAATTTTCGCAGTTTTCTACAACCATTTGCAATAGCTGCAAGGCCAACATTAGAGCATTCTGGAGTCTTGGCCAAATGCAAAATTTCCAAGTTTGCAGATTTTGAAACTGCTAGCAAACCCGTGTCACTCACATGTAATCTTTCCAAAAGAACCTCAACAAGGCTTGTGACATGAAGAGTGATGAAATCCAACATAGTATCCCAGTCCCCCGAACATTTAGACAGCTTGAGAGTTTGTAATTTTTGTGACCCTGCTATCAGTGGGACAAACAGCTGTCCGTAATATAACTCTTTCAAACAAATCCTCTTCAGATTCCCACCTCCAGGTTCAATTGGTTCAGAAGGGCCCTCGACTGGGCTCCGCAACCGTTTAACAGTGAGCTCTTCTAAAGACTTACAATGGGTAGTTATAGCATTGATCCCCCGAGAACCAAATGTACACGACCCACAAGAAAACTTCTTCAAAGAACCACACAACTGTGCGAACCTACTCATTCCAACATCTGTTATCTCCCTGCAGGACCTCAATTTCAGATTTTTCAGGTTCTTGCAATGAATGCCGATCAAAACCAGTCCCTCATCATTGATACCCGCTGTCCTCCGATTGCATCGGAGTGCGAGCCTGGAAACATAATTGAAGCGCCGAAACAAACTGGGAATGACCGGCCCAATCTCCGCCCGTGCATCAAGGGACAGCCGGCGCCGATTCTGCCCTTCCACAAGGTGCCACCTCTTGCACACCAAAGAGCAGGGCTTCCTATCACCAGGCTTCAAGTAATGGAAAATATGTGCGAGACACTCATCAGGAATGTTCAGGGTGCAGTCTAAGCCTTGTTGGGATGCGTCATCCTCTTGCTCTGATTCCTGTGGGGGAATGACCACAGATGCCGCATGCCCCATTGCAAAAGCCCTCCCTCTTTTTCAATATCAAGCAACTGCGCCGGAACCCTGAGGCAGGCAATTCAACTATCTAATCCCAGATGGGTTTTTTCGTAAAGTAAAAGGCCTTTTTAACGGCTTTCTAAATGCCCCAAAAAACCCTAGGATAAAGCACAAGCCTTTGGCTTCGCCCTTGAACTTTATAATTTGGATTTTAGGCTGGGAATCCTTGCTTCTCAGATCTTTCACGCATATTACATATAAAGATTGGATTTGGGAGAGATTTTTCTGTCAAAACAGCAACGATGTATCACAAATCAAAAGCCTCACAGCAACAACTCAAATCCAAATCTCTGGAGCTAAAATTCATGTGGGTACTCCAGTATATAATCCTAGAAATATGGGAAAATCAGAATAAAATGGAAGAACAACAATTACGACTGCGTGCAACAAGCAAGTAAAAGGGTCTCGAGGGTCGTATATTCCAACCTGTTGAAACCCTATTTAGGTCAAATTTGAACAGAATGAATTTCTAGAATAATTCATTGCCCTTGCCCGCAACAAATTTCCTGTTTGGGTGCATTCCACATGTCCAAATTGACCATTTTCGGAGGCGATTTTCGCTTCGGTATTCTCCTTCGCCACTCCTTCCTTGCACGTTCCCTCCTTTGACAATTCCGTCCTTTTTCTTTCTTGTTACCAATCCCAAACCAGGGACTCAGGGAGGGCCATCTTCCCTTGGGTGGATCTCAACGTTCCGTTTCATTCGGATTCATTCTCTCCAACCATTCATTGGTGCCGTAATTTCCGTTTCATGTATTCCAATGGCATGCTCCCCTGACACGGCATAGGACTTTTCAAAGAGTGGGCGTTTCCAACCCGGCTGGAAGCGGTCAAATTTAACTTTTTGGGGACTGCTCGTATATTAAAGAAAACTCAAATTTCAATAATATTATTATTGTATAAAATTAATTGTTTTGCTTGTATGTCGCCATTCCGCGTAGAACCACCAAAACGTTAGGTCTTTGAAAAATGCAGTTTCTGTAATTTTGCAATTCTGTTTTTTTTTACTAAATGTTACATTTTAAAACTATTTAAATTTTCCAAATCATGATTTGATTTTTCTTCTATCAAATTAGTATAAATAAAAGGTTTTGATTGTTCCTGATTGGAGTTATCTAAAACTGCTATTATTTTGTTGGGAGAAAATTGTTTTTAGAATCTCAAATAACGATATTAATCCTGTATAATTTGAATGCCTTGGGGTTCTCCAGGATGCTGAATTCATCTAAATGTTCAAAAAAATGATATAATTAACACAAATCACCCAATTTTTAAATTTCATATAACTAGATTCCAACCAAGTTTTAGCTATAAAGATGAAATCATCACACTTTTAAAGGACTTCTTTCTTATTATGCTCTCGTCATTTTTTGTGAAAATATGGTAGAGTTGACCATAATTAGGTTTTACTTAATCACCGTGCGATTCCATTCGCACCTTAAAATCCTTAAACATCGTACAATCCTTTCCATTTGGAATTATGATTATTTCATAACTGAAAACTGAGCTTGAGATACCGTGAGCAAATGAATCTCAATAAAATTGTTGTGGACAGCAATATTTGTGATAAGACAAATTAATTAGTTTTGAAGTTCGCATTTTAATTAGTTTTGAAATTCTCATTTTAATTATTTTAATTAGTTTTGAAATTTGGTTTTTATTTTTATTTTTAAAAAGTAAGAATTTGATATTTTAATATTTTATTGTTTTTTAGTTTATACTAATAAGTTTAAGGAGGGTAGAGTAATTGGTAATGAATAAATGAGAGGAGAAGTTGTAAATGAAAGTTTACAAGTTTAAATCTCTAGGAAGCAATGATGTTTACAAATCCGGGTTTAAGATTGATTTATGCTCATTTTAATTAGTTTTGAAATTTGTTTTTCTTGTAAAAAATAGAATTTGATATTTTAATATTTTATTGTCTTTCAAATTATAATAATAAATAATAATAATAAACTATTTTTAAGGTTAGATCCTAGCCTTAGTGCTAAAGTCAATGGAGATATGCATACCCTACCCCTCAAGATTTGTGAGGTAGGAGGAAATACAAGTTCTTAAACATTAATTAAGGTTAGAGCCTAGCCAAACATCAATTTTAGTGTTAAAGTCAATGGAGATATGCATACCCTATTCCTTCAAGATTTGTGACGTCATAGGAGGAAATACAAGTTCTTAACCATTAATTAAGGTTAGAGCCTAACCAAACATCAATTTCAGTGCTAAAGTCAATGGAGATATGCATACCCTACTCCCTTGAGATTTGTGAGGTCATAGGAGGAAATACAAGTTCTTAACCATTAACATAAATTAATAGCAGCCAAGTATTGAGAGATGTTGTCACATAATATAGCCAAACATCAATTTTAGTGTTAAAGTCAATGCAGATATGCATACCCTACCCCCTCAAGATTTGTGAGGTCATAAGAGGAAATACAAATTTAAAAAATCCATGTTAAACCAGGATTTACCAAGCACCAAAGGGATCAAAATTCTTGAGGTGTAATTTTTTTTGAAAATGTAAGGAATTTAAGATTAAAAAAATTTACACTAAAGGAATTGGATCCCTTTGGTGCTTGGTAAATCTGGGTGTAAGATGGATCTATATTGGTTTTAATTAGTTTTGAAATTTAGTTTTCATTTTTATTTGTAAAGAAAAAAAAGAATTTGATATTTTAATATTTTATTGTCTTTCAATTTATAACAATAAATAATAATAATCTGTGTTTGGTAGATTTGGGATTAAGATGGATCTATGTTGATTTTAATTAGTTTTGAAATTTGGTTTTCATTTTTATTTGTATAAAACAAAATGATATTTTAATATTTTATTGTCTTTCAATTAATAATAATAATCTATTTTTAAAGTTAGAGCCTAGCCACATCAATTTTAATGCTAAAGTCAATGGAGATATGCATACCCTACCTCCTCGAGATTTGTGAAGTCATAGTAGGAAACACAAGTTCTTATCCATTAACATAAATTAACAACCCCCAGTATGGGGGAGATGTGTATGTACGTAAAGTTGTCAAATAAAAGTAATTTAAAAAAAAAAATTTAAAAAATTTAAAACCAAATAAAAAGTCATTAATAAAATAACACATCAAGAACTTGGATGTCTCTCTATGCTTGATAGATCCACATTTAGGATGGATCTATGCTGGTGTTACATTACAAAAAGTAAAAAGTAATTAAAAAAATTAATGTTTACTCATAAAATAAAAAATAAAACCAAATAAAAAGTAATTAAAAAAATTCATGTCTACTCATAAAATAAAAAATAGAACCAAATAAAAAGTAATTAAAAAAATTCATGTCTACTCATAAAATAAAAAATAGAACGAAATAAAAAGTAATTAAAAAATCCATGTTAAACCCGAATTTACCAAGTACCAGATGTGTAAATTTTTTTGAACATGTAAAAAATTTACACCTCAAGGAATTGGATCCTTCTATGTGCTTGGTAGATTCTAGTTGAAGATGGATCTATGTTGGTTTTAATTAGTTTTGAAATTTTGTTTTCATTTTTATTTGTAAAAAAAAAGAATTTGATGTTTTAATATTTTATTGTCTTTCAATTTATAATAATAAAGAATAATAATTATTTTTAAGGTTAGAGCCTAGCCAAACATCCATTTTAGTGCAAAAGTCAATGGAGATATGCATACCCTACCCCCTAAAGATTTGTGAGGTCATAGGAGGAAACACAAGTTCTTAATCATTAACATAAATTAATAACTTATTAATTTTAGTTTTACAAATTTTATAAATTATAAAAAAAATTAAATAAGAGATTCACGATTGTATTCAAAAATTCAAAGTAATATAATAGAGATATCAAAAATACATTTTCAATATAAACACAAATAAACAAGGTATAGCCATTGGAGATTATTCTCTCATTATATGACATGAGAAACTCATAACCCCAAGAGACCACTGCAATCTGGCAAGGATCATTCTTAGATCATGTGAAGAAGCAAGAAGGTTTGAATTGGTTAAATATTATCATGTGTTGCAAGCCCTAAATCACCAAGCTGATAGTCAAGCCAACTCTACCTTCAATGTGGAGAAACAAAAACTTAGAACAAAAGATGGGATTTCCACCATCCTAATCCCATAGCTTATCAACCAATTATTTCATTAATTTTTGAAATGCCTACTAGAGGATCAATTATGTTGGAGCCACATATTTCCAAGTGGTGGAATGTCATCACAATGATAGAGCAAGCCTTAAATCTCTCAACCTCTATAGTACACTCATACACTCTCTTTATGACTGCAAAGCTAATTAATATGCCCTCAACCATTCCTATGGTTGATGAAGGTGGGAATAATCTGGTGCCTATTTTGGTAGGAGGCTTGATCCAAGTAATGTAGCTCGAAAAGCCTTTGATTCACGACCCCTAGGAAAATTGGGAACTTAGCTCTATTGATCGGCTTGGCCATAGCATAATTCAAGGGTCTGTACGGAATTTGGTTGTTTGTATTCTTGTGGAGGTTGATTTTGTCTATGTTGCTTATATTCCTTCTTGGATTTAATTAGAGATGGAGGAACACAACAATCTCATTCAAAGTGCCCTTTATGAGTTGTTGAGCACACGATGGGTTCCATGTCATCATGAAAGCTTGATTTCTGGTTACACCTTTGCAATCACTAGCATTTCAAATTGTCTTTATGCTCTAGAGGAGGCCCAAAATCTTGGATGAGCTGAAATTTTGGAAATTGTTGCTAAGCAAAGGAGGCAAATTAATAAACTAGAGGAGGGATGCAACATGCTGTAACATATGGTGACAAAATTGGCAAGTAGCACTCAGACCAAGGTATATCAACAAAGGATGACAGTTGGTTCAATTCTTGGGGAAGCTAAAGAAGAGGATTCATTTCAGCAGGAGCCGAGAGATGTGCTCGTGGAACTAGTGGATCATGAGGACAATCCTCTCCACGGGGATCGAAATGAGGCCCACAATGGTCATGGCTTCGTCTAATTTCAAGGTTTAATAGGGTTTATAAAACTAGATTCCAAGGCCAATTTTCTAAAAAAGACATAACAATGTCCTTGTTTAAGAAATCTTTGAAATTTTGTAATAGTTTTGAATCTTTAGCATCTAGATAGCCACCGCCTTGCTTTTTGTATTATTATGTTGAACAGTGAGGTTGCAAAACCTTTTTAAATACAAAACTAATCGGTTTAGTCATATATATATGTGCAACACAATTGAGGAGATGAGGATAAAATTCACAATTTATCCTAAACAATTTATCTTGCCCTCTTGTTGGTCTATCAGCAATTATGCTCTTCTAGATACAAACTATGGTTGGGTTGTGATTTTTGTGTCTTCTGGAGAGAGCTCTTGCTTGAATTTGTTGTTCCTTACCTTCATTGTTAGGCTTGGCACCAGTTTTTTCAAAATTGGCAGGAATTGGGTTAACATTGTGAATATGGAAATTGAAAAGCAGATCGAGGAACTTACTGATCAAGTTAGTGCAGCCCCAGCTAGCATTCAAGATTTTCGTAGTTATATGAAATGGATGTGCGACCGAATGGAAGGTCTGACCACTGCAATTCAATAGTTGGTTTCTCATAGACAGGTGTTAGATGGGCGATTGGATCAAATTGAACATTTTTCTAACCAAATCAACTTTGGTATGGATGTAGTTTCATTGGCATTGAAGCGGTGGTTAGGGCCTGTGATGAGAATCTGAAAGAATCAATCAAGACTATTATGAAACATGAAGACCTTATAGTGGGAAAATACTCTAAGAATGATGAAAAATCATATGCAAAGAACGATGAGAGAAATTCAGTCTTGCAACCAGTCCATGTCTTTTCCATCTCAATGAAAAAAGATGGGACTGAGGTTTTGCAAATTAACCTTGTTGTTGATAGTGAGGACGAAGAAGAGAATACCAGGGATTCCCAGGATGATGAAGCTTCTCAAGAATATGCTATTGAGAATATTGTGGAGGAATATATGAAAGAAGAAGACGCCACTTATGATGAATATGCTACAGAAGATGTTGTGAACAACTCGAAAGAAGATGAAGATGATGAAGATATTCTCTATGTTGAGTAGGGTATAGATAGTGATTACAGCAGTTAGTCTTTGCCTTAATGAGCTTTTTTTTCATATTGTTAGTTGGTCAATATGTTAGAATATACAACAGTATAGGGAGTTCTATTTTTTGGAATAGGAATTTATCCTTCTGGATGATTGTAAATATTTTTTTTGTTTGCAAGATACAATATATGAACCCCTGAACAGTTATTAAGGAATTTTGTAATGATCCGTTGAAAATTTTCAGTCTTTTATCAATATAATCACAATTTTTTTTGTTAAAAAAAGGTCTAAAGGAGTTGTAGTTGATACCATTCCTTTATTACAAACACACACACACAATGTGTGTGTGTGTGTGTGTGCATCTAAATATTATTGGTAAATTATAATCACAAAGTAGCGACATTGGCTATTGATAATTTGAAAGGCATTAAAAATGAAAATATAATATATTTAGTTAATTGTAGAAAAAAGTAAGTGATTCATCAAATAAATAAATTCATATAAAATTGCTTGGAAATATTTTTCCTGTTTGAACTTTGCACTATGGAATCTCTTCACATGCACATCAAATTGGCTTTGCTATAGGAGCATAATGTTGCAACTGGTGACAAGATTAGTGGGTTGGGTAACGTGAAATTGATTATAGGTTAGAGGGAGGGCTAGGAGAGTGGGCCCACTTTGACAAGGAGAGGTATTCACTTGCTTGATCATCAAAATGTGGTACAATGCATTGCCAAATTGCATGAGGTAGGTGTAATTTCTAGTTTTGAGAACCCTCAGGTAGGGTGTAACTCAGCATCATCTCCATTGTTTCCAAATCTTTCAGATACTGCATAGAGAAGGGATTTGTTACAAAGCTATGATAGTATGTGTAATACCCTAGTTTGTGTTCAATCGTTGGCATATGCTAGTCAGAAGAGGGTAAGTCTTCAAGGGAATATAATCTATGGTGTAACATGCTCATATCTAGTGGGATTGGTGGATATTATTGCAGTATGTGAGCAGAGGGGAGTTTTCTTGAAGGGTATGACAATGGGTGGAGGGAAATCAGTGGGTGTGGATGATGGAGAAGCTGGAAATTTTGTAACAAGTGCGGCAAGAAGGGTGAGGAAATCAAAGGAAGATACCATACTAGGAGATAAGGGGGGGAAAGGGATAAAAACAGGAAAAAGTGTATTAAAAGAAAATCGGGGACAATCAAACTAGTCATGGGGAAAGACATTGAAATGCATGAAGTGGTTAATTTAGCATCAAAATCTCTCGTAGAGAGGTTCCTTAGGAGGAGAATGGGGGAGAAGTTACTAAAGGGCTCGCTAAAGGAGAGTGGGAACCTTTTTTGGGATACATTCAAAAGTTTTTTGTGTTGGCTCATGGCTAGATGGGGTTTATAATTAGGTCAGAGGAAGATGCCAAAAGATTGAAGGAATGTTGTTGGAAATGGGTCTCGGCCATAATGCACCTAAAATCCTAGACCTCATTTTTATCCAAGATAAAAAAAAAAAAAATATGGCTATCACACATGTGAGTGAAATGGCCAGGGATACCAATGGAGTTTTGTTATATTGAGGTGTTTAGGGAGATAGGTAATGCTCTTGGAATGTTTATGGAAGGATATACAGGACATGGGGATACATGCATAATGACTATTGTTAGAATTTTAATAGGGGTGGACTTGAAGGAAGGGTTAGCCATAGATATTTACTTGCAAAAGGGAGGTTTCTCAATTGTTCAAGGGCTTAATTACTACGGGGTGCCATTCAAATGTGTGAGATGCCATCAATATGGGCATTTGGTCAGTGATTGGATTTTCCCTTTACTAGTATCTAGAGGAGGGATTTAGGGTAGAATGAAAGAGGGAAGGGGTATGGTCCTAAACCCTAATATAGGGGATGATAGGGAGCATGAAGGTGGAATGGAGAGGAGAACAATGAAAGAAGGGTGTTCCGATCAAATTATTTTGTTTGAGGAAATAACAAAGGGGTCTCAGTTGAAGTTAAGCATGAATAAGTTTCTGGTTTTAAAGGAACAACAGTGGATGCAATCTCTATGGGAACTCAAATTCCATTATACAACACATGGAAAGGGGAAGAGCCTAGAGGGGACTATAGCTATTCAAGAGCATCTTGCCTCGCTAAATGAGCAAAAATAAGGTATGAGTCACGACTATACATAAATTAACTCCTTTCAGAGGTTTTTCTCCTATCTTTCAAGATTTTACCCATAGGATGGATTGTTCTTCAATGAATGTGGAAGTATTTCCAAATAGTTATGTGGATGGATTAGGATTCACCAATAATTTTATGAAGGGGTTGGAGGACTATGTGGGATCTGAGGGGGCACCTATAACTATCATGGAAGAATTAGGTAAATATTTAATTCTTGAATTTTAGATAGTGGAGCCAAAGGGATTGGATGCTAGGTGTTTTACGGGATCTACAAAATAAAAAACCATATTAAGTGATGAAGGACTGGATGGGAGCTTAGTAGGATTTGAGTTTAAATTGTTTAAAGGAGGGGGTCATGGGAGAAAATCCTATATTGTTATTGCTCAATAAAAGGATTCCTTCATAGACAAGTTGAAAAATAGTTAGCTAGTAAAGGCGTTCTTAGAGTGAGCCATACTCCTTCTATAGGTTCATGATGCTTTCCATATCATTGAGCTATGGGGGGGAACCCTAGGGAAAAAATGGCCTTAAAAGATTGGTTGAGGCTCATAGTTCTGAATTAATTTTTCCACAAGAAACAATGGGTGAAGGTTTAAATAAAGTTAATGAGTTACAAAAAATCCTTTGTGGGGATCTCAGTGATTCTACTACATGTGCAGGCCATTGTAGTTTTGTTTGGGGCACTATTCTTGATGTTAATGGGACAGAAAATGGTTTCAGGGACGCTCGGCTTGCTACGACGGACTGCTCCAGTCCATTATGGGGTTTGTCTGGCTGCTCTTTATCAGGGGTTTGATTGCTGGCTGTTTTTGCCGGTTTGGGAGGTCTATCGTGTCTGCTGCTCTGTCCACAGACATGGATCTTCTGCTTCCTCCGATGAGGATTCGGTTATGACGAATCTATTTCTGTGCAATGAGGGTTTGTTCCTGAGCTCATTTACTGTACCCACACATATGTGACAATGTATGGAGTAGCTTATACTCTCCATATATCTGCAAAATGTAATTTTGTATCTTCTGATAATAAAATTACGACTTTTTTCCGAGGAAAAAGGAAAAAAAAAAATCCTTTGTGGGTGGGAATTCATTTACCTTGATGCAAAAGGTGGGTCAAGGGGGATTATATCAAGTTGGAAGACTTGGGTATTAAACTATACCAATTCATGGGATTTTGATTTAGGTCTTGGCTTGACTATGTTCTCTTTGGTGTTGGGTGAGGATATACTAGCCCTCAATGTTTATTATCTATACAATGACATCGTGACTTGTTGGGATGGGTTCTTCAATCCAAGCTTTTTGAATCATTCCCATGTTATAGTGGGTGGTGATTTAAATTTTATAGTGAAAATCTTGGGGATGTGGGGATAAAAGGAATTGATTGATTCTCTTTAAAATTATGTTGTAAACAAATTGGACAGTGGTGGGATAATAGATATAAATCCTATAAAGAATATGCCCAGTTGGAGAAACAGTAGAGTAGGGCTAGAATACATAACAAAGAGACTTGACATGTTTCTTTTATCGAAAAATTTGTTGAGGGGGATATGAGGGTAAGACAATGCATTGGAATAGGTAGGGACTTTGATCATTCCCTTATATCCTTGGACCTGAATGGACCAAGAATGGAACCCTCAAGTCCCTTCAAGTTTAGTTCAACTTGGCTGGAAGATGAATATTTTATAAAGATGGTTAAGAAGCTTTGGGTACCATTTTATAATGGAAGCAGAGCATCTGGAGCTATGCATTTTAAGACAACTTGAAAAAATAAAATAGGTTATAGTGAAGTGGGCATATGAAAAGAGAGTCAAGGATGAGGAGATTATGAAGGAAATTGAGAGGCTCTTAGAGGAAGTTTATTTTGAAAACCTGGTTGGTTATATTTATGAAGAACATAAAGCTAGGATTGTTGATTTGGAAAGGAGGAAGAGGATACTTTTAGATGTAAAGGAAGCGTTGTAGAGACTAAAAAGTAGAGCCTTATGGTTGGAAAATGGGGATGAGAACACAAAATACTTTCATCATTAAGCAAATCATAAGCAAAGTGTAAATGCTATCTGGAAAATCCAAAATCAAGTAGGTGAGGAAGTGCATAGATTAAGGATGTCTCAAAAGTATGTATTGACTATTTCAAGGCTATTATTTACGGGGAAATAAGAGCCTCAATCACATAGGTGGTAAGGATGGGTTCAATTTTTCCTAGTTTTGTATATGAGGAGGATAATGAATCATTTGGAGTGGTGGTGAATTACAGGTTGTACTTTAGTCATTCAATAAAGATAAAATTCTTGGTCTCAACTATTGGCCAGTAGAAATTTTTATGTGTCTTTATGGAACATTGTAGGAGGATCTCTTGAGGGTTATCGATGAAATCATGAGATCGATGAAAATTCTAGTTGTTTTCAACATTACAAAAGACGACTCAAGAAGTTTTGAGGATTATAAGCCTATATCTTTATCAGGGAAAATTTTAAGGATCCATAATTTTCTCAAAGTGTAGAAACCTTGGCAAATCTTACTAATTCTTAAATTTGCAACCATAAAATGTTTGGTGTGATTTTTTAGAAAAAAAATTCAAATTTCTAAGAACTTTATATAGTTTTTGGATAATTTTGGCAATATTTAAAGTAAAAAACCATTTTCCCATGGAATTTTGGCGAATCCTCTTTGGAAAAATGGCAAATTGGCAGTCAAAAAATAGCCCATGCAGGTTCGCCCCTAAAATTTTCTTTGATCTTTATGCAATACATTTACAAAATCATAGCAAATAGTATTGCTAGAAGAGTAAAAGTAGTGATTTCTTGATGTATCTCACAAGGGCAATTTGGATTCCTAGATGGAAGACAAATTCATGAAGCAATGGTGTCTTAAAAGTAAACAAATTGAAAGTTATGGTAATGAAAGTATATTTGTCCAAGGCATATTATATGGTAAGTTGGTTATATCTTAGATTACTAATGATCCATGTGGGGTTAAGTTTGCAAGTGGCAAATTGGGTGATGGCATGTATTACCACAATAAGTTTTGCAGTATTAGTCAATGGGGATGCATCCATCTTCTTTAGACCTAGTAGAGAACTAAGACAAGGGTGTCCCCTACCACCATTACTCTTTCTATTTGTTGTAGAGGGCCGTAGTAGATCATTGTCGAAGGACAAAAGAACTTGGGCATCTAAAGGCATACAAATGGGGAATGTATTGTCCATCTCACATATGTTATTCATTGATGATATAATTATATTTTGTGATAGTCCTATGAGGGATAGGATGAGGCTTAAAGAGATTCTTGATCTATAGTGTTTGGAAACCAGAATGCAAGTAAATGTGGGAAAGTCCATAGTGAAGTTTATGGGATTAAGTGATGAAGAGAGGGCAAAATTCACACATATGTTTCCTTTTGCACAAGTGGAGATGTAGGTAGGAATAAAGTACCTAAGTTCCCCCATCAAGCCAAATCACTACTCAAATAAATATTTGGGGTGGATGATAACAAATGTGGAGAAAATACTATTTTGCTAGTGTAATAAGTGGCTCTCCAAGTGGGAGGGCATATATATATATATATATATATATATATATATATATATATATATATATATTCAACAATTGAGGCAATATTAGTCTTTTGGGTATCTTTAATTTTTGTCCCAAAGGGCATCTTGGAACATATAATAAATATCAGTTTTAGGTTTCTTTGGGTATCTGGGATGGATAAAAAGCCTTTTCCTTGGGCCTCATGGGAAAAAATATCTAAGCCTAAATAATTAAGAGGATGGAGAATTAAAAATGGTTTTGCTTTGCGAGAGATTTGGCAGCTAAAAATGTTTAAAGACTTATAGCAAGTAATAGTTTAATGTTTACAATGATTTTTCTAAAAACAATTTGACCCCCTCTCTATTGAGGACTATATAAGAACAACTATAAAATCCTTTTAAAATTCTTATGTAATTTGGAAGGCTATGGTACTAACTTTCCAATTAGAAGGATATGGTTAGTATAGAAGGTGGGAGATGGGACAAGAATCAAGCTGGCAGAAGCCCCTTGGATTGGGAGTGGTATAAAATATAAACTACCAAGACACTTGGTTAACAAATTAAGGGAAAATGGGATTTATTACCTAAATCAAATTGTTGTTGAGGAGAATATTAATATTTGGAGACAATAATGGATATGTGATGAAGGAGTACGCTTGGAAGGGGAAGATATAAAATTATGGAATGGGTGTATAACCAGTCTTAAATCAATCCATATTAGGCTAGTTGATCACGAGGATAAATTATGCGGTCTTGGAAGTTAGTGGGAGGAAAATCTAGTCCAAAAATGGGATACAAAGTTACAAGGGAAATATAGACTGAGCAGTAGTTATGCTGGTGGTACATAGAAACACAGAAATTCAAATGCCCAATGAATATTAGACTTTTAATGTGGCTCGAACTTAAAAATAGAATCCCCACTTGGGATTATATGAAAAGGAATAGTTGTCAGGACCTTGGAAGATGTACACTTTGCAAGATAAGTGATGAAACCATCTTTCATTTGTTTATGGAGTGTACCTTTACTTGTGTTGTATGGGAAGAAATTGAATAGGTCATTGGTATTCGAGATTCATGGAATGGGGATTTTGTAATGCTTGCTTAAAAAATTGGTGTGCGAATTCAAATATGAAAATATATAGAGCATTTCCTTTGCTTTGTGCATGGGGGCTTTGGATTGCAAGAAATGGTGATCTATTTGAAGATGAGAATAAAAATAGTTAGTTCGTTATAGCACAAAGTTTGAGTATCCTTGGAAGTTGTAAACATGAAAAATCAACGAAATGACCTAGGGTGGTGGTCCCATAAATAATTGATAAAACAAATTCATGGGATTATTTTGATGGGGCATCACAAGGTGAGCCACCAATGAGGGATATAGGTGGGATTATATACCTTTTTTATTTGTATTTTCATTATATAAAGTTCAAAGCTAGGATAGGGAAAAGTGCAAATAACAAAGCAGAATTGTTGGCTTTAAAATTGATTTTAACATTGGTTGTTGAGTGAAGAGTGAAAAAGATACAAGTGATGGGAGATTCAATGCTTATTATTGTTAGAATATTAAAAAAAAACATATAGACTTAGGATATAAAGTATTATTCATTTTGATACTTTCCTAGGTGTTTGACTAGGTAGTTGGCCCCATATTGCCTTTTTAGGCTCACACTTGTCATCGTTATCCACATGAGCGCCCTCAGAAATATTCTGGATAGATTATGCCTGCTTTTATGATTGTGTAGAATTGGTAAGAGTGCATTCCTAATTTTACACAGTTTTATCCGGCTTTTTCTGCTTTTCAGTGGATAAGGATAAAGCTAGGTGATTTTATGACTTGGAAAGCTGTATAGTTTTAGGCCAGCACATCCTCCATATCTGTATCTCCAAAATTCATCATCTTACTCCTTTTTCATCACTCATTAGCTGCCATATCTAATTTAGCTAATTTGTGAGGTCCTTGACTGAGTTGGAAAGTGATGTTTCCACTATTGGGGTTTTTTTGCTTTTAGTAAGCCTGCCTTTTGTGATATTTTCAAACTTGCCTCCAAGGCACTTGAATTCTCTCTTAAGGATGTATTATATATTGTATTATAATTGTTGAATAATACAAAGATGATATTTACATCAATTGAGTTATGTCTCTCATGATTCTGCTTCAATATTTGTTGTTATTTTTGCATATCTATGAATAAATTCTTGTGAGGACTTCTTTGTTTCTAGATCCTAGCTAATTAGAATTCCTAGATGGTATCGGAACTCGTAGCTTGATCAAATTAGTCGTCCAATAAAATATCAAAGAGTTTGTTATGCAAGTACTGAATATCAAATGACATAAATCTATTGTTGAAGAAGAACTTAGATATTTCCATCTCTCATCATTGTTCTCCTCTCATACTTCAAATACCGAGGATTTTGTGCAAGATAATGATCTAATGGTTATTGGGAAGTCCAACATGCAGTGTGAAGTTGTTAGTTGTGTTCTCACTTCCATTGTTTAGGCTTGTAATTCGAATTCTAAAGATCATCAACTAGTTGTTGTAGCTCATTCACACTCAGAGCCTCTCTTTGGTTCACTTGTTGGTGTGTCATTGGATGCTATAGAGGAAAAATTATAGTTTGGAGTGGTTGGATTCACTTGTACTATCGTGCTTTTAATCCACTGCATGATTATGATTGGCAGCTACTCTCAGAGTTGCACAGAAGATTGAGGAGACAATCAAGACTCATTTGGACCTGATCTCAGGAAGTTCAAGTCTGGTGAGCACATTCCACTTCTTCCCAAGAAGAATATTCCTCCATACATTTGACCAAGTTCTCACCTGCTTGGAGTTTGGAGAGACTTATTATGGTGTATTCCATGTTAAATTTGAGGGGAGGTTTTCTTCCCAAGTGTTTTTCCTTCTTTCCTCACCTACATGGACTAATCATTTTTTGTAAAGGGTGACCAAAGGCCATAGTTTCCTGGTCCCTAATCAGATTTTACTCACTCTAAGTTAGGTTTGAGGGGGGTGTCATAATATTAAAAAAACGCATCTAGACTTAGGATATAAATTATTATTGATTTTGATACTTTCCTAAGTGTTTGACTAGGTAGTTGGCCCCATATTGCCTTTTTAGGCTCACACTTGTCATCATTATCCACATGAGTGCCCTCAGAAGTATTATGGATAAATTATCCCTGCTTTTATGACTATCCAGAATTGATAAGAGCACATTCCTGCTTTTACACAATTTTGTCCTGCTTTTTCTACTTTTCAGTGGATAAGGATAAAGTTAGGTGCTTTTATGGACTTGGAAAGCTATCTAGTTTAGGCCAACACATACTCCATATTTTTCTCTCCAAAATCCATAATCTTATTGCTTTTTCATCACTCATTAGCTTCCATATCTGATTTAGATAATTCGTGAGGTCCTTGACTGAGTTGGAAAGTGATGTTGCCACTATTGGGTTTTTTTTTTTGCTTTTAGGAAGCCTGCCTTTTGTGAGATTTTCAAATTTGCCTCCAAGGCACTCGAATTCTCTCTTGAGGATGTATTATATATTGTATTCTAATTGTTGAATAATATAGAGATGATATTTACATCAATTGAGTTCTATCTCTCATGGTTCCGCTTCAATATTTGTTCTTATTTTTGCATATCTCTTAATAAATTCTTGTGAGGAATTCTTTGTTTTTAGATCCTGGATAATTAAAATTCCTACATGGTATCAAAGCTTGTAGCTTGATCAAATTAGTCTTCCAGTATAATATTTCGGAGAGTTTGTTTTGCAGGTACTGAAGATCAAATAACAAAAATCCATTGTTGAAGAAGAACTTAGATCTTTCAATCTCTCATCATTGTTCTCCTCTCATACTTCATATATTGAGGATTATGTGCAAGATAACGATATTATGGTTATTGGGAAGTCCATTATGCAGTGGGAAGATGTTAGTTGCGCTCTCACTTCAACTGTTCAGGCTTCTAATTCAAATTCTAAAGATCATCAACCAGTTTTTGCAGCTCATTCACAGTCAGAGCCTCTCTTTGGTTCATTTTTTGGTGTGTCATTGGATGCTATAGAGGCAGAATTACAGTTTGGAGTGGTTGGATTCACTCTTATTGCCATGCTTCTGATCCACTACATGATTATGTTGGCACCTACTCTCAGAGTTGCATAGAAGATGGAGGACATCATCAAGACTCATTTGGACCTGATCTCAGGAAGTTCAAGTCTAGTGAGCACATTCCATTTCTTCCCAAGAATAGGATTCCTCCATAAATTTGACCAAGTTCTCACTTGAGAGACTTATTATGGTGTATTCTATGCTAATTTTGAGGGGAGGTTTTCTTCCCAAGTGGTTTTCCTTCTTTCCTCACCTACATGGACTAATACTTTTTTGTAAAGGGTGACAAAAGGCCATAGTTTCCTGGGCCCTAATCATATTTTACTCACTCTAAGTCAGGATTAAGGGGGGGTGTTGGAATATTAAAAAATCCCATCTAGACTTAGGATATAAAGTATTATTCATTTTGATACTTTCCTAGGTGTTTGACTAGGTAGTTGGCCCCATATTTCCTTTTTAGGCTCACACTTGTCATCATTATCCACATGAGCACCCTAAGAAATATTCTGGATAGATTCTACCTACTTTTTATGATTGTCCAGAATTGGTAAGAGCGCATTCTTGCTTTTACATAGTTTTGTCCTACTTTTTATGCTTTTCAGTGGATAAGGATCAAGCTAGGTTCTTTTATGGACTTGGTAAGCTATCTGGTCTTAGGCCAACACATCCTCCATCTTTTTCTCTCCAAAATCCATCATCTTACTCCTTTTTCATCACTCATTAGCTGCCATATCTGATTTATCTAATTCATGAGGTCCTTGACTGAGTTGGAAAGTGATGTTGCCACTATTGGGGTTTTGCTTTTAGTAACCCTGCCTTTTGTGAGATTTTCAAACTTGCCTCCAAGGCACTTGAATTTTCTCTTGAGGATGTATTATATAATGTATTCTAATTGGTGAATAATACATAGATGATATTTACATCAATTGAGTTCTGTCTCTCATGGTTCTGCTTCAATATTTGTTCTTATTTTTGCATATCTCTAAATAAATTCTTATGAGGACTTCTTTGTTTCTAGATCCTGGCTAATTAAAATTCCTACAATTATCAATTGGATAAATGGCTTGATATGGGTTCAAAATCTACGGCTCGGAAAATATATGAAGAAGTTGTGAACTTGAAGAATTTATTAAATGGCATCACCTTCTTACATGTGTCTAGAGAAAAAATGTGCATGCAGTTTCACTATAAAAAGAAGGTTTCCAAATGGGCCCTAGTCACTGGTATATTTGGAAAAACAAAGAGGGTGATATGGTTGAATATCACCCTTGTACTTATTTTTAATTTAGCATTTGTGTTGGAATCATTTGGAGGACTATTACAAGCTCGTATTTTGCATATCGATTTTGCTACATGTTTTTAAAAACTGACCTTTGTCTTATATTATCAAACAATGGATATATTGTTTCTATATAGGTTTTGGCAGTTATGTTGTATACGAAAACAATTAGGTGAACTTCTTTAAGAAGGGACTTGTAATTAATATTTGATTCATGGGGTCACACAGATGGTAAAATTTTGAATGTTTTATGAGATCCAAAGAGCACATGTAGGTGTAGTTTTTATTTGCTATAAGATAATATCTTTATTTGTCAAAGTTTTTTATCCTTTGATCTAAAATGCCCTAGGCATCTACATAATTTTTTTTCCAATAATAACCTCTCTCTTTCTACATACATACATACATACATACATACATACATACATACATACATACATACATATATATATATATATATATATATATAGATATGTATATATATATATATATATGAATTGGAATGCATTCCATATATCTTATATGCATTTCACATGGTTGAGACAGAAGAGGAATGAAGGTATCAACTAGGGTTTCTCGAGATTAAGGGGTTGCGGGTGCAACTCCCCATCGTACCCTGCCTGCAGTACTAGCCCCCAGTGTCCCTGAAGCTATGTTGATGCTGACAGTAGTGGGTGGTGTATTCTGACACATGGAGGAACATTGGGGAGATGAGGTGGATAATTCGGAATATCCTCTTGAGGGCCAAACCATCTTCTCCTCCCCTACTAGAAAACAGTCACCGAAAACTGCTCATGGGATGTGGACATCTGGGTTGAATGAATAAGGTAGTTTGACAATTGGGGCCTCAACAATTTTTCGGGAGTCTCTAGTGCTGAAGGGTGGTTTTCTCAAACCGCCACACCTAGAGTCTTCCAGATATCTCGACTTTCAGACTCTTTATGCTCGACCCCTGGATCCAGAACTTGGCGGAACCTCGTTCTCACTCTTTGAACCTCCGTCGCGGATGTGCATCGATTTCCCTACGCCGACCGATGCAACTATCATACACTCTGATTTACAGGATGAAGTTTGAGGGGAGTCGTTCTCTGGTTTTGGTCTAGATTTTGTGGAAGCCGAATGGCCTTTAACAGGAGCCCTTGGTCCAATAATTGCTCTCAACGAGAACCTTGAGGATATTACTAATCAAATTCCGGAAGGCTTCACTGTCTCATTTATTTAACCATCTGACCAGCAAGGTTCCCTGTTGGTTGAAGCTGCAAACAAGGGGACTTTCGAGATTGGGTCCGGTTCAAAAATTTCATAGATCCCACCTGGTGGAACATCTTTGGGGAGGAAAAAGAATAAGTTCCTAAAGAACTCAAAGGAAACCCTAAACCTAATATGCGACAAAAAAGTCTCGGTTTCACAATCCTTGGAGATGGCTGAAACGACAGCGGTCGGTAGTGCCAGAGGGAAATACCCTAGCCTCGATAATTTAGAGTGTTGGATGGAATCAAATTGGGCAGCCTTTCTAAATTACAAATCGGAAATTTTGGTGCTTTGGCGGGGTTGGTTTGTTTTCAAGCTTAGAAGCAAATAATTTGTCAGTCGTATCTTGCAGAAACACTGGAGCATGGGAATCACACCCATTCTCTTCAAAAATGGGACGCCCATGTTCAATGCAGAGAGAGAAAGACTAGATGTAATCCCGATTTGGGTAAGACTGCAGGTCTTCTGGAATTGGGATTCACTCCAGGACATCAACAATGCGTTGGGTGTTTTCAAAGATGCCGATATGTCATTCACACAAACCAAACATATGACTATAGCAAGAATTCGGGTTTCTTTGAACATCCGGACAGGGCTCATAGAGGACTTGAATTTAATTTTGGGTCAGGCAAGGCGTAGGCAGAGATTGGACTATGAAGGGATCCCATTCTGATGCCATAGGTGACATATCTATGGGCATATTGAAAATAATTTCAACCTAGGGTTTGGCACAACTGTGAAAGGAAAAAAAAGCGGATGGTAGGGAGAAGCAGAAGTGGAACTGATGGTGAAAATTCAAAACATGGAAGATTGGAGGAAATTGTTAGGGAGGAGAATCCATAACTTGTCTAGATCGAGGTCCCCACTCAGATCACGCCAAAGGACATTGGTCCCTCCAACACAAAGATGAATGAGGAAGGATCTCAACCTCAGCAGAGGGAGGAACAAGCTCATCCTCAGTCGGCACCAGAACCCTCGGGTAATCATGGTGCTCTCCTAAAAAATCTCTCTTCTCTGGAGGATTCTTTAAATTCTTTGTGCTTTGATAGAAGGGTTGATGTAACTTCATCTTCAATTCCATTGATCTCCTACGTCACCTCCCTAATTAGTATTCTAAAGAATCCCAAACCCCTGTTGGACCCAATCCCTGGATCCATTGTACTTTCCATCCCCCCCGCCACTGTTTCACTTACTGAGAACTCCCTCACCCCTTTGTTGGAAAACTTCCCTATTCGTTTCAAACTGAGGATGAGAGACATTCCATATTTCTCGATGTTAAGCCTTCATAGCCAGGGTTTGGGGAAAAATGCCCTCATTCCTTGTAAAGGGAAAGGAAGGGGGAGACCGTCTCATCTCTCCACAGCTCAACATCGAGCATTACAAGAACTCTTGGATTGAAAACAAAGATCTATAATTGGGGCGCTTAGAGCAACGGAAGCCCTTGGTGAGGGTGCTCCATGAAACTTCTCTCTCTAAACAGTAGGGGTTTGGAAAGCGCCCTAAAAAAATTTCACTGAAAAGGTTGATCACCCTGCATCAGCCAAATGTTTTTTTGTTACAAGAAACCCTAGGGTCAGAGGAAGGGGTCACCTCCCTGTTAAAATCCACTCTCAAGCTTTTGTACTTTTTGGCCATGGATGCTAGGGGCCATTCGGGAGGGATTGCAATTGGTTGGAACCCAAAGACAATAAAGATTATAAACTCATGGGGGACGGGATCGATTTTGGGAGTGGAGGTCTTCCATGCAGTTATAAACACAAGTTTCATTGTCCTTAATATTTATGGACCCTATGAAAAGAGAGTCCCTTTCTGGGAACTCCTAAAACATAATTCTTTCTACAAAGTGGAAAACCTAATCTTAGGAGGGGATTTGAACTTCACTCTGAGAAACCATGAAATCTGGGGTCCAAGTGCTAGAGTTGACTCATTGGTTGACTACTTTGAACACCTCTTGCAAGACTGCAGGCTCATTGACATAGCCCCTGCAAAGTTGAAGCCAACTTGGACTGACAGAAGAGCGAGAGAAGAGAGAATTGCTAAGAGATTGGATCATTTTCTACTTGCAGAGCACTTACTGGATCAAAACTTTAAATTCAGATAGTGGGTCGATATGGGTGGAGTTTCTGACCACTCACCCATCTACCTAGAAATTTTGGGTGATTTTACAAAACCTCCTAGCCCCTTCAAAATATGTACTTCCTGGATGAAAGAGGAATAAGTAAAGAAGATCATTCAAGAAGCTTGGAGTCCTTTCAGACCAAAAGAAGGAAATCATGTTGCAATGCAATTTGTTCAAAATCTCTCTAAGGTAAAAAGAAAACTCAAGGAATGGGATTTCCAAAAGAAAGAAATTGACGAGCAGGAGTTAAACTTGGTTGAGAAGGAACTTCTCCTATCGCAGGACTCTGTGGGGGGTGGTTTTCTCACCCAGGAAGCAAAAGAAAAATTTGGAGCTCTGGAGGCTAGAAGGAGGAAACTCTTGCAGGAATAGGAAGAAGTTCGACGTCTCAAGAGTAGAGCCATCTGGTTGGAAAGTAGAGATGAGAATACAAAATTCTTCCATGCATTTGCAAAAGGAAGAAAATACCAAAATACCATATGGGAATTGAAAAATGACAACAACGAGGTCATCTCCTCTTTCAATGGGCTTGCAAACCTTGACACTGCTCACTTCCAAGCTCTCTACAAAGCTGAAAATAGAGTCAATATTGCAGATGTTATTCAACTCTCCCAATTCTTTCTGGGGTTCATAACTCAGGAAGACAATTAGGACCTTATGGAGGAAATCTCAGAAAAGGAGCTCAAAGAAATGATACACAAATTTCAGAAAGACAAGAGTCCATGTACCGATGGATGGACGATTGAATTTTTCTTAGCTCATTATGAGGTAATAGGCATTGATCTGCTCCACTTGGCTGAGGAATCCATAGTTAGGGGTTTTATTCATTTTCCTATAAATATACTTTTATTACTTTAATTCCGAAATTGGATAATCCCAGTTCTGCAAATGACTTCAGACCAATATCCTTATGCAATATCACATACAAAGTGGTGGCAAAAATTATAGCAAGACGACTGAAAAAGGTCCTTTCAAAGGTCATCTCACAGGAACAGTTTGGCTTTCTGGAAGGAAGACAGATTCACGAAGCAATTGGGGTTGCTCAGGAGAGTCTTCACTCGTTTAAATCAAAGAGATTAAAAGGGGTTGTCATAAAGATTGATCTCTCAAAGGCTTTCGACAAAGTTAGCTGGATTTACCTAAGAATGTTGATGACCCATTTGGGTTTTGAATACCCTTTCATCAAATGGGTGATGAGATGCATTACCACTGCCTCTTTTGCAGTTCTTATCAATGGGTATGCTTCTTCTTTCTTCCATGCGGAGAGGGGTCTGTGATAGGGGTGTCCTCTCTCCCCCCTGTTGTTCTTATTGGTGGCTGAAGGGCTAAGTAGAGCCATTCTGGATGCAAAGCGTCATGGCTCTTTCTCTAGCATCGACATCACTAACTCCCTCAATATTACACACCCCCTATTTGTGGACGATATACTTATTTTTTGCAATGACCCTGTGAGGGATGCAGAAAAGTTGGTTAGTATATTGGACCTTTTCGGGAAGGCTACAATAATGGATATCAACATCAACAAATCCACTCTTTCCTTGATAAATTTGGAAGAGAGAGAATCACAAAGGTACACTACTCTCTTCCCCTTTGATTCAAAATAATTTGACGATGGCCTCAAATATTTGGGTTTCATGTTAAAACCAAAAAACTATAAAAAATTGGACTGGGGTTGGCTGATTTCAAAGCTTGAGAAAAGGTTAAATATTTGGAGCCACAGGTGGTTATCTAGAGCGGGAAGATTGGTTCTTATAAAGTCTGTTTTGGAAGCAATTCTTGTATACTGGATGTACCTTGCCTGGATCCCAAAGGGAATTTTGGACAAAACTCGCAAGATCTATTTCAAATTTATGTGGTCAGGGAATTCAGATAAACATGTCTCCCCCTGGGTTAAGTGGGAAAAGCTTGCACAGCCGAAATCCCTCATGTGGTGGGGACTTAAAAATGTTAATTTGTTTGCAAAATCTATTGCAGCGAAATCAGGATGGATATTACTTACCATAATAAATATTTCGACTAAGGTTGTAATTCAGAAATATATTGCCCTAGGCTCAATTGTGAACTGGGTTAGGAGATCGGTAAAAAGCACCATGGGAATCTCGATTACCTGGAAAGCTATTTTGTCCTCTTTTCCTCTTATTGAAGCAAGGTTGGCCTGGAAAATCGAGAATGGTGCCCGGGTGCATATCGGGGATGATCCCTAGTTGGGTTGTCAGAATAGACATCTTCTACCTCCCCAACTTATCTAGTTTCTTCATTCACAGGGTAAACATCACCTAAATAAAATTGTTGACCCGCTGCCCACCACCATCTGGCATCAGGGGTGGAAAGGCCCTTTGCTTTTAGGAATTCCGAAAGCTTATTGGGACATCTAGAACACGTTCTTTCTCTCTCTCAGATCCTCCCATGTCCAGATCATTGATTCTCAGGATGAATTCATTTGGTCCTCGGCGCCACAGGGCAGATACACTCCAAAATTAGGTTATAAAAAATTGGCTAAAGACGTTCATGCAGGTGAAGAAAAATGGTGGTGGAAAAGATTGTGGAAGACAAAATGACCACAAGAAACAAAAGTTTTCATGTGGTGTACTCTAGAAAACAAGGTTCCAATATGGGACAAAATGAGTTGTTGGAACATTGAAGGACCCGGCTAGTGTGCAGTATGTAAACAGAGCACATAGACACTGCATCACCTATTCATCACTTGTCCTTTCTCCCTTCAAACCTAGACATTTCTTCGTGCACATTTAAATTTTGATTGCTACTAGATGGGTCCGTCGATTGAGGAGGCATGGAATTCGTGGCTCTCTACTCCTGTTACTGAACTATTTAGTGCGCTTCCACTCCTCATCATTTGGGGAATCTGGCTTGCCCGCAACAAGGCGATATTCCAAGATAAACCTTATGTCACAGAACTGGTGGCCATCCACAGTATTGATGTCCTCTCGTATTTCCCTCACGAAAAAAATACTCCAGCAATCAGAAATGTCTCAATCGAGACTTTTGATCCTCTTAGACCGTGGGCCTACTATGACGGGGCAACACAAGACCAACACTGCGGTGGAGGGTCCATTCTCTACAAATCCCAAAATCAATTTTTTCACATTCAGATGGGCCTTGGTTTTGGATCGAATAATTTTGCAGAGCTCCTCACAATAAAATTATTTCTTTGTTTCGCTTTAGAAAAGAACTATACACACCTTCAGATCTTTGGAGATTCTATGATAATGAATAATTGGGTAAACAATACTCAGAAATGTCATAACATACTGTTAAATAATTTATTGGAAGATGTTATGAGACTCTTGAGGGAATTTGAATCCTTCTCTTGCCGTCATGTTTACAGGGAGCAGAACACTGTCACAGACAACCTTTCCAAGAAAGGGCTGACCATTCCTTTCGGCTAGTGGAAGATTTTGGAATCTAAAAATGGTGTGATGTATGAATATTATCACAGACTATTCATCGAGGGACGACATAAATCAACAACAATGAGTGATATTTTGATCTACACTTTTAATCGATGACATATATATGGGACCTATTTATGGATTCTCTGATCCATGTTTTATTTGGGTACCCTATGGGAACCTTGGATTTTACTTTCTTTGAAACACTCTGTTGCACATCTCGAATGTCTCGTTTTCGCGAGGACATACTACTTTTGAAGTTGAAAAGCTACCATTTTTAAAAAAGGCTTATTGTAAAGCTTTCTGCAAAATGTAATTTGATTACTTATTAATTAAATTACACTTTTTTCCTTGGAATATATATATATTCGAGGAATAATCTCATGGAAAACCCTCTGAGTACTTCCCCATGAATCATGAATGGTAAAAGGGGTAAACCACCGGCCTTGATTACAAAGCCTAACCCCAAGAGGATCAAGAGAGTAAAACTCGTGACCTTCCCTATAACACACTCATTGTCACATTAACTTAACACACATAATAATAAAAACAAAATTCTAAGTATTACATGCATAATGTGCACATGCATTATTTAAGCTAATGCGCGACAATGCATAGCAAAAACATATTTAATAAATCTTAACTTATATATTTCCATGTGCCACTTACTAGCACATATAATATTTTCACCATTTAATACACATAGTGACTTCTATTAATATGCATTAATAAACTACGGTTTGAAAAACCAACACTTCCAACCCTTCTTATAAATACTTTCCTAAAAATTGTGCATCAAACCTTTTGTGAGAATTGGGCAGTAAAAAATTTTGCACTAAGAACCGCATAGTATGCATAGCATTAAAATATCTTATAATGGACCCAAGATAAATTAAGACTTGGAACAAATTTCCTATTAAATCCTTTACTAAAACCGTGCAATAAATATTCTCTTAAAAACTTGCACTAAAACTGTTATTTCCATGTCATTATGACCAATATCCATTTACGCTTTCTCCCAAGTAAGAAGCAGTAAAATACTAATATAAGAATTGCATAATAATTCTAAGTAGTAAATTCTTTCAGAAGCAATATTGGGTAAGCAATAGTTCAACCTATGTTATTTGCATGCAACCCAACATTAATATTCTAACTTAATAAAATTTAAAGCACAATAAGAATTGAGTAGTAAAAACTACATGTGTGGTAATATTACGCAGTAATATCTATGCTAGGAGAAATGGGTTTTATACACTAATAACGATACAATTACAAATATTTCCAATACATGAAATATTATGATAAACTCCTTATTAATCAAACTCATACAATTCCAATTCATGTAAATTTTACAAATTAAATACCAATCATTATTGGCACTAGGTTTTTGGAATAAATATACAAGGCTAAATTTAACTTTAACATAACATTTAACCTTTCTTGATCAAGCAAATTAGCCTATGGTTTTTAAATACCCTTTATTACAAGGCATATTAATTAAGCCTTAACACATGGTATTTGTTTTCAATTTACCAATTAAGTAAAATGTTAATTATGTGCATCTCCATGCAATTACCACCTATTACCTTCATGTGGTTTATATTTTCAGCTCGTGGTTTACCAAAACCATGATACTATTCATGCTAAGCTTAAATAACAACCTTTAACAATTGTTAATTATCTTCTTATGTATTTAACAAACAACAATAGTTCATGGTTCAAACATTGCGGAGAAAATAATCACTTTATAAATACTTCATTTTTCTTAATGAATTGAGATATGCACAATAAACCATTCCATTATAAATATTTCATTTTTTCTTAATGAATTGTAGTGGCTAAGTCAACTACTCATTAAGAAAGAAGGGTCTAATTACTTATTTCGTATATTTCATTTATGAACCCGAAATTTAGCAATTTATAGCTTATTTTTCAAATTAAGTAAATTATTCCCCACCGAGAATAAATTTCCCAGCCTTTACTTTCATTAATGAATTGATATTGATAAAAATTTAATTTCAACCCTGCAAATTAGGGATTATTTACAAGCATACGACGGAATTAAAATTCACACCATTTCCATGCACATGAAATTTTAATTGAGCTACACATGAATTTCATTCCTAATTCATATTCGGTAATTTTCAACATTCAAATTGATACAGCTTTTGATAAACAAATTCGTTCTATGAAAAACATACCACAACTAAGCATACAAAAATTCCCTTTCCTTGATTTTATAATTAACCACGGAGACTTTAATTTCAGGAATACGCAATTTAATTCCTTATGGAAAATAAAACCCATAAATACATTTCTAGACTTGGAATTTTCAGAATTTCTAACAAGGAAACAACTGAATTTTAAATAATAATTGCATTTCTAATAGAACACTTATCTGAGAAATCGCTTGAACTGGGCAACTGGTTGTGTGTGAGGCACACTCCACCCAACCATAGGTAATTATGTTCCTTCATCTCTCAACAGAACACCACCCCGGAGCTGATAATCATGCATTCACCAAAGAGACATATCTCTAATTCTTAGACTCTTCCAAAATTAACACTTGGCAATCAGGAAAATTGGGTTGAATCCAATTCCATGCCAAACAGTGCACTTAACCTCCTTGATTTCTTTCTGATTGCACAACAATGATACCCATCACTGCCATATGTGCTTAGAAATCCATCAAGTTAGCTACTTACACCATTTTCCACTTCACTGGTATGACGAGAGATAAAATGGACAACATTCAATAGAAAATTATCAACAATTTGGCTCACAGGTTGAGAGATCCATATTAGTTGTCATTCTCAAATAAAATTTGCCTGCCCTGTTCTCTCAAACACACCCAGGCATGGTAATTCCTTTCCCAGAGATCCGTTTTCTTCCCACCTTCCACCAAAATGAATGAATGCATGAATAACCCCCCTTTCCATTTGTTGCATTACTTTAATGCATGGAAAGAGGGAACCACGTGGGTTCTCCAAGAGACCCACGGTTCCTCTTTAATATTTTTATTTTTATTTTCAATTAAAAACATTTAAGCTCTCCCCCTAATCCCACTTAAATCATAATTAATTGATAATTATGATTTTAAAAACATAACTAAAGTCATTTAGATGGGTTTAAGACTTAGGATAAACTTTTGGGATATTTTAAGGGTCTAAAAGGTACCTAAGGGTCATGGCATAGTTTCCTCCTATGCCACTTTTAACCCCCTTACCATCTCTAGTGAATACATGAGTCCCCAATCTCTTCAGCGTTCTGCCTCAGCACAACCAGTTGTGGATTTTAATATTAATAATTACAAACATACAATATGTTCAACCTTGTAGGCATTCATAAACAATGGCCATCATCAGGCTACAGGTTTCAAACTAGGGGTGTTACATCCCCAACTTTGGGGGGAGATATCTCACGTGTGGCTCATGATCACTTAAGCTAACTCTTGGGGCTACACACACACACACACACAAAAGAATTGGTTTGTAGCGTACACCTATAAAGAGAAAATGTTGGGTAGGTAGTTTTCTAGTCAGTAAAATATACATATTGGCAATTTTAATCCACAACCACACATTAAAAAAAACATTCAAAATAGGTAAAAATGTTCAAATTGAACACAATGTCAACAATGATAGCAATTAGATGACAAATGTTTATGTTTTGATGTAGGGTCTATTCCAAACATTAAGAAAGAAGTATTTATGTTGTAGAAGCAATTCCGAGACACATAGATATTAGATATATGCAATCTAGTAATGGGCCTTTTTAAAAAAGTACACGTAAAGGGTATTATGGAGTATGGTTAGTTGTGGCAATGATTTGCCCAAAAACAAAAAAAAAGATTATCTAGTAAAAAAGTGGAAGAATAATGAATCGAATTGGTAAAAGGATTTGGTAAGAAAGCCCCTATTAGTGACTCCAAAAAAGGAAATCGAAGCATTTAGGACAATATCTTGGGCAAATGATATTTTTGCACCTTTTATGGAGTGCGATATTAATACTAATGTGATGATGGTTAAGGATTCATCATCTACACCCTTGATTTCTTTGTCTAGCTACATGAGGCATGATTTGGATAATATGTATCGAAAAGGGAGTTGGTATGTGTCCTCATTGGATGATGCTTTAACATTGACAAGGACTCTGACAACATCAACGCAATCTACTAGTTGGATTGAAATAATGAAGAAAAAAGGGAGAAATATGCAACTCATCAATTTGAATGATCCTTGGCGCGAGGATTCAGGGGAAGGATGTCCTTTTATCATTACTGTAAGGAGGAGGAAAACATGAAATTGTATAGTCATAGATGTTGTTCCAAGTCTCCACAAAATAAACATAAACATATCTAGTTGTTGTTCATACACACACCCACACGACACATCCCATGGAGGAAGAGGGGAAGTATAAGTAAGCCATCACACTCATCCCACAACCCATTAACTGTTATGTAACCATTAGTATGAAAAACTAAAAACTTGTAGTTGATTATTTAAATTCATAAAAAAGATTAAAGTTGAATATTTAACTTTGGATGTGAGCTTTAAAATGTAGGGTCAAATTTTGAATATCAAGTCTAGTAGGGTCAAATTTTGAATATCAAGTCTAGAAGAAGTTAGAATATTTTTATAATTTTCTTAATAGTTTTAAACTTATTTATTTTAAAAAATAAATGAATATGACATCAAGACAACTTATTACATCGTTAATATCCATCCATTCAACACCACATAAATTAAACATATTGAAATTATTACATTGTTAATATCCATCCATTCAACACCACATAAATTAAACATATTGAAATTATTAAGAAAATGAAGTCTTATTTTAAATTTTTTTATCAATTTTATATGGTCTTAGTGAAATTAATTTTCAAAATATAAGTTTAGAGAATAAAATGAATATTATCAAAATGACAACCAATACTCATTACTTATATGTTAAAGTTGATAGGTGCTGAAAACATTTTGAGATGAATAACTTTCTACAATTCAAGGTAGAAATTCTTGGTTGCATCAAGAGTAGCAAGGTGCTCTACAACCTAGTATAGGGTAGATGTTGTCACTTGAGCTAGTGTGGCAACTATAACCCACATCACAAAAGAATAACATGCCAACTCATAAAACTAAGAAGAGAAGGTTAAAAATACTGGGATAGATGTTGTCACGTGAGGTAGTGTGGCAACTATAACCCACATCACAAAAGAATAACATGCCAACTCATAAAATTAAGAAGAGAACGTTAAAAAATAATTAATATATAGACCCACAAACCAACATAAATCCATTTTAACTAGGATTTTTTAAGAACCAACATATATCCATCTTAAACCGAGATATACCAAGCATAGAGAAGGATCAAATTTCTTAAAGTGTAAATTTTTTTTCTTAAATAATTTACACATAAAAAAATTACAACTCAAAAGATTCCTCTTCATCCTTCATAAAATTGAGTTTAACATAAATCTATATTAAATTTTAACAAAATCTAAGTTAAAATTCGACATTTTATTCTTAAATTTCTTTTTTCTATATTATAATTTTATTTTATATTTTGATTTATAAATATATATATTATTATTCATATTTAGTTAACCTATATTACATGTCACATGAATGTTAAACTTGCAACTTTTCTTTATATTGAATTCCAAAATGGCTTTTTAAAATTTAATAAAACACAACTTACTCCATTTTATAACTGAATTATTAACTATGGAATAATCTCAATTGCGCAATATTTACATATAAACATAATTTAATAATAAATTTTATAAAACTTATACCAAATAATAACAACCCAAATCATCTTTAAATTAAATATTTACACAACTTTCAAAACATTCACCAATTAATAATAACAACCCATAATCTATGAATTAAATATTTTAATGTTATCCTAACAAATAGTCATGGACGAAAATAACCAAATAATAACAACCCAAATCATCTTTAAATTAAATATTTACACAACTTTTAAAACATTCCAATTAATAACAACCCAAGTAATCTATGAATTCAATATTTTAATGTTATCCTAACAAATAGTTAAGGACGAAAATAACTATAAGGAAAATTTAGGTCCCACGAAATAAAAACCTACAACATCATTTGGAATGGTCTAAGATCCATGGAGCCACCTTCCTGATTATAAGGTGTTTCGTAACCGAACAAAGATCAATTCAAATTAAATATTTGAATAATTTGAAATATATATTAATTTTATTATATATATATATATATAATTGTTTATGCCTCTGAACCACAACCTACCCTAATAAATAAAAAAACCACACATTACCTAACATTGTACCACTTACCAAAAATTATAAAACCTAGACATATGCTAAAAGACAACTTTGATGAACAATGTGCGGTGGATAGTTTGGTGTGCCAACGTGTAGAAGAAGGTACGACAATTTCACGTATGTTCGGTGAGAAGTTGATAGGAATAGGTATAGTATCATGTGACCAATAGAAATTCAACTTCTCACTTATAAATGTGGGAGGGATATCCATGGCCGTGAGGTTAAGCGTTTTTTAAATTAAAAAGAAAAATACTTAAACGAATATAGATTTGATAATTATAAATTTAAAAATAAAATATGTTGATGATGATAAAGATGAGGTGTAGTTTAAATATTTTAATGTTAGAAATCTTAAAAAAAAAAGAATTACGTAGATTAGTTATGGGAATTGTATAATTTAGGTATTATGGGGTATTTTAGGGTGTTGAATCCATTTATAGATTTAAAAGTACAATTTAAACATTTTCAAATTTAGATTTTACCCAAAAATATAGTAGATTCCCACCAAAACTCACCTTAAAGTCCAAAACTTATAATAGAGACTACTCCTAATTATGATGGTAAGTAATGCTGATTACTTTTGGTTTATCCTATCTTACGGAGATTGGAAAAACGTTCATAAATCCTTATAGTTTTGACTTTTTATAAACCATATTGAATATTTATTTATAAATAGTTATAATTATTTTAATAAAAAAAAGTCCCGCCAATAGAACTAATTAAAGGTTTTGGGTGAAAGCAACTTTACAAAGCGAGGGTTTCTTTAGTGTTTTTAAATTTAGACATCATTCATGTCCTCGAAATTAGCTTAAATAATTGAAGTTACGAAATAATTGAATTTACGACGAGTATAAGATTTGTTTTGGGATTTTGTTATAATGGTTAGGTAATAGGTGGTTGCTCTTGAAATATATTTTTTAACAAAATTGATAAAAAACTTTTTATACTAGCATTTGCTTTTCGCGGGGGCAAAAATAAATGTCGGTAGGAAAATATGAAAGTTAGAAGGAACAAAAACATAGGCACAGGTAACGAAGGATACTGGTAGGAAAAGAACAAAGTTTGTAACAATCTCAGATTACAAAGACATAGGCACTCAACCCATAACAAAAAATAATGTTAAGTTCATCAACACAATGAGCCAACTACAATTGATTTTCTCACAATCTCTGTAGTAGTAATCTCAACACTATAGATTACTACTATATCTAGAATATATAAGCAATTGAAAAAAATATTTTTGTAATAATATCAATGAAAACAATGATTATAATAGCTCCTAAACTGCAGAAACTACTCGTGAACAAAATTTTGCTTTCATGCCATGTGTTGTAGCAATAAATTTAGGAATCTCCATATACACATATAGGTATAGAATTCTTTACATTTACCAGATTACCAATCTCTACAGGAAAAATGCCCGAAAACTTGTTGGTTCCAAGATACAGGTCAGTCAAACTCAGCATGTTTCCAATCTCTTAGGGAATGATGCCAGAAAGAGAGTTGTTTGAGACATCCAGAGACACAAACCTGCTTCGCTTCCCAAGCTCTGATGGAAAACTACCTGTAAGATATTTGTTACCCAAATGAAATATCAACCGATCAAATGAACTTTTTGGATTATCAAACGATGATTTTTTTCTCCAATGTGTTTCAAGTGAACTTTTCACTCATCATCGAGGTCAACCAAATATAGAGGAAATCTAAGGGGGTAATAAGGAAAATTTTGAGGTTACCCTATAATGAGACAATGGTTGTTTTGTTGTTACCCTAAAATGTGCAATAAAACGCTGAAAGAAAAAAAATGGGAAGAAAAGTAGATGTGATGAAGTGGAAAATATAGTAGTATTTTTTTGTGAATTTTTATTGTTATAGGTTGGGATCCAACCACATGATCTTCCACATAATGGTGGAGGTTTACCACTTACAACAAAGGGCAAGTAATGTTTATGAAAACATGTGTGCTAGTGTTGAGGTGGTGGTAAATGGCTTGCAACAATGGGTTAGGTAATCAAGGTGGACAAGGAGGGTGTAATGATGTCAATAAATGACTTACAATAGGGGATTGAGAGATCAAATTACAATAGGGACAATTGATACAATGGATCAAAGGGGAAGGGGGATCCACGGGTTGGGTAATGTTTTTGAAAACACAATTTGGACATCATTACGGATACATAATTTGGACATCATAAAGGATCGAGAGATCAATGCAAAAAATGAGGCATAATGATGAAAGCAAAATTTGGGAGATGAAATTATAACATGAGCAAACAAGGTTGCTAATCAAAGAGGAGGGGGTTGGAGACTCAAGGATTCAATGATACTTTTGATCTTTTTCATTAAAAAACCTTAGAATATTTTGCATTGGGTATGTCCATCATGGTCATGTTGATTTTTCAAGGTGAAGTTTGAGTTGTTGACAAGGTGTTTCACAAGAATATGTATTCTAAACATATCTTTTGAGTCTCTATATGTGATAGGTTTAATAGGGTTTCAGTGATTAAAATAATACTACAATTTCAAAAAACTGACTCGAATGAATTTGCATTATTGGATATCTTCATGGGTCTTCAATATGTGGGTACCTTGGAATTTGTTGCTTCTTTATGTCTTGTTAGAAAGTAATGTAGGTTTCACTTGTGGGTAGCCCATGCATTTGATGTGTACCTTACAATAGATGATTGTCATGTAGAAGCCCATGCTTGAAATGTGTGGAGAACTAAGAATTGATTTCCTTGAAGAAGTTTACATGTATATTTGATATGTGGTTATTTTAAAATTGATTGCAGTCCATGTACATTTCAAATGTGTGGATAATTAAGAATTGATTGCTTTAAAGAAACTTATGTTATATTTGATATGTGGTTATCTTAGAATTGATTGCAGTCCATCCACATTTAAATGTGTAGAGCTAAGTATTGATTGCTTTGAATAAGCTTATGCATATTAAAAATTTGTGGATAGCTAAGAATTGATTGCCTTAAAGACGTTTATGCATATTTGATATGTAGTTATTTTAGAATTGATTGCATGTAGATTGTGTGTTAAGAAGAATATAGTTAAGAGTTTTTAGATATCTGTAAATTGATTTCAATTTGATATTTCAATATGTTTTTTTTTTCTTATTTGAAATCAAATATAAAATAATAGAATTTATATATAATGGTGGATTGTTATTATTCATTAAAAAAATAATTATTTTAAATTATATTGTGTTTGATTTTGTATATATTTAAAATCATATGTAAAAGAATTGAATTCATATGTAAAAAATGAATATTTATAGAAATAGAATTTGGATAGATTAATTAGATAACACTTCATTTCACAACCACTTAAACTAAACTCAATTAATATTAAAAATAATTTATAAAAATTTACAAAATATTAAGCTTTATTTAAAACAAGCAAGTTAAATTCTTAATGTGGAAAATTATCATTATTATTTATAATTTATCTATAATATTACATTAAGAAGTCTTAGGCAATCCGATTCTATTCAAGTTCTAAAAACCATTAAGAAAGTTCAAAATAATGGTGAGTTTGTTGAAAAACAGAAAACAATGATGTGTTGTGGCATGTTATAACAATGTTTTCAATTTCCATGGATTCAATCTTCTCATCTTTTTTGAAAATATGAAATGAAATTAGCACTGAATATGTCATTTTAGCTGTAATACTAATACCCAATAAGAAAAATAAAAATCAAATAAATAAATACATTAAAAACCTTCTCTTCAAATGGACACTTGAAAAACATTGTTAACATCGTCTAAGAGAGAATTTGTTCTCACACCTTTGGGCGATGGGAAACAAACAAAGTGATCAAACATCATGTTGCTAATCATGTCACATTGTCTGACAGAGAATTTGTTCTCACACCTTTGGGCGATGGGAAACAAACAAAGTGATCAAACATCATGTTGCTAATCATGTCACAACATCTTGTACTTAGTGTTGTCTAATAGGGTTGTTAGACATCAACCTTTCCAAATAGTGATAAAGCTCATCATCATCGAAATTTGATTAATATTATTTTATTATAATATGGATAAATGGTTTACTTTAAAAACCATATCTCAATATTCAAATTTCTACAAATAAGAAATGAAATCTAGATAAAATGAATTATGATCATTGTTTGTATGTATAGTGGTCATCATTCTTTATATGCATTTTCAATACAATAGAAACCTTGAGTTTTAGAATAGAATAAATGTTATTAAATTTATTTAAAAATGATATTATCAATTTAATTTATTTTATAAATTATAAAATTTTATTTATTTATTAAATATTATTAAAAATCTTAAAAAATATTTTATATCAATAGAATATTTGATAACACTGTATATGAATTTCTCTATACCTGTAAGTAAATTTCTTACTGTAGTAATATTGTAATAGTTATAACTTATATTATATTTATAACGTGGTATTTATTATTATATTAATAGTTAAAATGTAGTAATTATTATTATTATATTGATATTTTTTAATTAAATATAATTTATTTATAAAAGAATAAAAAATTAGATGAATTAGATGACTTATTTAAATAATGATAGTAATAATAATCTATAATCAAATTGGCAAAGCTACTCAAACATCGAAACACTCAAAAAAAAGCTCAAAAACTAATCATGGAGTAGTTCCATTTTACTTTAAACATTAAATACTCAAAAACGAATCAAGAACAAAACATATAATGTGGTATTTATTATTATATTAATAGTTAAAATGTGGTAATTATTATTATTATATTGATTTTTTTAACTAAATATAATTTATTTATAAAAAATAAAAAATTAGATGTATTAGATGACTTAATTAATGATAGTAATAATGACCTATAATCAAATTGCAACTACAACTGTAACTATCGATTGACCTCATAAGAAGAAAAGTTGAAAACACTGATCCGAATCCAAAGCTCAGCCTAGGGCAGAATTGAGGCGGTGCTCGTCATATACCCAATTTTCTAAATTTCTTGAAACATAAAAATAATTATTTATGTGTAAGAAAAACATAACTTCATTCTATATAAATATATAGAAGCTAGGGAACTCTTTATAACATATTTTAACCAAAAATATCATTACAATTTTCGATCCATATAACTTTTCTACACAAGGATACCATTATAATACTTTTATTGAAGTGCATGACCACCAAATTAATTTTTTCTAAATAAGACTTTATACTATTCTCTTTATTTTTCTTGATACATGAATGACGTACTAATAAAACTAATTTTCAAAAATATAATCTCATACATCCTTGGACTTTATACTATCCTCTGTTTTTTTTTCTTGATATATGAATGATGTACTAATTAAACTAATTTTCAAAAATATAGTCTCATACATCCTTGAAGTTATTTAATTGTATGGAAGTCTTATAATATTTAATTCTCTCTAAGCCCACATTAATTTACTTTCATAATCCTAACAAAAAAAGTGCATCATGCATTTATATAGATATATATATCCTTTTAGAAAAATGAATAAAGATAAAGGTAACCATAACTTAATTCCAAGTATTCATGACCTACTCGTATTACTATCATTGTAATTTAAAATTCGTTTTTCTTTCATCTTTATAATTTTATCCTATACATGAGAACCCACTATATATATATATCACTTGTATACACTCCAATATTCTTGTCGTTCTTATGATAAAATCATAAATCCAATCCCTATGAAATATCTAGACCGTATTCAAATTCCACTATATGTTAAACTTTATAAAAACAAGAATTCATTTCATGTCTTATTAAGCGCTTTACAAAAGAAAAAGAATAATTCCAAGGTAGATATTTGACTAATGTAATAGAGATTACATACATACAAAAAAAGTATGATTAACTGGAGTTCAAACGCCCACTTCGTACTATCAAGGGAACACGATCTGAGAGGAAAATCGGCGTGTGCCTAACAGCCGGCAGTCAACAAGTTTATAAGTTATTACCCAGGTCTGAGCTCTAAAGGTTTAAAGAGAGAAAACTCGGGTGATAAAATAGAATACAATAAATAAAATAAAAAGAGCAGATGGCAGAATAAAAAATAAAATAATAAAAAGAGCAGATGGCAGAATTATCTCGGCGTTCTCTATGGGAGACTCCAGAGATCATTCTAGGTGGCTTACTACCGCGTCAGAGGTTTACATAAGCAGAACAAAGAGAAGAGATCCGCGATCTCTGCAGGGATCGAGGGATACCCAAGCAGCAACAAAAAATAGGAAAACTCATAGATGGACGCTGAGTCAAACCGCAACACGGAGGTATATGAAAAAAGGAAGGAGGACACAATCTCAGAGCTGGATCGCGGGTTTAAAATATACAATATAAGGTAAACATGTGGCAATAACCATGACTCGATCAAACGGAGCACTTAAAGCTCACGCTAGAACACAACACCGACATATATATAAAAAGAACTGAACAGAGAAATACAATACGATGGGCAGCTCGTGTCTCCAGGCATAGACACAACACATAGATTCAAAGCTAAAATATGATTTCATGCAACCAAAAAGCTTTTAAGTAATAGACATACAGTCGACGGTGCACAGGTTTTCTTTTCAACAGGGATGAGGTAGGCGGGCCTTCTGTCTGATGATGACGTTATAGCTGTGGTGGGAAACACATAATTGTTCAGTCCTAGTGAAGGCCCTTGAAACAAATCTGAATCACCAGAGATTCCCAAACACGATATAAAAAAAAACATGAAATTGATCAATGGACTATGTATGAATGATGTCTTTTTATACAATTAGTTTCTTCCATAAAAGCAGTCTAATAATATAAAGGCATTATAATCATAAAGAACCTCAGTTAAATATGCATACAAAAAAGTATCAGAAGACCAGTAATTCAAGCCATCAGAAGTTTAACTTACAGTAACAAGTAACCGCAGGCAGAGAAGTATACACGTCCATGTGGATCAAAACCCAATATCTAGACTCCTTGTAAACCACTCAATGCCTCAAGTCCTTCGCTGCTTTCTTTCACAACACACTCAGGACAATACAAATCCCCTTCAGGTAAATGGGCTTTTGAAACATCAACACATCTCGAATGATATGCGGCGGGACAACTGTCGCTTATAATGATTCCTTCTCTCCACTTATTCTCATTTAATTCACCTGGTTGGAAGGGAATCACGACGGCCCTGGGCTGCATGCTAGCCATGCGGGCTGCATGCAGGCCCTCTCCCCATCGTCAATTGTTGGATCTAACAGCCACAGAACACAATATGCAGCGGAAGCAAATAAAACAAGAAAGAAAATAAATACACACACATGAGATATACGCAGAGATTTACGTGGTAAAACCCTCTCTTAGGGAAACATCCACTGAGCAATGGTATCGGTTTCTTATTATTCAGAATCTGAATATTTACAACAACTCACAACTCTCCAATATCCTCTCTTACGAGAATACAAGAAACATATACATTTCTTACACGGTTACTAATAACTGCATATTTAGTTAGTCAGTTACATAGTTACCGTCATAGCCAGTTGTCACCCGTTTCTAACAATATCCACCTTGACAACAATTTACCTGATACCATTGCTCATTGCTCTATTGATCACTTTTCATGCAAGCCTAGAGAAGCTAAGCACTACCGTAGCTTCTCTGAAGTAACTGGCTTCGTGAACATGTCTGCACTATTCTTTTGAGTGTGGACCTTTTCAAGAACCACTCCACCTTCATCAATAACATGTCTTACAAAATGATATTTTACAGGAATATGTTTTGTCTTACTGTGATAAGTTGGATTTTTAGCCAAATGAATAGCACTTTGACTATCACAGAAAATCTTTATAGAGTTCTGAACCTTTCCTAACTCACCCAGCAAACCTTTTAACCAGACTGCCTCTTTGCAAGCATGTGAAGCAGCTATATATTCTGCCTCTGTAGTAGATAAAGCAACAATATTCTGAAGCTTTGACATCCAACTAATAGCTCCACTTGCAAGAGTAAAAACATAACCTGAAGTGGACCTCCTCTTGTCCAAATCACCTGCAAAATCAGAATCAACATAACCACAGACTTTATCACTGCAACCATCAAAAGTGATACAATAGTCACTTGTGCCTCTAAGATACCGAAGCACCCATTTCACTGCTGCCCAATGCTCTTTTCCTGGATTTGCCATGTATCTACTGACAACACCAACTGCATGTGAAATATCTGGTCTTGTACTTATCATCGCATACATCAAACTTCCTACTGCATTAGCATATGGTACATGAGACATATACTGCTTTTCTTCATCATTTTTAGGCCTCAAACCTGAAGAAAGCTTGAAATGAGAAGCTAAAGGGATACTAGAAGTTTTCACCTTGTCCATACCGAATTTCTGAAGTATTTTCTCCACATACTTCTTTTGTGATAACCACAGCTTGCCATTTTTCCTGTCTTTGTGTATCTGCATGCCCAAGATCTAATTTGCTGCTCCTAGATCCTTCATATCAAACGTCCTAGCCAACTGAGCCTTTAAACTGCTGATTTCAAACATGCTCTTGCTTGCAATAAGCATATCATCAACATACAATACCAAAATAATGAACATGTCATTTTCCAACTTTTTAAAGTACACACAATGATCATACTCACTCCCGGTAAAATTCTGACTCACCATGAAAGAATCAAACTTCTTGTACCATTGCCTGGGAGACTGCCTCAGGCCATACAATGATTTTTTGAGCTTGCAAACAAACCTCTTGTTGCGATTTTGAACGAACCCTTCTGGTTGTTCCATGAAAATTTTCTCATCCAAATCTCCATGTAAGAAAGCTGTTTTGACATCTAGCTGCTCTAACTCCAAATCATATAAAGCAACTAGTGCTAACAAAATTCTGATAGAAACACGTTTTACAACTGGTGAAAAAATCTCATGAAAGTCAATACCTGCTTTCTGAGAAAATCCTTTTGCAACCAGTCTCGCTTTGTACTTCGGAACAGTTTCATCATCTCCTTTCTTCAGTTTGTACACCCATTTGCAACCAACCACTTTCCTACTCTCTGGAAGTTCCACAATATCCCACGTTTTGTTCTTTGCCAAAGAATCCATTTCTTCTTTCATTGCATGTTTTCATTTGTCACTGTCAGACACTTCTAATGCTTCCTTATAACTGTCAGGTTCTCCTTCATTAGAAATGAAAAAAAAATCATCATACCTCTTTGGAAAAGTTCTGTTCCTCGTAGATCTCCGTAGAGTTTGCTGTGGTATTTCCTCTATTTCTGTCTGCTCATCCTCTTCCTGAGGAGTGTCCTCATGAATATCCTCTTCCTGGACATCCTCATGAGTCCCCCTCGCAGATGACTGTGTATCAAACTGAATTTGCTGAAACTGTGGTACATTAGCCTGTTTCAAATCATTACTTACATCTAAATTTGTCAGAGAAAGTTCATCAAATTTTACATCTCTGTTTATGATGATTTTGTAGACAGTAGGATTCCACAACCTATATCCCTTAACACCATCACCATATCCAACAAAGATCAATTTTCTTGACTTAGGATCTAGTTTGGAACGCTGATTTTTCGGAATAAGTGCATAGGCTTCACAACCAAATACTCTAAGATTAGAATAATCACATGATTGACCTGTCCATACCTCTTCTGGAATTTTGCAGTCAATTGCTGTTGATGGTGATCGATTGACTAGGTAACAAGATGTAAGCAATGCCTCTCCCCACAATTCATGCTGCAACTTCGCATTACTGACTCCATACTCCTTGCTCTTTCAAGAAGAGTCCTGTTCATGCGTTCAGCAACGTCGTTCTGCTGCGGAGTGTAAACAGTGGTCTTATGCCTCTCAATCCCATCCTACTTGCAATAATTATCAAACTCCTTCGAAGTAAATTCGGTTCCATTATCTGTTCTAAGACATTTAATGAACTTTCCAGTGCTCTTTTCAACCAAAGCTCTAAACTGCTTAAATATATCAAAAACATCATCTTTTCTCTTTAATAAATAGATCCAAACTTTCCTCGAGTAGTCATCTATAAAACTGACGAAATATGATGATCCCCCATAAGAAATTTTTGGAGATGGACCCCAAAGATCAGAATGTATGTAGTCTAGGATACCTTTACTAGTGTGTTTTCCAGATTTAAATTTTTGTCTAGCCTGTTTACCATAAATACAGTGCTCACAAAACTTCAAATCTACAGATTTTAAACTAGGAAGCAACTTTCGATCAACAAGTACCTTCATACCTCTTTCGTTGATATGACCTAATTGCTGATGCCATAGACGAGTGATGTCTGCTGCTACACCAACCGATGCTACTGTTGCGTGATCAACTTCCGTCCTCCCTTCAAGTCTATACAGGTTCCCAACTTTGTTTGCTTTCATAACAACCAAGATACCTTTCGATATATTCATAACTCCACCTTGAACTGTAAACTTGCAACCAACATCATCAAGAACTCCCATTGATATCAAGTTCTTCCTTAATTCAGGTACATGTCTCACATCTGTTAGAGTCCTAACAGTCCCATCATACATTTTAATTCTGATACTCCCTACCCCAACAATTTTACATGTAACATTATTTCCCATATAAACTACCCCGTCATCTATAGATTGGTATGACGAATACCAATTTCTATGAAGACACATGTGGTGAGATGCTCCAGAATCAATTAACCAGTCAGAATGGTATTGTGAAACAGTAGATGTAGATAATACCTCATCGATCATACCTGAATCATTCTCTGCTATGTTCGCCTCCTTTGTAGAGTCCTCCTCCTCAGAAGCTCGCTTGCGTTTCCAACAATCTTTCTTCAGATGTCCTGCTTTATTGCAATACCAACACTTCAATTTACTCTTTTTGCCCTTCGACTTTGACCTTGATGTACCCTTTGAATGTTGTCCTCTTTCACTGGTTCTTCCTCTGGCCACCATTACTTCTGATGTCGAGGTTTCAAGACTAGATTTCTTTCGAGTTTCCTCAGAAAGTAAGGCTCCCACAACTTCATCGAAGGTAATAGACTCAGTAAAACTAAAACTGATAGAGGTTACAAAATGTGCCCACGACTCAGGCAAAGAGCACAACAGTAAAATCGCCTTGTCTTCAGATTTAATAATATCTTCCATACTAGTCAACTGACAAATAAGAGTATTGAACGCATTCAAGTGTTCAGAAATCTTTGTACCTTCTTTCATACGCAAGGTAAACAACTGCCGCTTCAGGAGGATTTTATTCATCAGGGATTTAGTCATGTACAAACTTTCCAACTTTGTCCAGAGACCTGCTACTGTAGTTTCAGATACGATGTTAAATAAAACATCGTCGACCAAGCACAGACGAATAGCACTGAGAGCTCTTTCATCCATCTCGCTCCAGTCTCCATCTGAAATATCTGCGGGTTTCTTTATTTTCCCTGCTAGTGCCTTCACCACTCCTTGCTGCACGAGCATATCCCGCATCTTGACCTTCCACAACTCGAAATTATTGCTCCCATTGAACTTCTCAATTTCAAACTTAACACTCTGTGTTTTTGCCATTTTCTCAAGAAAACACCAGGTCAAAAAACTTTATAAGGGAAACCCTTTTTGAAATAATGGAATAAAGGTTTTATAATTTTAAAATTCCAAAACAATGGAATAAAGGTTTTATTTTTATTTTTATTTTTTTAAACAATCAAGAAATAATATATTATTAAACCTTATAACTCCCACCTTTAAACCTTATAGCAAAAAACCTTTTAATAAACCATCCCTTATAACTCCCTTTCTATAATCATGGCTCTAATATATATTCACCTTTTTAAATATATATAAAACTCAAACCATATGTGCGCATCCACTCATTAAATACCTTCATTCAATTTGAAGAATACGATTTACCCATTCACGATTTAACCAAAAAAAACTTTCACGCTTTACCTCAAACAGAGAACAGTACCGCGCTCCCCGATGGTACTGTGTCGCGGTAATTTCCAGAATTAGGATTTCGTAAGTGTGCCTCAATACTACTGCGCCTCACTAAGCAATGGACCCGTGGTAATTGAAGATTACCGCCCCTTTTCCTCAAGCTTCAGGCTTCTCTCCTCCGGTAACTTTTGACCCGTAAAATGAATTTAAATTTCTCAAACCAATGATCATTCGGCTTTCTCGTTCTCTGTGGCTTTCTACCAAGCTCTGATACCACTTGTTGGATCTAACAGCCACAGAACACAATATGCAGCGGAAGCAAATAAAACAAGAAAGAAAATAAATACACACACATGAGATATATGCAGAGATTTACGTGGTAAAACCCTCTCTTAGGGAAACATCCACGGAGCAATGGTATTGGTTTCTTATTATTCAGAATCTGAATATTTACAACAACTCACAACTCTCCAATGTCTTCTCTTACGAGAATACAAGAAACATATACATTTCTTACACGATTACTAATAACTGCATATTTAGTTAGTCAGTTACATAGTTACCGTCATAGCCAGTTGTCACCCGTTTCTAATATCAATCCTCAGGGTGCCATCCTACAAGAGCAATTCAGCCTGCTGCGCACCCCTGAAGGCCCTTCGGGATCAAAACTGGGTGACTGGAGAGATGCGGTAATATTTCTCAGTGCAGAGAATAATTTGTGCAGAGAATAGAAAAAGGTGAAACCCCAGTGCAGGTTCAGATCCTTCCCATTTAACTAGAGATATCTACGTTCTCTTTAGGAAAAAAAAAGGATGAAGATCACCTTGCTATGATGTTTAGGGAATTGGACGAAATGGTGGAACGACGTTTGAATAAGAGAAAAATTCTTAAGGTGGGAGATTTCAGGTGGCTTGCAGAGCAGCCCAAGGTAGAAGGAGCATCGACAGGGTTGTCAATCTCATCTTCTGTGCTCTCTCTGCGTGTGGGCATAGTAGAGAGAGAGGGAAGAAGTTCAGGGACGACAAAAAGAAGATGCTTCCTCTAGAAGCGGAATTAGTTCTGGTCCCTGAGCCGTCGTTGAATTAGTTCTGGTCCCTGAGCCGTCGTTGAAGGACGCTCCATATGGCCCTCAAGGCGGTAGTTTATTGAATATAGATGCTGGAAATATTATGACAGGAGTTGCATGGATTGCAGGTGGCCTTCATCCCACAAAGAATGGTGATGGTCATTTTCCAGCCATTGTAGCATATATACTGTACATGAGGGCCAATTACATGGCCTTTTGGAGGGTCCATGGGAGAATCTATTTGTGCAAGTCTATTGAACAAGCTTCAACTGTTACATAAGTTAAATATTATCTTTTGGAGGTAAGAATTTAAGCGATTGATTTTTTATTTTTTTTATTTTTTTCGTGTAGATTGTTCTAGAATTTGCATTCTGAAACTCCTAGAATCAAACACCCAATTCATTTCCTTTTCCTTAAGCTGGTTTGGTTTCATTCTTTGTGCAACGTCTTCTTTCTTAACATGTGAACAGTATAACAATTGTAAATATCTGAATTATTTCTTATTCATGACATCGTATGGTGATTTTGGTTAGCTTAATTATTTTTGATATCGTGTTTGGCAGGCCTACATGTGCAGAGAAAGTAGTAGGGTTCATGGATGAATATCCAAAGGGGGTTTCAGGAATACCCGTAAAGCGCTGCACCATGGCCTTGAAATTCGAAGCGTTGGTGTTCAGCAACGTCATCGGCAATCTCTTGGAGGCTCTAGATCCTTTCTTACCCACCTTGTTGGTTCCTCCGCCATTCACAGACAGACTCGACGATGTACCGAGACCAGCAGAATGAGGAGGCCGTAGCTCCATGGTTGTCACCAACGCTGCTCTGCGGAGTTGAAGTCGGTTGCCACGGCTTGACATCGAAATTCTGGTTCACTGTCGCTTGAGATCATGAAGCCCCGCCCCGTGTCTGTTCTTGGCTATACTCGTTGCTTGCCTGCTTCCTCTCGCTAAATTGCAGAGACCTATGTAGAAGCTTAGGACTCACCGCGCTGTTACACCATCCACGTGGCAGATTTCCATTCGCTCTATGAGCGAGGAATCTAACCTACGTGGATGGTTACACTTCTCCTTGTGAGACGCCTACGGCGTAATTAAAGAAACGTTGTATCAGTAAATACATCAAGACCATGAGAAGTGAGACCTTCTCAATATCAAAAATAACTTCACAAAACTTATAATTCTGCTAACATCCAATTGTTGATCCTCCTAATACAGTGACAAAAATACAAGATACCTCTTCTAGATTTATATCCAAATACATAAAACATGAGAGAGCGATCTACAAGTAATATCCTAAATAAAAATAGTTCTGCTCTCCAAAATGTTTCTAATTACAATGCTATCCAAAAACATTAAAACGACCAGAATCCTATAACAAATCATTCATGAACTCTTCAAAAGTGATAATACCATCCAAAATACCAATTGCTTTCTTGGAAAGGAAATAAGCTCCAGCATTGTACTCCCTATAGATGTGCTTGAAAGATAAATGATCAAATTCTTCGATCAAATTTCTAACTCCGCGAAGCCAATGCACCAGACATAAAGATGACAGGTTGACGTCTCCCAATTCCCAATCAATGACAAGTTTCGAATCCCCAACAATAAAAAAAGAGTCTAAATTACTCTTTTTTGCAAACCAGAATAAGCCCCAAAGCGCTAAAATCTCTTCTTTTGTATTGGTGCCAATCCCTACACCCATCCGGAGATTTATAAAGTGATTGGACTTAAATCTCACCATCATTCCAGCTACATATAATCCCTTCTAATCAACTCCATCAAAGAAACACACAATCTGATTTGACTCTAGTGTAGGAACAAGGACCATTCTATTACATAAATTAGCTCATTTTCTGTAAAATTCAAGGACGAGAGCCTTCACCTTAATGCTCATAAGAATAGGATTGGGTTGGGAATCCTGGAAAATCCAACAGTTTCTAGTTCTCCATACTACCCACAATGCAAAGAAAGATAGATTGATCAAATTTCTCTGTGCATTACACCAATTCCTCATATTTTCTACAAGAGAACAGGAGTCCCAACTAAAATTAAAGGGAAAACACTGTCCCAACTCTTCCCATACCTGCTGAAAAATTACACAATCACCAAACAAGTGATCAACCGATTCCATATCAATACAACAAAGGACACACCTGCCAGGACCATAAAAACCTCTCCTCTGCAACACGTCCCAAGTTAAAATATTCTTGTTGAGACACAACCACACAAAACACTTAATTTTTAATGGAGCAGATGCTCTCCAAGTCCATTTAGTCCACCATGTCGAGCAGTCCACCGATTCATTTTCCATAATCATCATTTATGCCAACTTTGTTTTGATCGATCCATCCTGTTTATTATAGTTCCAGACCACAATGTCCGCAGAATTAGACAACATAATGCCAGACTGATATAAAATGCACACGAAACTATCCCATTCACCTGCCACATCATCAGAGAGACCTATCTCTCTAGCATATTTCCAAAGAGATGTGAATTCATTCTGATCTCCAGCAACCTGTTGAAGAACAAATAAATTATTTCTGTGGAGAGCTCCCAATAGATCCCGAGAAAGCACATAATTGTCAGTCAATCCTATAAAAGGATCCACCCCCAAGAAGATTTGTATACCTCGACCAATAGACCAACATAGAGCTTGATTAATGATGGGAAAGGACTTGAGTAAACTCCGCCAAATACATGATGCAGAGGAAGGCTTTCTTCCACTTTGTCTCAGCCAAGAAACCATATCCAATCTCTTTAACTACTTAAATTTCACCACACTTCCCCAAAGACCTTTATCAAACAGAGCATGCCAAAGACTCTTAACACATAATGATTTATTAAAACAACCGAGGTTCTTGATACTCCATCCACCAAAAGACTTAGGTTTATAAATACTTTCCCAGGAAGAAAGATGAAATTTTGTAAGATTCAAATTTCCAACCCATAAGAAGTGAAAAATCTTACTTCTAATAAGAGAAATTACTCCTTCTGGGACGTGAAACAAAGAAAACCAATACACCAGTATGCTTTGTAAAACAGAACTAACCAATACAAATATTCCACCCAATGGAAACCATCAAAAGGACCAAGAACCAATCTTCCTCTGTATCCTTTGGACTAACCAAAACCAGTCCTCTTTTTGTAACCATTTGGTTTTAAATGAAAACCAAGATACTTAATTCCATCATCAATGATATTCATCTCGAAGGGGAACAAAGATGCAATTTGAGTTTTTACCTCAGGATCATCACAAGAGTAAACAAAAGCATATTTCTGAGTACTGATAGACATACCTGAAGCATTATAGAAAATAGAAATGATAGTATTATAATTCTCCCATTCAGAGAAAGATCCCTCCCCAAAAATAATAACATCGTCTACAAAAAACAAATGTGAGATATACAAGGCACTAGCAACTTTTATACCTTTTATCTTCTTCTGCTCTTTAGCCTGTTTTATAAGTAAACTTAAACCTTCAATAGCCATGATGAATAAGTACGGGGAAAGTGGAAATCCCTATCGAATGACTCTATTTCCACAGAAATAAGAAGTAGGAGACCCATTTATTAGAACTGCAAACCTTGTAGAAGTTATACAAGCCATGATCCAATTTGTGATCTCAGGTGTCAGATCGATTTGTATAAGGATAAACCTCATATATGTCTAATCGATTATGTCATAAGATTTAATAAGATCCATCTTGAGGATGAATTTTGTTAATTTTTTCTGCATCACTGAGTGAAGACCCTCCCGAGCTATCCCCACAACATCCAATATTTGTCTATTTGGTAAGAAACCAAATTGTTCCTCAGAAATAAATTTTACAAGAAAAGCCTTCAATCTCTCAAAAATTATTTTAGTGATAATTTTATACAGCAGATTACAAAGAGATATGGGACGATAATCATTGAAGGGTTCAGGCTTATATTTCTTAGGAATGAGAATAATATAGGTAGAATTCAAGGTTTGAGGAACAAGGCCCCTTATTCTAGTTCCGTCGACCACTTTGGTCAACTCATTACCCAAAATATAAAAAAGTTACAAATAAAATTCTACAGTCCACCCGTCCGGGCCAAGACTTTTATCCCGCGCAAATATCTTCAAGGTCTTCAAAAATTCATCCACAGTGACCTTCTTTCCAATTTCCATATAGTCTTCATTACCAAAGTATCTATGGAAATTCCTTATAGTCTTTAACTAATTTTCTATATTTGAGGAAAAATTATTTGTGTATATATCCCTGAAATGCTTCACAACAACATCCTTAAGAGATTTTGAATCACATCAAACCTCGTTATTGTCATTCTTCATTTCCCATTTAGCATTTATCAGTCTCCTCTGATTCACAAATCGGTGGAAAAACTTTGTATTGTTGTCACCAGCTTGTAACCACACCCCCCTACTTTTCTGTCGCCAGGTCTCCTCTTTTTGGCTTAGAATTTTCTGTTTTTCCACTTCTAGAAATAAAAGTCTTTCTTTCCTTTCTGTTGAAAAATAATCCTCATCGACAAACCCAGAGAGCTTTTGTATTTCAGGATCAATTTATGTTAGGGTCTTCTCATTTATTATCTTTTTTTTTCTTTCTCCCATATTTTAACTTCCTCCTTTAATAAAGATAACCTTTTTATTAAATTATGCATCAGGGAAGAATGAATTGAAAGAGAGAAGGATTTCCATTTAACATTAATCAAAAGCTTAAACTCCTCATCCTCAATCCAACAAGGATTAAATTTAAAGGGATATTTGACAAAATCCATGTCAAAATCCAACTGTAGAATCACCGCTTTATGATCTGATAAACCTGAAGAGTAAGACCATGATCGGTACCTACCCAATTCTTCACATAGATATTCGGACATCAGGTACATGCCAATCCTTTTTACTATTCCTACTCGCCCACAATGCCCATTAGACCAGGTCGGCACCAGTACATTAGGAACAATATCCATCATCTTTAAATTTTTGAAACATGAGGTCAGATAGTTAGCTAACAGATCCAACTTATTACCTACTCCCCATACTTCCTCTGTCGATAAAGTGAAATTGAGGTCCCTAACAAAAATGAAGAAACTATCATCCAACATGCCAAATTGAAAAATACGCTCCTATAAAGGTTTTCTATTTTGCTAAGGACCATAAATGTTTAAGATTCTTACACTTTTCTGAAAACCTTTCAGCTTACCATCAAGTAGAATACCTGCAAAAGTGGTAAAAGCATTCATTTCAGGCAGATCCGGGTTCCATGCCACAAGAGTACCCCTAGAAAACCCATTCCAATCCATAGCACAAACTCTCAAAGAGGGTTTCAACTTTAAAAAATAGTTACATGCCTCCACCGATGAAATTATAGTCTCATGCAGAAGAATAATACTAGGTCTGATATTATCTAAAACATCCTTTAATGCAGAATGTTTATGGACTCTGCCCAACCCCCTTATATTAAGGGAGAGCAAGTTCATTGAATAACCCCCTTATGGGATGCATTATCTCTAAGAGCCCGACTATCAGAAGAAGAGATATTCTCTTTTGTTAACCATTTTTCAAACCGCGAGGAAACCATCAGGTTAGTGAAAGAATTGGAATTTTTTCCTTCTTCTTTCGACTTTAATAAGCCATCCACATCACTAGAAGTGGTTCCATATCCTTTATCCTTCTTAGTATTCCTAGATTCGCGGATCGTAACATTTCCATTGAAGATAGAGGAAATCAGGATAATCCTGGGATTTTCTGTATTCGAAACAGAATAAACAGAGATAGGGCTTTAAAATCCTGTTGAGAGGCTTTAGTTTGAGTAATGGAATAAGGTGCATCCTTAACCGGAGATGAGGAAATGTGTATCCCTAAAGGCATATTCTTGCTGACCATCAATGGAGGGAACTCAGAAGCATGAAAGGGAGAATAAGTGACATCACCTAGAAGAATGTGAGAAGACTCGGGGCTAATGACCTCCATGGGTGAGAAAGCAGAAATCCCAGAATCGAAAGGGGGATCCCCTCCCTCCCTTCATTCCGATACACACGGTCGAGGAAAATCATTACAAGGGGAAAAAATTATATCCTGACCATCATTAAGTGCATAAGGATCCTCAGAAAGGGGCATATTATTAAGAGCCAATGGAATAGTCTCACGTTGGTTAAACCCTACCTCAGTATTTTTAACAAAATCCCCCAAATAAGGATTAGCCAAGGAGATTATAATTTCATCCACCGACATAAATTTTAAAAGAACAGGTAAAGATTGAATGAACTTACCAATAAAGGAGTTGGCCGATGAATGATCCAAAGGGATAAGAAACCTTAATCCATAGTCGATTGAATCCGAAACCTCTGCGGTCTGATCATCACTACCCACTGATCTTGTACCCTTTATCACCACCTTAGGGAACGAAGCTTTGGACTAACCAGTTTCACGACATTTATGACATCTAAAAGCGATCTTCCAGTAGTCCAGTCATTAAATAAATGAGCCTCCTTCCCAGATAACCTTGAGCTCTGCAGGAAAGCCCTCATCTGTTTCCAATTCCACAAGAACCTGAGGGGATTTTCTTTCAGAACCCAACAAATGCTCATCTTCTATCAAAATAAACTTCCCAATAGTGTTAGCCACGGCCATAAAACCATTTAAATTCCAACAATGTAAAGAAAAATATGGAAAAATCACCTAGAGGTGCATTTCTCCCGCCTCGGGTCAAAACCCCCATGCCAACAGTTCAAAACCAAGGATCCGTGGCCCACAACCTAGAAGCATTCCTCAATAATCCGTCTGTTTTCTTTAGAAAGAAATAGAAAACCCACCCACCCATTTACCAACGTCAAAACCCTAGAAATGTTAATAATGAATGGTTTCCATTTACTGCGAATCCAGTTAAGGATCTCAACTCTGGATAATTATATATATTCGAATTTACCAATCAAATCCCTCTGTGACAAAGCTGACACCATATCGAAAGTTAATTCCTTACCTAAAACACACAAAGTTCTAGCATTTTTTACTTTCTCGAACTTTAACCTTTCCTCCTTACAGCAAATGGCCCCGACGAGAGAAACTGTTCAATCGCCTGCTTGGACACCGATCATGAGACCCTACCTGTTTTTTAGAAAAATATTGAACTTGGGGAGAGACAAGGGCACTCTCATCCATAGATCTAGGTAACAAAACCCCTGTTGTCGATGTGGCAGGATAAAAAATGACGTTTAGGTTAGGGTTTGTCTTAACACCGAAAACCCTATGAACCTCATTCGAAAGAGTAGGTGCACCTTTCGGCATGCAAACATTAGCAGTAGAATTAGAGGAGAGTGGGGAGACATGGTTCCTAGTACCACCAGGGCCACCTGTCTCCCAAGCATCGCTATTATGCTGACACATTGGTACCCCCTTCAAAAACTGAAAACCACTAAACAAAACTAGGCAGGATAAAATAAACGAACAATGATAAAAAAAAAAATTCCCACTTTTTACTGGTTGGTACTAGGCTTGCCAAAAATGGCGAACGTAACTCCATAATCATTGTTCAATTCATCCATCCTGAAAACTAGTTAGCTAGGGTTTCAACAGTAGGGTTTCCATCTCCGAAGCAACATCATAACAACTTTTTCATCAACTAGTTCAAGTGCCCCTCTTTAAATCGATTGTGATCTTACTCATTGATATAAAGAGTAAAGATATATTTAAAATAAATGTTTAAGTCCATGTCTAAGAGAAACGATGCCCATCATCTTAGGAAATCCATGCGCATTGAGAGAAAATTAATGGGTTAATGGGTTGTTTTATACCTAACTATAAGTATCAATGACCTAATCATAAAATTTTAAAGTTATTTATAAGTAATAAACACTAACTATATTTTAATAATGAGAATATAAATAATTAATAACCTTAATTGTATAGCAACATCATTTTTTTTTCCAAGAAAAAAAGCGTAATTTTATTTCAGCAGAGGTGAAAAAATTACATTCTGTATATGCATAAAGCATGCGGTTATCCATTGAAGGACAAAAAAACAGTACAAAAAGACTTCAGTACATCAGTCCGGTATGTTCAACATCGCCAAGTTATGGCCAAAACAGTAAAAACAAAACTATAAGGAAAAACATAAATATGTCTGGTGGTTCCCTGAGCCTCCTGATTTCTCCAAAAAAGTTCTTATAAGATTATAAAAGGTCCTCAAACTGTCATCACAACCAAAAAGTATTAACTGTTTCATAGTTTATAGTATCTTCACTACTGTTCCTGTTACTGATCCTGTATAGCCAGTTCGTCAATAAAAGGTCTATGATAGTATTCGTAGACTGTCCCATTTCGGCGTTCCTTTATTTTCCACATCCTCATTTCCAAGTCCCTGCCAATCTTAGAAGCCTGGTCCGCTTCCTTGTTGTTCTCCCTGAATATATGTCTGCAAGAAAAATGTAAAAATGACAGTTTTAGTTCCAAGATGTCCTGTAGAATATTTGCAAGTCTGAGGTCCCTGCATTGTTGAGTGCCAATTGTCCAGTTTGTGACATTCATTGAATCTCCATACACGTTTATCTGTTGATAGCCAATCTCCCTAGAAAACATGAGAAGAAGCTTTAGACTGATTAATTCAGCATAATTGTTCCCACCCTCCCCCAGTCCCCGGAAAAGGTGGTATGAGTGGGTTAGAGATAGATGTAGAACAGCCCCACCCCCACAGTTGTTTTCCAAAGCAGAACCATCGTAGAAACCCCAAGGTATAGAATCGTCGATTTCAAGAGCAAGGACATCTCGTTGTTTCGCAACTTTGATGTGATGAGGGTAGGCCTTTATGAATCCACAGATCTGTACAGCGGTGACCACCGGTGTACTGGTTTTTTCATTGAAGATCATGCCATTCCGTGCCAACCAGATGCCCCATGCCACCAGTAAGGGGATATTTCTGTAGGATATTCCAATCGGGTCCCTAAACCACTGTGACCAAGCCAATAGTATCGTATCCCCATCCCAATTAAACAGGGTATTTGATAATCTGGAGCATTCCGCCCATACCTGCACCGAGTATGGACATTGGAGGAATAAGTGAAGACAAGTTTCCTCGTTTGCTTTGCACAAAATGCACCACCCCGGCCTCGCCCTGTTCTTTCGCTGTAAAAAATCCCAGGTAGGGATGGTATTTTCGAGGACATTCCACATGAAGATACGATGTTTCAATGGGAAGTTTATCCTCCATATGGATTTCCACCACCACACCAACTCACGTGGATTAATGAAGTGACTTAAGCTGATGTATCCATTCCTTGGTGTGAACATTCCATTTGGAGCCCCTTCCCATACCAAACAGTCCTCCCCGTCACGAATGTGAATATGTGAGCAGATGAGTGCTCGGTAATAGTTTCTCAATTCCCCCTGTTCCTCCACCGATAGTGCCAAAGTGTTTGCACCTATCCACGACTAATTCCATGGATGGATCCTATCATGAATTGCAAGATGGGATAAGTAAGTTATGCCAATTTCCCGAAGAGACGTAATCAATCCAACTGATAAGATGTGTCTACCAGCACTCCCATACCAAGGATCTTCCCCGACACGAAGAGCCTGTCCATTCCCAATATTCCAAGCAAGAAGATCTCCAATCACAGAGAAAGATTTGATAACTGCTTTCCAGATAACAGAACAGCCATTATGTGACTTATTCGTAGCCCGAACCCAGTCCATTACAGATACAGGGGCAATGTATTTCTGAATGACAACTCTTGTCCAAAGGCTTTCAGATTTTAGCAATATCCAAACCCCTTTTGCCGCCAGGGCTTTTGAAAAGAGATGAATGTTTTTTAGACCCCATCCCCCTAAGGCTTTAGGGATAGCGATTTTCTGCCATCGGACCCATGGGGAAACAAAATCTCCTTTACCGTTCCAAAGAAAACAAAAGCATAATTTCCGAGCTTTTTCCAACGTCCCTTTGGGGATCCATGAGAGGGACATCCAGTATACCGGGATGGCCTCTAAGACAGATTTCACTAGGACCAGCCTACCAACTCTAGATAACCACCTGTGACTCCAAACCTTCAGCCGCTTGTGAATTTTTTCAATAAGCCAATGCCAATCCTGTTTAGTATATGCATTAGGTTTTAAGTGATACCCAAGGTAGCAGAAACCATCTTCAAGATGTAAAAAAGTATAGGGGAAGATCCTTCGAATAGTCGTAATGTCACATTCCCTAAGTAAGTGAGTCGTTATAGTAGATTTCCTGTCATTGATCTCCATACCCGTAGCTTGAGAGAAGAGTTGAAAGATGTCCTGGAGAGTTTCCATGTCCCTAGCCGAACCAGAACAGAAGATGAGTATATCATCCACGAAAAGCAGATGTGTGATAAATAAATCTGGAGCCACCTGTATCCCCTGGAGAGTGCCATCCCTACAGGCCTTTTTCAGTGCTTTACTTAGCCCTTCAACAACCAACAGGAACAATAAAGGTGATAGTGGGCAACCCTGTCGTAGACCTCTTTCAGACCGAAAGAAGGGAGAGGCTGCACCATTGATGAGTACCGCAAAAGATACCGTAGAAATACAACTCATAATCCACCTAATAAAAGCCACAACAAAACCCAGATGTGTAAGGAGTAAATCAATATACATCCAACTCACCTTGTCATATGCTTTTGACAGATCAATCTTGATTATAGCTCCTTTGATTTTCCTTGCTTTCATACTATGGGTGCCCTCTTGTGCTACTCCAATTGCCTCATGGATTTGTCGTCCTTCCAGGAATCCAAATTGTTCCTCAGAGATATGTTTGGATAGTATAATTTTTAACCGCCTAGCGATAATTTTTGACACCACCTTATATACACAATTACACAAAGAGATGGGTCTGAAATCACTTAAAGAGGAAGAATTGTCAGTTTTAGGTATTAGGGCTAGAAAGGTGGAGTTTAGGGCAGCTGGGATCCGCCCAGAGATTCTAGTGTCTTCAACCATCTGCATTAGATCTTTCCCCATAAGCTCAAATAGTGCCAAGAGGAATTCAACGGTCCATCCATCAGGCCCCAGACTTTTGTCTTTTTGGAAACTCTGTAACACTCCCTTCAGCTCTTCTTCTGTGACATTTACCATCAATGAGTGATTGTCTTCCTCGTCCACAAACCGAGGAAAAAATTGTGCCATTCTGACTATTTCCAATATGTTAGCTTGTGCAGGGGCTTTAAAGAGTGTTTGGAAGTGATTTACCCCAAACCCAGCCATACTATCAAAAGAAGTCTGGGTATCCCCCAAAGAGTCTTCCAGGCTCCAAATGGTATTAGACGCCTTTCTTCCTTTTGCATATGCATGGAAAAATTTTGTGTTCTCATCCCCAGCCGATAGCCATAATGCCCTGCTTTTAAGATGCCATGTTTCCTCTTTTTCCAATAATAGCAAATTTCTCCTACCTTCCAGTGATACCATATGTGTTTTTTCTTCCGCAGTTCCCAGTCCCCCGGAGCCAGAATCATATATGGAATGTAGCTCCAATTTAATCGACTTCAAATCTCTATCAGCTCTACTGTTCTTTTCATAGGCCCAAACCTTCACTGGCCTTTTAATTCTTTTGATATTGGCAGAGAACTGATGAGAGGCAGAGAGGCCCCCCCTAGGGTTGTAGGGTACCCAAAGGGATCCAACAAGGTAAAAAAAAATCTCATCTTTGAACCAGATCTTATTAAACTTCAGCGGCCCAGCTGGTTTAGAAGGTCCATCACAAATCTCCAGAAATATAGGGAAGTGGTCAGACGAGCCCCACGAACCTACCCACTGCCTCAGTAGATAGTTTCTATCCACAAAAAGATCTGACACCAAAAACCGATCCAACCGTTTCTCGACTCTGTTGTCTCATGTTCTGTTATTCCTCCAAGTAGGTTTTAGAAGAGTTGGCTCAATATCCAGCAAATTATTTGTGACCAACTTGTGAGTGAAAAAGTCTGCCAATGGGTCTGGCCGAGCTTTGCTACCCCAAACTTCTGCCGGACCTAGAGAAAAATTCAAATCCCCTCCGAGGATCAGGTTTCCTTCCTGTAACAAAGGATGCGAGAGAAGAGAATCCCAGAAAGGAGCCCGGTTCAAATAAGGTCCATAAACATTTACCACCATAAAGAGTTCACCAAAATCAAGAGACGAGCATGTCATACCCAAAGCCACTTCCACTCCCCAGAGGTTATGGCACTGCACCGTACGAGAATTCCAACCAATAGCTTGACCACCAGACCGACCACGAGCATCCAAGGTAGCAAAAGTCCAACCTCCAAACCAACTTTCAAGTAATGTTTTAATAACCTTACCAACACCCAAAGTTTCCTGGAGTAGAATGATATCCGGGTGTTCAAGAGATACCACTCTACGAAGTGTTGATCTTTTATGGGGACCAGTAAGACCCTGACAGTTAAAGGACATGCATTTCATTAACGGCCCCGCTTCTGGGCACGCACCGCTCTAATCGCCCGATCAATAGTCACCTATTTTCCTTCAAGTAGAGCCATCTTGGCCTTGGATTGTGCTTTAGAAAGATGTGATTTCCTGCCTCGGCCTTTTCCAATTTTATTCACCTCAGCACCCAACCCTCCCGGGGAAACTTTTGTAAGGGATCGTAGAAAATAACCAAAGTCCGATGAGGTGGTAGGGGAGGAGGAAGAAGGGACTTCAGTAGGGCCAAGATCATCTTCAGGGGGTAGGTCAAGTAGCCTCACCCCGGGGTACGGCTGAGTATGTGAAGTGGAAGGGAGGGTATGTGAAGAGGAAGGGAGGGAAAGAACGATACATGTATGTTCCACTAAATCCATAGTCGAGGAGATATTCAAAAATTTTAAAGCCTCTAACCAGTCCGGATTATCGAAAGTAATGTTTTTTAAAACAAAATGAAAGGAGAGGGGGTTTATAGAGTGAGTAATACCCGCAGACGTTGTCCCTAGTTCTGAGACAGGAGCAGGTTGAGAAGGCACAATAGATGTAGTTCCAGGTACCTCCTGTCCAATAAGTGGCGCATCCAAAACCAGCTCCTGAGGTATGCCGTCAGTCCCTTCCGTAGTAGCACCGTGTTCCAATAGAGCAAGGCCTTGAGGGTCTACCAAATCCCAGGGGATTCCATGTCCCTCATCCACATCCAAAGCCACATTATGAGAAGGTCAACAAATGGTATATCAGTTGGAGGGGTAGACTCCACAACAATTGTAGATTTTTGAGTGCCTCCATTTTCCTCCGTAAAGGAAGTTTACACTCAGCAACCGGATGACCATAAGCATGAAAGCGACGACATCTGAATGGAACATTTTCATAGTCCAGTTTCTTCACATATACATAGGGTCCCCAGCTTAGGGTAACGTCCGGTGCTAACCCATCTCTGATGTTCAAATTAACTAAAATATGAGCAATCTTCCTCTGACGAGATTGTAGAAAACTATAGTCTCCATCTAAATAGGTACCAATCATGTTACCAATCCCTCTAAAATGCTGCTCCGACCAGTAATGGAGAGGTAAACTAGGGAGTCGAACCCACAGTGGGACTACATCCAGTCGTTCCCGGCTAGCGTCAAACATCGGATGCCAAGGCTTAATCATGACCGGGCAATGATCCCAACTCCAGTTGGAATTAAGGACCCATTTTGTATGTTCCTCATTGTGGAAATTGAAATCAAACCATTTGCGGGTTAATTCCACAACTTCCGGGGTATAACCTAATGCTGCAGCCCAATTTTCTCCCACCCATGCCTCAATGGTACGCAGAGAGAAATATCTTCCCAATGCCTTACCAACCAAGGTGATACTGGTCATCTTGACCAATTGATTCCACTCAATATCTTCCCCCAGTGCATAGTTATACTTGGTCTTGCTCAGCTTCAGCCATTGTTTTCTGCCTCGTTTCACCTTCTGTGAAGTATCATCCGAGGAAGGACCTCCCCATTATTCAGAACTGGTACCAGAGCCCACACATGGGATAGCAAACCCACGATGTTCATGTATTTCCAGTAACCCCTGCCTCGAACCTTCCCTCGCCTCAGCAGTGTTCAAAACAGGAAAAGAGTCCGTTGATAGGAAGCCCACCCTACCAGTTCCCTGAAATCTGTCGTTTGCCGAATTAGGCCCTTTCTTTCCACCTGTCGAACCCTCAAAGGATTTAATGACCTGTTCCGAAGACCAGAGGGATGACCCAGCTTCTTTCAATGGTGAAGTCGATGGGATACGACCTGATGAAACAATTAACGGCCCGGAACCAGGAGAAATAGCAAGAAAGTCGGATGGTGAAAACCCTAAATCTGGATTGTTCTCAAGAGCAGGTAAACCTTCCACACCACAAGCAGTCGAGTGAGCCCCATCCTGCCACCTGGCACCCAATGGCTGAGTCCAGATGGGAATTTCGTCTGATGGGTCGAAGGTATAGTCCACCTTGTCATCATAGGTAGCCATTGTAGGTAATAGAAAAACCACAGTAAAAAAGTAAACAGGAGCAGTAACAAGACAACGAGGTTTTAAACAAAACACAAGATTAGCCCAGAAAAAACCGTAATGAGTGCACGGTGATCAATGCAGTGATGGACTCCACCTCGCAGGTTCGTGTGTCAGGCTAAATACGCCCCAGCCTGATAGTAACAGGCTGCCGACGACCTTCCTAGGGTTCGGCCATTAATCAATTCCTCGGCAAGCTCCTTCGACCCTCATCCACCAACATAATTATTTCCATCCGTATAGCAACATCATTATGTATAAATAAAATTTGTTTATTTAAAATAATTTGATGACATAAATAGATAAATACAAATTAATTAAACATGTATTTATTGATTTTTTCAAGAAAAAATCAGTATATTTGGTATTTCAAGAATGGAATCAAAATATACATTGGTAAGTCTTATAACTTCTTCACAAAGATTATTTATATCCACAACCCTACCTTGTAACTACATATTACATTCTTTTTTATCTCCGAACAAGTTATGGAAAAATTTCCTATCGCCTAACTTTATAAAAAAGCTTTCAAAATGAACACTAAGCCCCTTGAATACATGTAGCATCCCACCACATAGATCATACAAATGAAAGGGATATTTTAAGAGAGGCCACTTCCCCCTTGAATTCTTGAATAACCATAATACCTTCTGCAAGGTGAGAGTAGAATTTGAGAGAGTATATGTTTGTGCATTTAATTCTCTAAGGATGTGTGAGAAGGATATTGATTCAAACCTAGATTTTACATGAGACTCTCTATGCAGAATGGGGCCTAGGGCCACATTTTTAATTTGGCACTTTCCATTCCACAAGTCCATCAACATCTTTGAGTGCCCCATCATCTATAAATCCTTTTACACCTTGATTTGTAGCAAATTTGATCAGAACCCATAGTGCAAATAATTCAACCATGTTATTAGTTCCATGCCCTCTCCATATTTGAGAGTGGAAGACTGATGATTATTTATAAATAGTACATCCCCAACACCATGCATACTTGGAGTTCCTTGGCATGCACAATCAAAGAGATTCTAATTTTTTGTGTAAATGACAGGTGGTTACTTGATAATCCTAGCTACCTTCAATTTCAGAGCCTTACATCCTTCTTTGTAAGAGTCTCAAATTGTGGGACATTTGGCCAAAAGACATGTTAATCTTTGTAAAATCATCTTATTTCTATAAATCCCATGTTAATAATTGGAAAACCATCTTATTTCTACAAATCCCATGTTAATCATTGGAAAATCATCTTATTTTTACAAAGCCATAAACCCCATAGGACATAGCAAGGCAAAGCTTATGGTTCAAAACAATTGGGGTTGACATCCAAAATTCAAAACATTCCAAGATGGTGTTATTTTTCCACAAATTGGAGCCACCCACCATTTGAAGTATTTCCTGCCACACTGATGAGGAAAAGGGACAAGTAACAAAAATATGATCAATGGATTCACCTTCTACCTTACAGAGGATACATCAATTTAAATCATTCCAACATATTTTTTGGCCATTGGCCTACATGAGAACTAGGATACAATTTTAACTTTTAGGGGATAGGTTAACTTCCATATCAACTTCCACCACCATAGCTTATCCCTAGTTAAACCTTGCATGATCAAGGATTCATATCCTAATTGTGTAGTAAGATTAATGGAGGATTTATTCTAGGTCCATTTGAGTTCATCAACAAGATCCTGAAGGAAAATAACATTGTGATTTAACAAAGAAATATAATTTGTCCATTCAGTTGTTAAGTTGCTTTGTAGATTCAAAACATTAGTTGTCTTCCACATTTGAAACTAGTTCCCTAGATTCTCAAGAATAGAGACATCTGCTAACCTTGAAAACCCCTAGGCTTGTAGTTCATCTTTCAACTCTCTTGATAAATATGAAATTACCAATGCAACCAACCCAAGGATCTTTCCCTAATATGAGCCAACCACCTCTTCCAAATTTTTAAGCAACCCATTTACTTATAATTGAAAAAGTTTTAACCAAACCCCTCCATACAATAGAAGCTCCCTTGATATATTTGTGCTATAATCTTATCCATTCTTCTTGAGATCCGTCTTTTAATTATTTTGACCTCATGACTTTTCCCCACAAACATTCGTTGAAAAAAATCCTCCATAAGCTTTTATCAGCCAAAGCTTGACTGAAAACGTAAATGTTCTTTAATCCCCAACCTCCTACCTCTTTTGGCCTAACTATTTTTGTCCATTTGACCAATGGAATACCTTTTGTAGGATCCCCCATGGTCCAATGAAAACTAAAGCACTTATCCCTAATCTTATCCAAGATTCCTTTTGGAAGCTGAATAGTATATAACTAATATATTTGTATACTTTCTATAATTGACTTTACTAGAATAAACCTACCTCCACAGGATAATGATCTATGAAACCAACATGTGATCCTAGCCTTAATTTTATTATAAAACCACAACCAATCAACACACATGTAGTCATTTGGTTTTAGATTAAATCCTAGATACTTAACCCCTTGGTCAATAGATCTTGAAGGAAGGGATAGGACCTAAGAATTTGATTTTCCAACTCTACCCCGAGACAATTGCAGATCATGCAAGGTTTAGTTGAGTTTCCCTCCATCCCACTTGCATTACAATATATTTCAAACATATCATTGTATTTCTTTAATTTGCGGATTGAGCCGTTACAAAAGAGCATTATATCATCTACAAACAAGAGGTGGGTGAGAGACACAACGTCTGCCACTCTAATACCTTTGATAGAATCCTTAATTTTAGCTTCTTCAATTAGTTTGCTCAATCCTTCAACATCCAAAGAAACAAGAATGGGGATAAGGGACAACCTTGTCTAATCTCTCTTGATGCATAACAAAAACTTGAAGGAGAGTCATTGATTAATACAACAAAAGGAGGTTGATGTTACACATCCTATGACCCAATTGATAGATTGAAGATTCATGCACATTTCCAATAGTAATTTTTACATACAACCAATTTACCTTATCATAAGACTTATCCATATATATCTTCATCAATACTTTTGGGATATTGTCTAATTTGATTGAATGGAGACCCTCCTAAGTAGAACCCACATCATCATGAATCTGTTTATTGAAGAGGATCCCAAATTGTTCTTCTGAGATCACCTTGGACAACATCCTCTTTATCTAGTTTGCTATAATTTTTTTAGATTATTTTGCATATAAGATTACATAGGGATATGCAACTAAAATCCTCGAAGGATATATGCTCATTTTTTTAGGAATAAGGGCAATGAATGTAGAATTAAGAACCCTCAAAACATTTCGTAAAGTTCTAGATTCTTCCACTACCCTCAATAATTCCTCTTCTAACAACTCATAAAAACCTAAATAAAACTCCACAGTCCAACCATCTATCCTAGGACTCTTGTCCTTCTTAAAAAGGAGCAAAAAACTAGGCTTTAGTTCCTCCTTAGCGATTTCAACTTATAGGTTCACATTCATCCTCTAATTTAATAGGCTTGGAAAAAGCGTAATCACCTTCATTTAGTCAGTTATGTTTGGATCTTCTAGATCTTTAAACAAATTTTGGAAACAATCCTTATCCATTCTTTCCATGTCTATAAAGAATCTTTCCTTTTTCCCATCAACATCCTACCTCCAGCCACAAAGCTCAACTTTTAATTCTCCACTATATCTTCTCCTTTCCCAAAATATCCTTTTTTTCCCTCTAGTTCCTTTAAAGCATCCAACTCTTCATCATTGAAAACCCATAATACAACATTTTCAAAGAGAGTAGAAATATATGATTCCACCTTCTTTAGCTCCACTTTATTTTATTCTTTTTTTCTTCCTATCCCATATTGGGGTTAGCTTCTTTACTTGTTTTAGTTTAGAGGAAAATTGACACATTGTTGATTCACCTAAAGACAGATCATATTGCTTACAATTATTTGAGATAAGGAATCTGAAATCTTCCTCAACCATCCATGGATGATTAAATTTAAAATGGGTTGTAGGCTTTATGTCCTTCTTATCTATTTTTAGAAGGATAGGGAGATGATGATATGAACATCCCAATACTACCCACAACATGTATTTATCAATTTCCCTTACCAATTTTTTTGCCATTAAAAATATGTCCAATCTTTAGAGATGCTTGCTCTTCCTTGCCGGGAGATCCTCCAAGTTGGGACCAACTGGATGGGATCTATGTCAATCAATTTAGAGGCTCCAATTAAGTGACATAATTAATATACAAATTGATATATTATGACCACATCACTGCATACCTCTCTTAGAGAGAGAGTCAAATGAAAATCCCCACCAACTATGAAATTATCACATCTCAAGGTTTTATGCTCTTTGAGATGGTTCTAAAAAGACCTTTTGTCCCCATTAGGCCTGTAAATATTGATAATTTCCTTAAAAACTTAGATTCACCTTCTAAAATAATAATTGAATAAAATAAATGAGTTGAGATGGAATTGATACTGGAATTATAACTTGCCACCAAAACTCTTGACAAACCCTCACCACCAATGGAGTAGAAATTCCAACTTTTCAACCTAGTTGACAAAACATCGATAGCCCTGGATTCAAGGCACATTGTTTCTTGAAATGGAATCACATATGGATGATAAATTGTAAACATTCTTATGAGGGATTGTTGTTTACGGGAAGAACCCATCCCTCTAAGATTCAATGAGAGAGTAATCATGATTTCACCTTCCTTGGGGATTTTTGTACTCTAAGAAGCCCATTTATGGTTATCTAATTTTATTCTAAAACTTTCTTGGATGCTATTGTCTGGGTTTTTGTGATGTTAGACTTCCTACTGCAAAATTTGTTTTATCTACTGAAAAGGATAAATCTCCTTCTACTTCCCCGATTTCCTTCACCTTATAATTTTTTTGGGAATGTAATTGGTAGTTGGAGGAAAGAGGGGCCCAATGTTTCTTTCCCTTTGAATACTTGAACATACCATCCTTGATAGACTACCAACCCCTATTTGAGAAATAATATTATGATAATTCCTTACCAAAGGGGAGGGGATTCACGGAGGCCTTGTGAACCTCAGTGGAGGGTAGATCAAGGAGCTCGCTACCCTTTACCAAAAGAATTTCAATGCCTGAGGAGAAGAGGGATTTTCAGAAAAGACTAGAAAAATCATAGGAAATGATGAAGATAGCATACATCGTGAGAGTTGAGAACTTTATTTGTCTTGAGGAGCTTGAGAATTTTTTGGCAAGAGATGAGTAGAGTTGTCCATTGGAGGAGTAGTCTCCTTTACCCTCACAATGTGACTCTTCACCTTCCCACCTTTTAAAACTGTCGCTAATGAATCCAAAGGATGATATTTTTTTATTTTTTATTTTTTTTTTATTTTTATTTTTTTTTATTTTTTTTATTTTTTATTTTATTTTTGGAAGCCTTGAATAATTTGATGAATAATGTCTTTGAATATGACTCACTTCATGGAATGTTGAACAATGAAAGGTAATTTTCCAATAATCCAATTTTTGGGTGTACAACCTTGCCCCCCGGTCCATCTCCAATTCAACTTGCTATCCATCTCTTAAATCTAGTTCCACCAAAACTTTGGCCATCCTTTTATCCATTTTATTCCATTTTATTCCTTAAAAGCGATGAATTTCCCTAAAGTTTTATTAACCTCCATTAGAGTTTCCTCATACCAAAATTCCAAAGGAAGGTTGGACAAAAGGACCTAAGCATGTTGAATAATCAAGGGTTCATTTATAGTATCAATACTAAGGAGACATTTCTTTATAACCAAACTAGAGGGACCCCATAATCAATTTCAAGACAAAATGAGTATGTTCAACATCCTTTTCATTCCACAGTTCAATTCATATCCAAAATTTGACCAAAATATGAAACTTATGATTTTAACCAACTAAATGCTTCCAACCTACATTCAACCAGAGTTTTAGAGAGACACTCTTATCTATTTTCCCCATAAATATACTAACAATTTCCACCTTCATTAAACCCTCCACCATCTCCATGGTTCGCAAGCACCATCTTCATATTCCTTTCCATTTCCTTGATAGACATTTGTTTTCTACGGTGGTTTTTAGGAGAGAGTTTTCCTCAAAGCAGAGACATAAGAGGAGATTTAGGTTGAGAACCTAAAACTCCTAGATCATTTGGATCACGTGCTATTGTTGGGATCCAAGAAAGACGTAAATGACCTTTTGGTGCCAACCTCAACCCCTTTGGTACCATTCGAACTAATTTTGAACTGAAATCCACCCTTCTATCACCAACTAGCACCAGGATTGTGCCACCCTCCTCATAGTCATAAGCTTTCACATTGGTACTAAAAGCCTTCACACACCACTAAACCTCCATCAATTCCTCATGGGATTAAAAAATGGTTGGTGAATGCAAAGAGCCATCCTCCCCATAGTCAATGAGTTATTCTTTGGGATCTATAATCTATGGGAACTAGGTTCTAGCAAAAGATTCAATATCCAAAACCTGGGATAAGGCTATAGAAATCCTAGAAAAACCATAGGCCCCTACTATCAACACTCTACTTATTTCAACATCAAGTATCATGGGAGCTTAAAATTATTTCATCATTATTTCACCATCATCTTATTAAATTAGCATGAAAATAAATTATGCAATGTTGAAGTAAATCATAGATATCGAAAATTAGGGAAACCATAAATACTAAAAACACCATCATAGATCCTACAAGTTCAAAATAAAAATTATTGTTTACTCAATGCTTCTCAAAGCCACCGACTAGTGTTGTATCCCCGTAGAGTTAAACATTCTTTGTTGCTTCTCCTTCTATTCCATGCACTTATATTCATCATTTATATTACAAGTAATGTGTTTGCATTTGTTTTCTGATAGGTTGAATATTAGATATGTCTTAAGTTGACTATGCTAGGTACTTTCCATGGATAATATATGCCATCTATGCTATCAAAAGTGATGTTGTGAATAGGCACACTTTCTTCTTTCTTTTTATTTTAATGGGATACCTATTTACATACATAATATAGCCCATTAAACCATCCATCAAATCATTGTCATAAATATGAAAACTACCATGAATAGGAAATTGTAGTTACTGCTCTTCTAGTAATTTGATTTCAAATGAAGTTGTTAGAACCGATCATTGTCTTGAATTAATGATGGCGAAGTCGTTGATCAAGTGGTAATTTTAGGAAGAAAATAACGAATGACAAAATACAACAAATTTGTTGTCATTTGCTTTCTTTCCTGAACCTAAAGAAGGTTGCCCTGCCCCTTAAACATGCATTTATTTTACATAAACCCTCAAATCTAATTTTATTTTTATGACAATCACATAAAAAATTAAATGTCAAAGGAAAACAAAGTTGGTCAAGACAATTTTCCCTATTCGCTATGATTAGTATAATCACACAAAAATTTCCTAACATATATTAATTATTAAAACAATTGTTTAACATTCAACTAGAGTTCACCTCGCCTATGTTTCTAGTGACAAGAATAAATCATGAATATAAATATGAGCTAAGGGTATGTCTTTGTATGTGTAAAATCACATTATCATGCGTTGGGTGTTTACAAATACACATCTTCATGTATTAGGGGTACACAAATACATACTCTTGATGCATGGTAAGGTGGGAAATTGGATTGAGGGTGAATAAATGCACAATCTCACCCACCCATCATCCACCCACTCACGAATGCACATGTTTATCTCACCACCCATCTTTACAAGACGATAATGTGCATTAGTGCTGAAATTTGACGTTCATACATAACCAGCATAAGAAGTTCATATATTTTCACTACCCTTCAATTTACATTCACATGAATTAATAACTTAATAACTTGTAAATTTTAGATTACAAAAATTCATTAATACAAAAGGCTTTAAATTGGAGGGGTTTATAATCGGATCATAGAAATGTTTATCGTAATAATAAACAAGGTTAACTGAATATTAAACACAAACTAAAAAATATACTTAGCTTAACCAAATTCCTCATAGAGGATTAGATGCATTTACATTATATAAGCCCTAAAAAGTTGTAAATTGTACAAAGCTTTAATACTATTTTGATTAATAGATTTAGTTTATTAATAGAATTTGGATTAATATTGTTTAAAAATTAGTTATCTCAAATTTACAATTTGAAAGTATCTTACCTATAAAAGTATTTAAAAGAAATTTTAATTTTTTAAAAATGAATCAAGCTATTTATAATAAAAGAAATTCATAGAAAATTATATGGAAATAGTTTTTCTTCTATTTGAACTTTGTAATTGGGAAATTCTTCCTTTGCACATAAAAAAATACTTTGATCTGTCTATTTTTTTGTATATGATATTTGGTTCATTTCATAGGAGCAATATAATCCACCTTGACATTTAAACAATCCATTCTGCACTAAAGTAAGTTAAAAAGTGGACAAACTCAACATTTTTTAGTCAAAATTCTTTTCCAAATTTGGTAGGACATTTACTAGAAGTTATAGTTCCACTTAATTAATGGGAACTTTGGTCATGGAACTTTTCCATCATGGGATTTAGCCCATTTTAAGAAGACCCAAATCGTCAAAATTAAAAAAAAATAGAGTGTATCAGAATGAAACTTTGTCTTTCCAAATAAATTGAATTTGTATACTTTTTAACTCACTCCTTTTACACAAATTACTTGAAACCCAGTATTTGAAATTTCCCACCCACAAAGTGTTTTGTCAATATATATAATCCCAGGGCAAACCCCTAAGCACTTTCCTTTATTTCGAGGATGGTACTTAGGGTAAAGCCTATATTCTTTAGGGCGTACATATAGGTCAACAACATGGCTCAAATTTGTTACAACAATACTCATTATGAGCTCAACACATCACTTACGTGAATACAACCTAAGTGGGAATGATAACACCATCCCACAACCACTTGGGCTAAACCTAAATGACACACAAACACACACACAAATACACACAATGATGATGATAATGAATGTTCCTTTAGACCAAATTTGGTCTATTAGACCTTAAAAAAGATAAGGAAGTAATTGGTTTGCTTTAGAATTTTATTTATGTGCTTGAAAAACTTTAAGAGAAGCATTCCTAAATCCCATAGTTTTGATGAGCTAAAATGTTAGGAAGGTCAATATTATAATGAATATTTTGAAATTGTGATCTAATGTGAGTGTACACTGTTCATTTTTCAAGGAGAGAATGACAAATATGTAGTTTTTTAATCTATAGAATTTATGGGTTGACAATTTTACTCCACCTCAATCTTAACTAGCGTGAATATGTACACACAAATCCACACCCTCACTTCGAAAAAATGGATGATGAAAAGTAACATATACACACTACTGATAACCACTTACGAATTCAAATCAATGCCAAATTCAAGATATAAATATAGCTTAAAACTCTAAGAGTGTTAGGTGCTATCAAAAGAGACTATTTTTATATGTATTCCCATTGAGATCAATGTTCAAATTTGAAGGGCTAGTATTCATTTTAATTTAAAAGACATATCTTCATTCGACCCTTCCATGTTGAAATGCTTTAAAAAAACTTGTACTTCAAGTGACGAGAGTAAATTAAGTACATACTTCATAATAGAAATATTACCCTTTCAAATTTTTATAATATTAAATGTTTAAAATTAAGAAATGGGAAAATCACAATTTCAGTAAAAGATAGCAAATGACTCCATTTTTCGTTCATACTAACAATCCACAAAATTAATGTTTTGCATAAATGAACACATTCCGATAGAAAGTAATAAGTACACATATTTTGTTTCCATTCATTTCATTCTCTCCAAAATTAAGGAATCTTACATCACCAAAGACATGAAGTTGTTTTCTCAGTGGAAGAGGCTTTCAAGCTTTTGTTTGTTTCCATACATCATACATAACATTCCAATCTACCTCATGTCGAGCATGAAGTGCACTAAGTGAGAGAAACATTAACATATCAAGTGTGTCCAAAGAAATATCTATCCTCATTTTTTTATTATCATGTTTAGTTTTGAGAGGCCTCTTTTACATACCGTTGTACTCGCTCAAATCATAAGAAAAGATTTCCATAACAACACCAAACATGGAATACTCCAACAATTCAGACTCACCTCCACATAGATCTTATGCTCCAAACATATGCTTTTTTGGGCATGAATTATAAATAGTACAAATAAATTAATCCATATCACTCAAACATATAGCAACATCCACAATAGGTGAGTCCCCAACGTCAAAATTTTCACATACACATGTGAACAATCTTCTTGTTTGAGAGTCTCTATCATTTATCTCCTCATAATAATGATGAGGCATGAAAAAATTAACTACATTAAATATAGGTAAATCTATGGATCATATTTAAAAAATCAATCACTTTCATTACAAAATTTCTTCCTATTGGAGGATCCTAGTCAACAAGTCGATTAGACCCCCTGACCAATCACCTAATGGTCGACCCAATCTAGTCGAGCTGGTTAGGATGACTAGTAGACAATTAACAATTATAACTGTCTAATCGATTGTGTACTGCATATATGTAGGTCATTGACCCCATGATGATATAGAGATTATTAACCTCTTTGTACATTATGGCCTCTTTATATAATATAAGAATTGTTGTTGGGGTGACCATTACTCTTATTTCTTCTTGCCCTCTTTATGTATGCCTGTTCTTGAATATGATTATATGTTTATAATGCATAATGGTAACCTCATGTAACAATGTAGATTACAACATCGGTTCCATTTATGGTAGTACTAAATCGGAGCAAAGCATGAACATTCATACATAAATGGTGAGCAAGGAGGAAATCCAAGAGTGGTGGAACAAAAAAATTGCAAACTACATTCATAATTATGCCATAAGGAACAAGTTGACTCTTGCAAAGGTCAAGGAAAAGTTCTTTACAAAATATAATGAATGATTTATAGAGACCATTCCTCATGAAATATAGAAATTTCTCGATAGCATTCATGAGCAGACTAGAAGGTCAGAATGAAATACCATTGATGCAAAAGCTCTGTAATGGAGGACGAACAAACTTGCATGAGTGGGTCCAGATGATAGCCGACGAATTCTGCAAAGAGAAAGCCTTGAAGAAATAACTTTGTTGGACAACATTAGAACCATGTTCAATAATGATTTGCACGCTATTTTTTTCCATTAGATTCCATCTCTGCTTTATAAAATTTCAATTGGAAAAGGAGTCAGCCACATAGTCAAACCTCGACCTCCTTTGGGCCTGGGTAGCTCAAATTGGGAAAAGAGGAAAAAATATTTGGAGCATTTTTTTGTGAAAGAGAGTGGGAATATTTTCTTAGTAAATGAGCATCATTGTAGAACCCACACCCGTCTCCCTTCAGTAGTTGGGTCAAAAATGGGGGGGGGGGTCACCGACCACATGGAATGAATGAATAAATGATACTAATTGTCATAATGAAATGGAATGAAGCTAGCAAAAACTCATGTATGACTTGACGAAAATTAGATGGCCATCTACAAGCAGAAAGCTAATATTCATAAAATTGAAAGGGAGAAAAGATAGAAAAAATGGGAAGAACTTAGGGACATACTAAGTTTGCTTTGTAACAAGAGGAATATGAAGAAACAAGTCTAAAAGGTTGAGTATCCAAAAGGCCTACCTGAGTTGTGGGAAATTCGACTAGTTGAGAGAATGGATGAGGCATTGACATCGGTTGAAGAATCTCATATGACAAAGGAAGGCATGAGATATTTGCATTAGTAATACCTAAAGTTATGAATGTCGTAGATCCACTCCTGATGCTTTTGACTCATGGGCCAAGTGTAATACATATCGTTGAGCGTGACTTGGGAATTGGAGCTGGCCAAAGTAGAATATGGTGTCGACTAGATGGATGTGGATGAATCATGGATTGACTGATGATATATAGTCCGCTTCATGGTATCTGGATTACTTTTTTCACTTGAATTCAGAAGAAACAATTTTCACCCATGTTATATTCAAAGCACGTGGAAGTACACCCTCGCTGACAAAATTATCAATTGAAGCATGGAGTGCATCAGAGATCCGGCTTGATGATGAAGACTCAATAGAATAAATTTGATTATCATGGTATACAACTCATTATAAAAAAGTAAGTACCTCTAAATATGGTAATCCTCTTCCAGATAGTAATAAAAAAATTTCCGATATGGATTTTCATCATTCAGTACACATCCCAATATATGAGGGGGATGAAGGTCCCATATGATATTGGTTTGTCTGCAAAAATATGTGGGAATCTAAACTTGTCAATGACGATAATCGACATATAACACAATTTGCAGGTGGCCTCCATAAAATATCACTTACATGGTACATGAACTTCATTGAAAATCATCCCAGAACAAAGGATGAAATAAATAAAAAAATTCTAGAATTTTCCCAGACTCAAGACAACAGGCGTTTAACTGCTAAAAATTTAAAAGAAATCATACAAATGCTAGGAGAAACAGTTTGAGAGTATGATAAAAGATTCAAATATTTACTCAGCCATATCATACAAGATTGATCAAAATCTGTTGATCCAATGGTTCATCGTGGTCCTCCTGCCCTAAAATAACACACCTCTGAGCCTACATGAATTCTTGACATATGAAGATGCTTTAAAGAAAGCTCAAAAGGTTGGGTCCAATGATGATTTCACAGTCGCACCTGTTGATAGAAGACTAGAAGAAAAATTGTAAGTCATGCAAAGATCCCTTCAACAAATCGCTATGCGACATAGCAACCTGTGTTGTATGACGTTCTCAAGATAATTGTCGATATGATGAAAAACAATAATTTCCATACAAAAGAAGACTAGATAACTGTCTAGTTGTCGAAAAGATTTACTACTGTGATATATGTGAAGGATTTGAGCCTCACTCTATGAAAGATTGTCCATACAATGCAAAGAACGCTAAACCTAAATGTTGTGGCATATGTCGAGATAATTCACACAGTACTACAGAATGTGCACTGAATATGAAGAACAAACAAAAGTACCAGTCAGTCTATCAAGATCAGACCATCAACCATAAAAGCCAAAACAGTCGAGGATTTATAAACAACGAGAATTGAAACAATGGCTAGAACCGATGCTTACAATGATCGAGGAAGATACAATAATAATAATAATAATAATAATAATAATAATAATCAAGGTAATCGTCCTCCTGGTTGAAAGAAGTCTTGATTCTATAATGACGAACATTTGAATCCTGACTATCCCTGGAAGGTCAAGACGGACCTCAAATTTTGTACAAAATGTGGGGTGGGTGATCATTAATTCATTAGAAGTTTGCCCCATCATCCTTGAAAATATTATCAATAAGAAGAAAGTTAATATCTTGTTTGGTGTACCTAAGCATGAATACCATAATACTAAAAATTTACATATCATTACCAGACAGGGCATGGAGACTAGAGGCGACAATCCACACATTACTAAAATTCCAAGTAAAGAAAATAATTAACCTAATCCTCACAACCAGAGGGAGATTTTTAATAATGTTGCAAGATTTTTTGAAGATTTAACATCTGAAGAAGATACTCTAGAATCAATAAATGGAACACTTATTGAATTGTTGCAACTTCTCACAAAAAAAGACATCGCCACTCAATTAATTGATTTTATGTACATGATAAGAAATAATCTAGGGAATGATAATATTTCTAAAAATATCTTACGACTAAATAAAAAAGATAAAGTTGACATCGACCCATTGGTCGACCTTGAAGTATCTCTCAAGTCATCCTTGACTTCGAGTCTCAAGCAAATATTATGACTATATCTACTTGGGAAAGACAAGGCCGACCACAACTATCTGAGTTGGGTATCTATCTTAATCTGACCGATCGACCAGGGATTAATTGAACCAATAGGAGTGTGGAAGAAATTTAATACTGCAATAATGTCCATCAACATTCAAGTTGATTTTGAATTAATTGATTCAAAAGAAGGTTCCAAAACCTTCCCAACTTTAGTCGGTTGATTGTGGGGAAGAAATGCAAAGGCTTCCATATCATTAGAAAAGGATAAAATAAAGCTAAAAGGAGAAGGTAAATAGGTCATTGTTCCCATCTACTCGTCCCGAGGAAAAACGTGAGTTGAGCCTGATGATAATGATGCAGATATAAGACAACTGTATCAAGTAATGCAAAATAATGAAGATTCAGTCAAGCCTAATGAAAATGGGGAACTCCATTTGGGCTCGCTCATGTCGATTGGACAAAATTCGAACTTATAATTATATGATTGGCAGATTGGAAACTATGAAGCACAAGCACGAGAATGCTAGACAATCAAAGACATTTTCCAACACTCGGTGGGAAAATGCTTTTCTATCTATGTCATTATGAAAGTCTTTGAGAAGAAAACAAGCACTAGTAGAAAAAGTGAGATATATGACCAAAAAAATACTAAAAATTGCATATAAATGACTAATTTTAGTCATGTGACTATTAGTTGTTTATTACCTGTCACTTTTAACCTGACTAAATATATGACTAATTTTTTTTAGTCATTTATTGGTTGTCCCGATTGGTCAGTTTGGTAGTATATTTAGTAATTTTTTTAGTCATTGATTACTGTTAACTGGTCATTTATTTAGTCATTGATTGTTGTTAACTGGTCATTTATTTAGTCATGATAGCCATTTATTTCCATCAACAAGTAGTGTATTTAGTCATTTTAATCTTTAATTGTTGTCAACTAGTAGTATATTTAGTAATTTTTATTCACTGATTTCTGTCCATTGGTAGTATATTTAGTAGTTTTTTTAGTTGTTGATTGTTGTTAATTGGTCATTTATTTAGTCATGATAGTCATTTATTGTCATCAAAAAGTAATATATTTAGTCATTTAAATCTTTAATTGCCGTCAACTGGTAGTATATTTAGTCATTTTTATCCACTGATTTCTGTAGATGGATCCCGGAGGAATTGAACCACCAACCTCTTTCCTGTAAGGTAGGTGCTCTTCCATTGAGCTAGCATCCTTAAATAGAATCAAGTCACATTAAAAAAAATAAGTTTAGTTAAATATATAAATAACATTTTATGTTGACTTCTTTTCTTCCACGAGGCACTAATAGTGGCACAATGAGACTTGATCAAACAAAAAGATAATCAAAAGGGAGATTTCAAAAGCACTAACAAGTAACATGCCTTTTAGGAGGAAAGCCATAAATATAGTGCAACCAAACAATGTGAATACACAACTATGATTTCCAGTCCTTTAACTCCAGCTATAATCTCAATTCACAAAAAAATTACCGCTGCTATAGTCTTATATACTAGTGAGATGATTTGTTGAAGGAAGGATACACCATTTTCACCAATGCAACACTTAGTAGGTTGGTCCAATCATTTTTGCAATATTTCCTCGAGGTCATATTGGGGGGAACAAATAATACATAGGAAATTTGAAGGCATTTTATTAGAAAAATACAGGAATTACAACTTATTTTTTCACATAAGCATATATAAGCATAAGCATGATATAACCACTTATACAAGAACACAATACATTAGACACACCCTACAAATGTTGAGTCCAGTTGTATTCAGGATAACATAATTGTTATCATTGACAGATGTTTTATTGTTTCCAACTTGTAGAATAAGAGTTACACAGTAAATTACTCACATGAAACAAAGAAAATTCATCATCCAAAATAAATTGGGGTCAATGATAAGAAACACAATAAGGTCAACAATAAAAAATGCCAAACTTACCGTAATAAACCTTCTTAAAGAGGTTCCCACATATAGTTTATATCAACAAAACTTAATTTTGTGTTATGATGTAGACCAGGTATCCTCCTATAGGATATAAAATTGAGAACAAACAAGTTAACTCATCATTCAGAATCAACAAATCATTATCCAACAACAAACATTAAATGTGAGAATTTATTGCATGAAATATGCCACCTTTATGATCTCTACAATTGTTACTATCTTGCTTATTTCTCTTCCCATTGCCTTCAAGATAATGTCAGATGCACCTTTCTCCTACATATTACATAGAAATGGAGTTTAGTTTGATCACTCTTGCTAAATTTAGATGGTCCAAATTGAATCTAATATTTCAAGGGACACAAGAAAAATCCATCTCTTGATAGGCCAAGGTAATATCCACTCTTGGTTTTCAACCAAATCCATCTGTCCTATATAAAAAATGCTAAATTAGAAAACATAGGAAAGTAGAGTCTTTGGCAGAAGCAGAAATTGGATGTACCCATCCACTGCAATGGCTTGGCCATTCTACTTTGGTTTAAAGCAAATACTTTATGATTTAAATCCATTTGCATATCCATCAAATCATACATATAGACACACATATGTTATTCACAACACTTTCAAAACTTAGCAATAGGGTCTCTGTCAAGCTATGGTCTAATAGCTGAGATGAGGTGTCACCATACAAAAAACCATGTACAAACCCCAACAAGCATAAAGCCTTAGAATAAAGTGTACTGGCCAAGTTTGACAAGTTCCCCATTGAATTGGACCCACAAGAATATAGAGTTGGGATTCATATATCCCCACAACAGATCAAGAAAAGGTGTTTACCTTTTCCCAAGGGGATTAAAGAAGAAAAATGTTAAACAAAATACACCCTATAAGCTGGATAATGTCCTCTCTAGATAACTATTTTAAAATAAGAGAAGATTTAACCTTTAGGGAATCTACATCTGATTCCAATGAAAAAACATAAAAGCTCTTGCAAGTAAGAAATGAAAAAGAAATGAAAAACAACCACTATGGATCTTTTTCCTTGAAATACTTGTGAGTGTCATTCCAACTCTCAATCAAACAGTCTCATACAATATGTGTTGTGGCATGCAAAAATTCCATTTCAAGTTATCAGTTCTCCCTTGTGACAACTTCACATTCATATAATACTAAAAGAAGTACAACAAAGATGAGCTTCAACAATATGCAAGTCGTCTGACAATATTGTTAAAACAATAAGTTGAATGCATTGGTATTAAATTGAATACTAAAGCTCGATATTTTCCTTTACAAACAACTATCTTAACCCATCTTCCCAATCGCAAATGGTTGTTATATATTATATGGCACTATAAATGGCCTAGAGTCTAGACACATATAAGTTCAAAAAATAGAGGGGTTGTTAACTTGCTACACAATAGCAACGTTCCTATTGACATAATGGGATCAATAAAAAAGGGTATTATAAGTGGGTTTTACAAAGTATCTATGCACCCAATAAGAAAATTCAAAGAGATTGACGTACTCGCACATATAATATACGATAATTTTATTAATGCCCGACAAATGACCAAAAGGTAGGCTACTGAGACTCTGAAGTACAATCACTAATGATACCCGATGGGAGTGTACTAGGATACTTCGAATGAAAAACACAATAGCAAAAGATAGAAAGAAATCTCTACAAAATGTCATTAGGTTTGGATGAGGAAGTGGAAAGCAAGGAGGAAGTATTTTTTGCCACATCTACCATCGATAAGGCACCGATACACTCTCTAATGATGTCAACAAGATAAAATCCAACATTAGGTGACCATAGTAGGAGCTCGAGTTCCACAAGGAAAAATTCTCCTAACACTCAAGGCTAAAAGAAAGAATCTCATATAGGGGCATGGCCCAGGTTAGGACATCAAGTAGTTCCATGCCGAGGGAAGGTAATCCTTTGTGATCATGTGATAACTCAACCAACCCTATAGAAAGTCACAATGCAAGGTCTCATCGATCTTATCCCTATTGTGTCAGTGATCGAATGATCTACACGTTGCTTAACACTACCAAGATAAAAAATAGGCCCAAAAAAGGAGGTAAACTAATTTGTCCCATTGTAAACTAATTATGGTTGTAAATCCAAGTTAATTGATTAGGGTTTTGGATGTAATCCAATCCAAGTAATTGATATGACTAAAAAAATAGATGTAGTTGATGATTTTTTGTGTCTATAATCCTGAGCGACTAGTGGTTATATGGTGGGGTGTGGACTCATCTAATTACGTGTTTGATTGGGTAGTGTTGAAGGCATACAAATTACTTCTGGAATAAGGCCTCATTAACTTTCCCCAATTATCCAGGACTGTCTACTGTACAAACAATGCAATACTTTGGTCACCACATGCATTGTACATTATCTCTCTAAATAGTTCTCTATAATGACATGTTTCATGTATTGTGAATTGAATTTATAACTTTCAAGAATTTCTTCTATCCACGACACAAACTGTTGGGATTCAGGACCTATTAATTTAGCTAAAGAGTGGGAACATAATCCAAAAGGCATGGATGGCACTTGATGAGGCAACCTTGTAATCTAGAAACATAGTTAGTCACGGGGGAAACTTTGATAGATTCGTCAGTGTCAAAGATTACAAGGTTTTGTGGGGAACCTTGATGAGGCATGGATGGAACTTGAGTGTCCATCAATTGTTTATTTTTAGATGTTATAACTGGTTCAAGCATGAAGGTTTCTACATCTCTAGCCGAAGAAGGTGAAGGAGTACAGGCATGACCATGATTTCTAACTTTAAAATATTTTGGGACAACATGTTTGGGTTAGGAGTCAATACTACCCAATCCATAATTTATGGAAAAAGGTGCGATAGGATTGAGATTCCAAGCATAATTGGCAGTCGTGGAAGAAATATTTATCTCATAAATTCTAGGGTGAGGTTGCAGGCTACGTGGGAGTGATAGTAAAGGAGTTTGGGCATTAATATTGTCACCTAAGTATAGGTGATAATCTTGGACCAATTGATCAAACTTGTTGGAATCAACATCAAATTGAATAAAGAATTTGATTCTTTTCCTCCTTCCATCCCTTTAAACATTGCTTGCCCTGTTGGCATGTCCTCCCCTAGGACCACTTGATCCTTGACTCCATAACTCATTTAATCAATCAGTAAAATGTATACATATAAAATAAATGATGATGAATAATGAATATAACTATTGGATTATGATGATCATTAAATCATCAACCATTAAGTACACATATAAAATCAATAATATAGCAGCTATAACCTATAAAATTGTCATCAAATGACCAATCATCAACTACAACATCAACTTTCAAGTTTCAACATATAACATTTTCCATCAACAAACTCTAACATATAGCATCAACCACAAAATGAAACAAATCATTATATGTATTACCAAAGAGTTGTAAGACACAATCAACACTTTATACCTCTCATTCAAGTGATCAAACTTGGGACTCTTATGTACATGTTGTGCCTTTAGTTTTACTCATGTTCTTGCTTTTTTACTAGTTAATATTTTTTATTAAACTAGGGTGGAAATTCCATCCATGCTCCCTTGCTTGATTTATGCTTGCTATGACTTCCAGTTCATTTTACAGTTCTAGGTTACTTGAGGATGTTTATATACTCTTTTTTTTCATTAATGCTGAGAAAATTTCACAATACGACAGACTTCCACACTGCCCTCCTTGGCTCTCTCATTGCATGTTAGTACTATATTCAGAGTGATGATGAAACACTTCTACAAACATAAAATTATATAACAACCAAAAACTAAAAAGGTATTTTGATATCCTAAATACCTTTTAGACAAAGAAACTAGCCTTATGCAAATGGATCAAGAGGATATGTGTGCACATAAACATTAAATGATTTTCTCAAAGGAATCTCATAGAATGATACACTCGGAGCATCTAAAGCTATACTTTACCCTAAAATGTCATGCATGGAAATGGTGCAATTGTTATTTCATCCTTTCAAAACATGCATTTGTTGTTGGGATTCTCTAGTACTTTATGCTTTTCACCATAGTACTTTAAAATGAAATAGTTCATTTACTTACCCATAAGAAACTCAAGGGAAAGGAAAAACAACCGCTTTGGATCCTTTTCCTTGAAATACTAGTGGGTGTCATTCCAAATTTCAATCAAATTGTCCCGTACACTTTGTGTTGTGGCTTGCAAAAATTCCATTTCAAGTTATCAATTCTCCCTTGTGACAACTTTGCATTCATATAATACTAAAAGAAGTACAACAAAGATGAGCTTCAACAATATGTAAGTAGACTGACAATATTGTTAAAACAATAAGTTGAATGAATTGGTATTAAATTGAATACTGAAGCTCGATATTTTCCTTGACAAACAACTATCTTGACCCATCTGCCCAATCACAAAATGGTTATATATTGTATGGTACTATACATGGCCTAGAGTCTAGACACATATAAGTTCAAAAAATAGAGGGGTTGTTAACTTGCTACACAATAGCAGCATTCCGATTGATAGAATGGAATCAATAAACGAGGGTATGATAATTGGGTTCTACAAAGTATATGTGCAACCAAGAAGAAAATTGAAAGAGAAAAAATGAGCCACTTTATTCCTGGTTAATTTATTCATTGATGCAATTGCAAATATAAGATAAGATAATTTTATTAATGCCCAACAAATGACCAAAAGGTAGGATATTGAGACTCTGAAGTACAATCACTAATGATACTCGGTGGGAGTGTGCTAGGCTAGCCTGAATGACAACCTAGGGATGAAAACTGCACGACTTCCATTGTAAGATACAATTGTTAAAATGTACTTAAGGATGTCAACATTGTAGCGAATAGACGATCAAATAATCATACATGTGGCAAGTTGAAGGCAAGCTTTGCGTAATACAAAGGACCATTTCATATTCAAAATAACTATGTATTATAGTGGAAATGGGCTTAAGGCCACATTTATCCTTTCCACATCATTTCTCAGTGTGAATTGATTGAAGTCAAATGCCCCTAACAACAAAGAATTGTCAATGTACACTATTCATGAGAGTAGGCTTATGAAGTTGTAGTAAAATGAATGAAGTGAAAATTACAAAGGCTAGAAACACAACTATTGGAACCAAATCACACACACAACTTGAGCAAATTTGAGTGCAAACTATAATTTTGTTGTCACCAACATAATACATGCATATATAATGTTTAATAAAACCATGATGCATCTGGGTGTGTGTTATCAAAAGTTGGGTCCCAAGGTTGAGCCTCATGGATTTAGGCAAGTTGAAATGCTTATGAGGAGGCCAAAATGATCATGCCCAGAGCTAGTAACAAGTATCAAATGAAATGTTGGTGCAAACGAGAGAAGATGAATGTAAAGGGTTTGAAACCTTGAAGGATAATGCAAATGAAACTCAAGTCCAGGTACGGAGTAGTGAAAACTAGGTCACAAAAAAGTATTAGTGAGGAGGCTTGTGATCATATAGTCATGATTTGATAACTACAAGGGCCAAACCATCTATATAGTGGTGAGGTCAAATAAATTCAAAACAAAACTGGGATATTAAACCATTTCCAAATAGTGAGGTAAAAATCCAATAGTTATATCACAACATATGTAGATGTTGAGCTCCCCATACAATGGTAAGGCAAAGTTTTACCATTGAAATTGAAACAAGAATGAGAGCATAGAGTGAGTCATTCATTCCTAGGTGGCCGAGAAAGACTCTAATAGTTATATAAAACTCAACAAAACGTTAAATGTGCCAAGGCCGAGCCACATTGTGGCCATCAAAACTTAAATTAGACCTTGAAATTAAAATGAACAAAATGAGATGGGTGTCACAAATATGCATTTGGTGTAGCTCGAAAAGGATGAGAGGGCTAGGGAAAAACAATGCCCGTATATTCATAAAGAAAAACCAATTAGATCTACATGTGTAGTAACTTTTGTGAGGTTAAAAAATAGTATCATATTGTCTCGATTATTTGGCATAAATCCTTAGTTTGTCTCTCTCCGTGAAGAAATATACTGGTATGTAGATGGATATCATAAAATAATAAAATTGTTACATAATAAGATATTATCTATGTTAGCATTTGTGAAGAGTTCTGGTCCATTTCCTTTATAATTATTGGGATATGATCATTCTCTAAGTTGAGTTGTATCTCATTACCCTCTCCTATGAGGCATGCTTCAACTTTAGTAAATCTTTGTTGTCTATTAGAGTAATAATTTCAAAACCCTATGTCTTTTGTATGCACAAAAATTAGGACTAGGCAACTAATTTGACATAAACATTGAAATATAACATAGATAATAGAGATCTGAAAAAATGCATATTGAATAAGTATTCATAATAGAAATAAATTGACAAAAAGAAAAAAAGAACTCGAATGAATGTGGAGAGACTGTACTACCCAATTTGTCATCCTTGTGCTCATTGGTGAGGGGTTCATAAGTCCCTATGTTTTCCTTCAATCCGTGTGAGGGGGGTCAATGTTTCCTGCTCTGTACCTGCCGCTATTTCTCCATCCTTTATGTGTGGCAAGATGCGACATAGTGCACCAGTATTTCCACTGGATCCTTCTGTGCCCTGTTTCATGTCCCCCCTTGGTGGAATTCCATCACCTTCATCTTCTGAGCCTGAAGGTGATGGGGATGGTGTGAGACAATTATTCTTATCCTTTTGCTGGGTATATGGGTCATACTACCTTTCCTGGTGCTTAAGAAACCACAAAAATATATTGAATCTAACCAAACAAAAGAGGTTGGAATTACCTCCTCTTTCAAAATAGAAATCGGAGACTCCATATCTCTTCCATTCACAATATTTTATTCTTCAAGTCTTTTCTCCTCTTCAGCCATTTCCTATGTAATTACTAAAATTTGACCATTCTCTAAGTTCAATGGTATCTCATCATTCTTTCTTTAGAGACATATTTCAATTCCAGTAGACATATGATATTTATCAGAGTAAAATTGTTAAACCCAATGTTGTTTGTATGCACAAAAATTACAAACCAACAAATAACTTGACATGAATGATGAAATACAACACGGATAAAAAGAAACTTGAAAAAGCCCAGCTGAATAAGTATTCACAATAGATATAAATGGGTTATATATTTTTATAAGAAGGTACAAAGCATGAAATCTCGATGCATTTATTAATCAACCCACATAAGTTCTATTCCCCCAATAACCTTCATGCTAATTGTGTAGATGCATCGATTGATCAACCCACAAGAAGTTCCATTCCCCCAATAATCTGGCTGTTGAATGCGTAGATGCATCGCTTGATCAATCCACCATAAGTTCTACTTTCCCAATTTTTATTTCCCTCTACGTGAATTTGAGTTTCAAATTTGTCAATATTATTATATTATATATTATATATTAAAAACATATTAGGCATTTTTAGTTGTTTGACTAATTATTTAATCATATTTTTATTTCATGACTAGATTATTCATTTAATTTAGTCATTTTTACTTGTGTTACTCAAATTTAGTAGTATTTAGCTTAAAAACACTCTCATGACTAACTTTTTTTAGTCACGTAGTCATTTATTTTCCAAATTCTACTAGTGAAGGGAGTATCCAATTGTGGTACCGACCAGAAATGAATCGACCAATTTACCACCTCTTCATTATAAAGAGCGCACGACGCCATCTAGTCATGTCAATGAAGTTTCCAAAAATGTGAGAGAGCAAGGACGACTGCAAATTTTAGTCGAAACCTTCATGGCTCAAGCCGCATGCTGGTGGGACACTCATCAATCTATCTTCAAACTTGGACGGCGACTTCAACTTATTTTGTCGAGCAATTTAGAGGAAAGAAGTTGACATAAAATGCATAAATTCCTGAATTTACCCAAGGTCAAGATCCAATCAACCATTTAAATACCTGTGAAAAAAAATGGAAAAGACTATGGTAGTGCAATGAAAGGGAATTTCCGCTTATGTTCCCAAGCACATTGAACGACTTGCCTAGTAAATGGTATAAAATTGAAGGAGCACTAGGTGAAACATTCAGTTGGAAATTTCTTAAATAAATTTTCATTAAATATTTTTCTTTTATCCCATAGAAGATTGTCTTAAAGAATTTGTACAATAAATTCATAATTTTATCAAGCCAACAGAATGACCAGTCGATGCAATCATGACCACACCTACTCATTGACCGAACTCAAATTGCAATAATATCACAACCAACCAGAAGCAACATGTCCACCTCCCGAATTGCTTGGAATTAGAGAATGATAATACTCCAAGGAAACGTTTCATGTGGAAGAGAGATCACACTCACACAATCTATCCAATCAAATAAGTAATAAAAGTATCTATTGAAGATAAAGAAGGATATGGAGAGCTCAGAGAAAAATATTTTCCTCCATTGTTTACATAATTTAAAGAAGGTGAATGACACATCGATGAATGAAAAGCACCAAAATCAATGGACGTGGAAATTAATATGAAAGAAGTCGACATCACCATCAATGATAGACCTATGTTAGCAAAAAATGGAGATTACTAGTTGGAGCAACAAACAATAGAGATACCAAATATTCTAAAAGAATACTAGGATGTGTTTGCCAGAGATTACAAATATTTAAAGGGCTTGGTGCAAGAGATGGGAGAAATGAAGATAGATATTATGCTGGATGAAAAACCTATCAAGAAGCGAGCGCATAAATTAGCCCACAAATATAAGGATATAGTCAGGAAAGAAATAGAAAATATGTTGGTTTCTAGAATCATATATCTAGTCAACTAGTTAGAATGGGCTAGACCAATGGTCATCTAGCCTAAGAAACATGACTTGAAAAGTATTTGAACTTGTGTCAATTTCAGAGGATTAAACCAAGTAACTCTTATAGATATGTTCCCTACACCTTTCGTAGACGAAATAATCAACAAAGTTGCAGCCCACAAATTTTACTCCTTCACAAATGGATTTTCAGGCTACAATCCAATGCCCATAGCAAAAGAGGGCCAACATAGGACTACATTTGTGTGTGAATTTTGGTCATTCGCATACAAAATTACACCCTTTGGATTGAAAAATGCACCTATAGTATTTTCCAGAATCGTGATTAAGGATTTTTAGGAATTCTTATATAAAACCATGGTTGTTTACTTCGATAACTAGACCATATATACAATGTTAAGAGACCATGTTCAATGGATTCAAATGATGTTAGGAATATGTAGACAGATTCAATTATCATTAAATATCAAGAAGTGTATTTTTTCCATTCATGTAGAAAATTCATTCGACGTTATTCATATATGACATCCCCCCTGGAGGAGTTGATTAAAACAAATGTTGGGTTTACATGGACATAAGAATGCACAAAATCATTTGAACTTCTTAAACGCAAGCTGGTCAAATCCCTGATCCTCTGATTCCCAAATTGTTCTAATAAGTTTCATGTCCACATAGACACATCAGGTATTGTAGTTGGCGTAATATTAACCTATCTTGGTGATGACAAGATCAACTATTTGAATTCCTATGCTTGATCCAGATTGATATCGGTGGCCACCCACATATTCCACTAGCTCAAAACAGTTTCCCATTTTGGCAATTTTCTAGTAATTTTTCTACGGTTTTTCAGGTCCCAAACTTCCGGGACCGTTTTGAGGTCCTAAACAATGTTTTTTGGCGATTTGGGGGGCCAAATGGTTGCCAATGTCATGCATTTGGACCCAGTTGAGAGCTGTAAATATCGGATAGACCTTTCCAATGGGATACTGAGCACCCCAAAGGAGACCGTTTGCAAAATTTATGACCTCGAGAAGTTGACTGTTCAACTAACCACCTTGGGGCCGCAAACTTTATGACGGTTCATCTTCTAGGGTTAGCTTTTTGGATGTTTGGGATCCTTTCCCTCATGCTTATGATAAATAGGCCCTTTCTTCCTCTTTTTGTATTCAACTTGGAACGAATGAGCATAGAGGCCACATTTCTTCTCAGAAATAGCTACCACCATTCTAGCAGTTGTATTTTAGAGTCTGTTCTATTTTCGCTATTTAATAGAATATGTGTTTACTGTATCACTGTGTTCTTTGAAATATATATCTGCATATGATTCTATATATGCTCTTTTATTTCGTTCCCACATAAATCCGTATCAATGCTAGTCGGAAGTTAAACAAAGCCGAACAAAATTATTCAGCTACATAATGAGAAGGGTTAGGTATGATTTTCACTCTACAAAAGTATCTTTATTATTTATTGGCTAACCCTTTTGTGTTTTTTACAGATCACAAGACCTTTAAATATTTAGTTAATAAACCATTGAACCATGGATGAATATGCTGATGAATCTTATTATTTCAAGAATTTGAATTCGAGATAGTAGTACAACCAAGGAAGTCCAATGTTAGACCTGACCAACTGTCACATATAGAAACCAATGAAGAATCCATCGGGATAGATGATGAATTACCCGATGCCCACCTTTTTAGATTCAAATCCATACCGATTGAACTAGTAGATATAATAGAATTCTTGCAATAAGGACAAGCTTAAGAAGGGACATATAAGAAGAAAAAGAAAATACTAGCCATAAAAGCAACACCATACACTCTAATTAATGGTTTCCTATACAAATTAGGACAATATGACATACTTTGTTGGTGTGTCCTCAACCATAAAAAATATTCCATTATCGATGGAGCACATTCAGGACCAACTGGAGGACACTTTCAAGTTGACACAATCGTTAAGATGATATTGCAATCTAGATTATGGTGGCCAACATTGAATAAAGATTGAATTTTTATCATCAATAAATGCAATAAATGATAGCGAATGGGCCGACCACTCCAACAAAACAAAATGCTGTTAATATTAGTCAACTTGAGTCTAAAATTTGAAATATGGGCCATCGAGTTCATCGGTCCATTCCCGGTACCTGACCAATGGACGGGTGCTCGATATATAATCACCGTAGTTGAATATGTTACTAAATGTGCTGAAGTAGAACCTGTTGAAGCATGCAAAAGTGAAGTCACATAAAAAATTATCTCTGAAACATTGTTACTAGATTCAAATGTCCCCTCACCTTAATTGGTGATATGGGAACACATTTTATTAATAAGACTATAGCAATATTACTTAAGTAAATTATGATAGACCATCACAAAAGTTTAGCATATCACCCCCTATCGAATGACGCTATTGAAGCATTCAATAAGACACTTATGAAGGGATTAACAAAAAATTGCAATATAGACAAAGAGGACTGGGACAACAAAATTCTTTCTATCCTATGAGAGTACAAAACAAATTATAAGATATCGACGGGATAAACACTGTTCAAATTAGCCTATGGTCAGGAAGCACTTGTACCACCGCACTTCAAACAACAAGCTCCCATAATTGTGCAAGTACTACATTTGGACACCATACATGCCACTCAAGTCAAAGTATTTGAGTTGCAGAAACTTGAAGAACAAATATTAGTTTCCATTCATCATCAAAAAGTCTAGAAGCAACATTAGAAAGTTTGGCATGCCAAAAATATAAGGAATAAGTATATCTCAATTGGAGATTTAGTGCTCCTATACGATAGCAGGATAAAAGGAAAGCCAAAGAAGCTAGAAACTACATGGATGGGCTCCTATAGAGTTGAAGAATTGAACCGTAATGGATCTATCCGTCTAAAAGCACTTCAGGGTCAAGTCTTCACCAAAGTCATTAACAGAGCCTAACTGAAAAGATACCGTATATAAAGAGGCACCCCATTGACTAGTGTCCGTACCACCACTAGTCGACTGTCATGCCTCCAGGTTTGCGTTTTGTTAATTAGAATGCATAATTAATTCATTTAAAAACAATTATTTAACTAGCCTAGCATAGTTCATATATAAAAATGGAACTAAGACATGGACATTGGTAGGTGAGAAGGGATTCAACATGAATGACCGTCGATCTGGAAGAGCAAAAAAGTGCAAGCATGCAGTAACCAAGAAGTAGCAGACCTTCACCTAATACTGAATGAAAGAAAGAGATTCTTGAGGTGAGATGATTGATCCATCCAGCAGAAAGGACAAAAGTAGAGAGATGAAGATGACCCCCCCACCAACCGTGGAATGAGGAGCACAAGCGAGACATTAAGCATGGACAAGATCATCTTAAAGGCCGATGACCTTCGAGTGATCCAACTGGACTAGGAACAAAAATTCTAGCACAAGTTTCATCAAGCGTGCAAAGTAGCTTGTTGGGCCTAGAAAATGACACATTTTATGATGTCGTTTATCTATTTTTCACTACTTTACCCTTTTGTTCTCATTCCTTTCATTACTCAAATTCCCGTAATTGTCTATTTCTACCCTATATGAGCTTCATGTGACATGTGTGCACTAAAATAATTAATTTCCCATGTTATTATGATTACTTAGGTTAGATATTGTGGTTTCCTAACTTATTTATGAAGTTTAGCAGATTGACTATTGGAATCCTAAGTTTCGGTAGTTAATTAGTTACTGCAGGAAGCCATTTTACTATCGAAAGTTCTGAGTCAAAATTGCAACATCATTTATGAACAAATGGAGACGAATCTTGGAAATCCAAAACATGGGTTTTGTGAAGAATATGGTCGTCTAGGTGAATTGGGAGGAAAATTTGCAAAAAATACAAAATAAGGGGCGTATGATTGAGATCTCTAAAACTGGTCATTATGGCAATTTCTAGAATTTCGGTAGTCAAGTAGTTTGACCAAGTTGTGGCTCCTCTCAATGAATTTGGGCACATGGATCTCATGGATTATGATGTGAATATCCTAGTCAAACCATCTTAGACTAAATCCAAGATTTTATGGTGAAGAGATCCACATATTTTGGATCTAAGATTTGTTGGTTTCAAGATCCACTTAGTTAGGATCTGAATCTTATCTTGATGTAACCTCTTTTCCTTTTAAGAATATTGAGCTATATTTATAAATATGAGAGCATATAATTCAACTAGCATATTAGAGAGGTTAGATGTTAGAGAGAGTGATGTTGGAACCCACATTGATACTTAGAGGGGAAGGAGGTGAATCAATATCATACACTTTTACCAAATTTTACTTCATTAATCATGTAACATTATCAACCTTAAATATTCATTAACATGAAAGATCAATACACATAATCTTTATATAGAAAATCAATTTAATGAATTGATAAAACCATAAATTAAAATGATTTGCAGGAGACACCAATCTCCAATAATGGTGTGAGCACCTACTCACATATTTTGCAGACACCAATATGACATGGACACCAATCCCTCTCATGAGCACAACTCATCAGGAACCAACCTATTCAAGGGATGATGACACCAATCCTCTCATGAGCACCAACTCATCAGGCACCGACCCATTCAAGGAATGAGGACACCTATCCTCTCATGAGCACCAACTCATAACTAACAAGCACCAACTTACACTTTCAAGCACCAACCTGTTTGAAGGATGAGGACACCAATCCTCTTGAGCACCAACTCAATTTTGTAGGCACCAACCTATCAAGTGGATGAGGGCACCAATCCTCTGTAAGCACCAAATTACAAAGCAATAAACATCCTGCTCTCCCAAGCACAAACCTACCACCCTAATATGAATATGTTTGTGTTTTTTGTCCAATCTGCAGTCTATGTCTCCTTAGTGATTATCATATTTGCACAACCCTTCCTGTTTGCTCAAAACATACTTCAAAATATTTCCTTAAGTAATGCTTCAAATTTTCCCTGGACTTGTTATCTCCTGAAGACAACCACACAAGATCCACAGTGTTGTTGCACAATCAACTCATCTATCACTTTGTACCCAGAAAACAAACCTCATTCTTTACCTCAAGTTTACACCAAAAAAATAGATTCACTATAACATTATTTTGTTTCTATAACACCTTTTAGTTTCTATAGTGTGCTTCAATTTCTCTATATTTTATTAGTTTATGTAACATTCATTTATTCCTATAACACACGTTTATTCTTGTGACACTTGATTGTTTATGTGCCCAGATATTTCAAACAATGGATATTTCCTGTGATTTCACCACTCTGTAATTTTGTACCCAAAATTGTAACTTGTGACTTCTATGCCCTAAGAATCGAATGACTACGTCATTGAGAGTGTATCAACGTTTTCGCAATATCTATAATTTCTTGTGTGGACGAGTAGACCCTTGCAATCTCAGAGTGAATGCAAATATAATAACAAATAACAAGATCTAGTTGTTTTCCCATAAATTAATTAGAAATTTTCCTTCTTACATTCCTATAACAATCTTCCAAAACTTGTGTCCTTATCCTTTCTGTAATGTCCCCATTCAAATAAGTGCATAGTAAGACAATCCCATCAATCCTACTAGTTTTCTAGGTTGGATGGGCACATGTGGGATGGTAATAAGGAAGCTAATAAATGATATTTAGACATTAGAAGGGTTCAAGCATTTAATAAATATGATGAATAAATAAATTCAAGAGAAATTCTAGGTGGCAGGTGGTTTTGGAGACATATGGAGGTGGTGGGACCCACACTAGCTTGATTTTTCAATGCCACATGGCAGCTCTCTCTTGCCAATTCGAATTCATGGGAAGGTGAACACTCTTGGGTTAGTTGGTAAGTCATAACACATGGCATTGAGCATCTTAGGTCGAAATGGGATGGAATAGTAACCTCCATGGGAGAGGAAGAGTCAAATTGGAGACTAGTGGACACTTGGGCTAGATTCCCTAGTTTTATGACAACAATAATGAAGCATCTATGACATTTATGACAAAATTCAGACCTGACTTCTTACACCTGACCATTATGACATGTCATCCCCAAAAATAGGCTCAAGGAAGGCGTTCATGGAGTTGGAGGAATCTAAAGAGACTCAAATTCAAATTTGGGAGAAGATGGAAGGTTGGAACTAGGAGACAAGTGGCAAATGAGGAATATTTTCTAAATGAAAAATTATTAAATCTATTGAGAGGATTTCGACCCCTTGAAGGCTAATGTTGGTTATAAAATGTAGAAATCAAGTATGAGAATGGATTTTGATGATTTGAGAAAAATTGCATTTGTGAAGAGAGAGCTAGTGGATGACTAGTTTCTTGCCTTAGCCAATTTCGAGGGTGAAAGATTCCCATCCAAGTTGGTGTTTGGAGAGGCCACTCAGGTCTTTCATGGTTCTTTAATGGAGTTTGTATTTGCAAGTAGCAGCTACAGGAATTTTCATGGTTTGGTTTAGTGCAGCACTTTCTCTCCACCGTTTCCAGTTTTGAAGGCATATTCGTGCTCCTTGAGGGAGGGCGTTTTTGGTGAGCACTTGTGCTTCTTGAGAGAGCTTCTCATTATATATTTCTAATTGTAATAGCTTCATATCCTCTGTTATTTATATTCAGAAAGTATCAGGTCGAAATACCCATTGGTTGTATGCAAAACTATTGATTAATGAGCAAACAATGTCCATTTCCCCAATGCATTGATGTATGACACTATAATGTTGATTATTTCGAATGGATGGATGATTCTCTGATATATTTGTGATAAATATACTGCCATGGATGTATTCTACAAGTTTCATGTACTGTACTTGAGAATTTGAAGCATTTTTACTCAATTTAGTTGTATTGGGAGGTGAAATAGTGCCATTTCCCCAAGGGTCGAATTGGGGGTTTTTGCTGTTGAATGTGAGAGAGTTATAACAGTAGTAAAAATCAATTAATGGTGCATATGAGACCTTAATCACATACTTAACACATTATATACCTCTGTTCATAAATTTGTGGGAGTTTGGAGGCATTTGGAAGGCCATTTGCAGTGTTACCCGGGGGGGATTTGATGCACAAATTACTAGTCAAAATTACATATATTGATCAGAATACAAATCAAGTTTGAAGCAGTATTTGGAGGGCCATAAAACATACCTGAACCTGATATTCAAGTCTAAATACCATTCATACACTCCTACAGAAGATTTGGGAGCATTTGGGTTGATTTGGAGGTCAAAACAGTAAAACTAGTCAAAGGTCGAAATTGGGAAAAAAAAGTGGAAAATTGGGCATTTTAATAAAATTTGAAAAAGGGATATTACACTTTCTCTGATCTGTACTTTTACCTTGATCTTTGCCTTCACTCTTCATGTTTGACCTACTCCTTCGCTTGGATCTCCTCTATTCCTACTTCCACACACCCATCTAATCAATTTCTCTTATATATATATATAATTCTAATAAAATCAATGTGGACCCATCAAAATATCATTGATGTCCTCATTTTAGGGTCGAATATCCCTTCTAGGTTGCTTGTGAATCCGAGTGTTAAAATTAATCCAATGTGTAAAGTACAATTCTTGTGAGCCCATCTTGGTTGCTAAGGAGGATTTCTAGATGAACCAGTATTCATCATGGTTCTTCTTAGCGTTTCCTTGGATGTAATGAATAAATCGATGGATGGAATAACATGATAGATCCATAGATATATATGATCAAAATATTTCATGACTAAAATAATGAAATCACTCTTTGGGAATTAGATCAGTGCGAAATACTGTAGGTGCTGGTACCAAAATTGGTACTTTTGTCTTTGTCTTTTAAATTCCACATCATTTATTATACTAGTAATGACACATCATCATTGTTCTTTGACATCAATGGAAACACTTTTCAACAATCTCCCCCTTTGTCATTGATGGCAACACTTCATCCTTTGCAATGATGCATACTCCCCCTGTCATCAATACTTTTTTTCTCTCCCCTTTTGACATTAAGGACAAAGGGATGCTCTCCTTGCATTAAAGAAATTTTGAGGTAAAAAATGCTCCTTAAAACAATAATATTGCTCAACAAAAATCACCAATAGGATTCAAGATGATGATGTCAACCATGGGGGATGACTCACCATTTTTTTGGTAAAAAGGTAAAAAAGTGAAGTAAAAAAAAAACTTTTTCAACTTATCTCCCTGTATATTCACTCAAATTTCGAGTAGGAGCACTAGTTCGATGGGGAATTAAATTCCACATCCAACGAGTACCCACACGACATACTTTTGATGGCTCCACTCCTCGAAAAATAATAAATACATGAAAAAACGTGATGATGACATGAGTGAATATGCAGGGAGATAAGTTGAAAATATGAGTTGAAAAAGTAGTTTTCTATTTTTTTCCTCCAAAATTTGATGAGGTATGCTACTATTATTTTATTATTTCCACTATAATTTTATAATTTTCCTTAGGAGGCCCATTTTAGACCTCAAAATTTCTCCAATGACTCTAAATGCCTTTTGTGAACATTTCTTCTTTTTGACTGTAATGTCCCCATCTTGACCCTATTGCATTAAAATTGTAAATGATGTAAATATCGTTATTAAATCATGGTGAGGAGCTCAAGGCCAAGGCCCCGCCATCGATTTAGTGTTTTATGTATCGACAATTAAAAATAGATGACTATGGTTCTTGTGCTAGATAGGCACAATGTAAATGTGAATTTTAATGAAATACCCACAACTAGCTATGCAATGCAACAAAAATATGGGGGCATGATTTTTATAAGGAATAGGGAGGGAAATTATTCAAACCCTTGAGCCAATAGTGTTAATCCAAATGTCATCGAGAGAACCCATAAACCATTAACTACCCATTTTGACTTATGCACCTAATCTTTTAATTCTTCCAAGAGTTGGTTGAGGTAGTTAATGCCTTGGGATTGAAGAGGTATGGCGGCCAATTTCGTGTATGGGCAAACCATCAATCTGGGAAATCATATTTTTGCTTCTTGGGAAAGAAAACACCTACGAAATTGTGACCAAAGCCATTCTTCACCCATGGACTTTGCTCTCTCATGTAGTCTGAGCTAGCTGGAGATTTCTCCTTCACGTCTTCCATCTTTTTCCTGCATTTTCTGCCCCTGGGAGGAAGGGGGTCACGATCTGGGGGTTTATGGAGGCCGTTTCTGTCCCTTGAATGCCCATAAACGTTTTCTGAAAATGATTATGCTCTCCCAAGGTTGTTTCCCCATCTTCCATTTCATTTTTGGTTGCCCATGTTTTTACAGAAACTAATGGAAACCCATTCTGGGCATCCCACTGTCAAAACGTATCTCTTCATGCCCAACATTTGTGATTTTTTTGTTATTTGAATCCCTGTTTTGGTTTGAACTTGTGAGCAAGAAATCAGGAGTGGAAGTGGACCAGAATTGGCTTGATAAACCTAGCGAGGAAAGTAACCTCTCAAGAGAATCAAAAGGGCTGGCTGCTCTTCTATGCACACCTTGAACAATACTGGATTGGAAGGTATGGCCTGGGGGACTATGTAGTAGTGAAGGGAATACTTCCTGTGTCGGGTGTGTAGGCATTGTGGGGAACCAAGCTGGATAGATCGTGTAGAGGTATCCTTAGCTCCGTGTTGAGCTCACTAGATTAGCAATTATCCCTTTCCATTGCCTTAGTAGCTTGATAAACCCAACTGTAGATTGGATTGGCTGATTTTGGTGTATTTTGGCTATGTGTGAGTTGTTGATGTATTTGTAACTTTGGAAGATATTCTTCTATGTATTACATTTGTACTTTATCGTATATCCATTAGAGATGTTACATTACTCTATTTGGAAGTGTCGTCATTTGTATTTGTAAGTGTCGTCATGTGCATCGACAACTGTCGTCATTTGTATTGATGGGTTATTAGACCACCAGTGTGGGGTCAGCCTTGGTTAGCACATGTAGTTGGGTTATTAGGATTGATTAGCAAGTCGGCCCCAGTGGATTATTGGCAGGTCAAGTCAGTGTATAAATAGAGAGGTTGTGTCTCTCATTTATCTCATTCATTCACTTCTCACTCACACACTCATTGGAGAGTGGCGCACTATTGGAGGAGGAGAAGCTGCTGCTAGGAGTATATCTCTTATGCTTGGGTTTTGTATCATGGATCTATCTATCTCTGAGGAAGTTGTGGGTTTTTTAACCTTCTTGGTTTTCCCTGGTGAAATTATGTGTCTCTTGTGTGCTTGCATTATTGTGGTCATGATTAATATGTTGTACATGTTGTTCTCTCAGTTAAGATCCTAGATCATATTGAATTAAATTCTGAAAAACTAACATGGTATTAGAGCTAGCCTAAAAGAAGGCATGGTATGGCATTTATGACACTTGTTGCACTTGCGAAGCTAGGACTTGATATAGAAAAAACCAGTCATCGTATAACTTTCTCTATAAATTCATTTTGGAGAAGTGTCAAGATCTGAAAATCTTACAGGTCAAGGATAAGATCCCCATGTACCTTGTGTCCAAAGGAGAGCCTCTAATTCGTTGTACTTTCAGATTTATGATATGGACAATATAGGGTTTCTGCCTCTTTCCGATATCAGTCATAAACAGGTGACCTAGGAAAAAAGGTCACAACATGGGCTAGGAAGCTCCAAATGAAATTTCGTAAAATGTGGCAGGTAGGGAACAGACTGTACTTTCACAGGTCCGATTTTCAGAGGCCGAAATTGAACCAGTGACACGTGGAACTCCGTACAAGTTCACTCTCCTGTTTTATCCCATAAACAGGTCACGTTGCAACACTTGGCATAAATTTCTCTCAGAGAATCCATTTGAGGTCAAACCTATGGGGTTGGAAAGATAACAGGTCAGACTACCACAGGTAGAAGTTTCATACCCTGTAGATCCAAAATTTCTGAGTTACACCAGAAACAATCAGGTGCATATTTCTGTCAAAACAAAATTGGATTTTGAGCACCTTCATTCATGGCTACGATAATTTAGGGTTTTAGAGAAAGTTGGAATTTTTGTAATCGGAGACCACGGCTGGATGCTCCTCATCAAAATCGAAATTTAGAGACCAAGATCGAATTTTTTGGTTGGGCAAAAGGCCGGGCTTGATCAAACCCTAGTTCGGGACTTTGATCGGAAAGATGAAAAATTAGGGCTTCTGCAAAAATGGGAAATTTTGAAATCTGTGACCGTAGCTGGAAGCTCCTTGGAAAAATCAATGTTTAGAGATTTGGATCAAACTATTTGGTTGGGTGCAGCTTTGGGAAACTCAAACCCTAATTCAAGGTCCTCCCGAGTGAATCCAGAAGATTGAAAAGCAAATTTGAGGGGTGAAACTTTGCAGTTTTCAAATTCCGAGTATACCAGGTTGATCAGATCATCAAGGTGCATCTTTCTATCCTTTCAGAAGTTTGAAACTCAAAGTTTGAATTTTTAGGGTTTCCCTGACAAACCTTAATCTAGCTGTAGATCCAGCTTCTGCAAATCAAGTGGATTGGGTTAATCCTAGAAGAGAATGGATTGGTCACCTGCATAAGTGAAGAAGTTCCAGTTTTAGAGGGAGATGAGGCTAAGGCCTTACATAAGAAGATTACAATCGAACTCAACAGGTATGACTTACGGGTATGTTTCGAAATCTGTTCATGATTAAGTTTATGTTTGTCTTCATTAAGATTAGTACAATATTGATTAATTTTAGACTTGTCGTATCACCCTAATAAAAATATGAATGCATGATAGAAGATATTCATTGATTAGGGTTTTGACACTTATGATTGTACTAATGCATTGTGGTGCTGTATGAGGTTGATGTTGTCCACTAACATGAAAGGTACATCAAGAAAGACAAATCATGTTCTAGTTCAAGAACATATAACCATGATGACATGAAGACAAAGATTCATCCATTGTCATGGATCACATAGAAGATCAACTTAGAAGGTATGTATAATTTGGTTCCACAATGGTTAACTTATGAGATATGCAGGTCACTAGCACAAGTGATTTAAGAGAACAAGAAGACATCATGTGGGTATGTTAGACATAACCAGCTAACATATTAATCCAGGTATGTTTTTCCTATATCAAGTTAGAATCCTACCTTGTGATAGGATCTCTTATATAAGTATACTTGGTATGATTGATAATGATTATTTATGAAGTTATAGGTTTGAGTAATCATGGGTTTAGGCATATTATGCTTCTTACTTTGATTGATGATATGACTAACCAGAAAAGTCCTATGGTCAAATAGGAATATGCATGAGTAAAAGAATTGTGATAAATTATCTGTGTATGAAATGATCTTGACCATACATGTTTAAGATTACTTAGAATCACAATGTTTTTTATAGTATTAAGATTATACTAATGAATGTATGTATGAGACCTCGAGGATAACACAATGATGATACTAGTAAGTATGCATAGTGATCGAGGATGGATATAAGTTCAAAGATAGGTAATCCAGGAAGCAAAGATCAAGAGGGAGAACACTCCAGTAGTTCCTGCAAGGAAGCAAATATTGAGAGGGAGTCCACCCTACAACCAAACAAAGATAAGTATTTGAATTGTCATTTCTTGCATACTTGTTTGTTTAAATAATATTGTTCAATGATGTTCCTAGACTTAGGGTGTGTATTATGCATATTAGAATAATTGCATTAATGAACAATATACTACTAATATTCATGTGATGGGTAAGTGGCCTATGGCACTGTACAACATTCCATTGCTACTTATCTAGAATGAAACCTCTTTGCTGACATGTTGGGAGTTGTGCACACTCTTAACAATGTTCTGGTAGAGATTGGAAGGCATCTAGAAAGTTACGGGATATGGATAAATATTGCATTGAAGCATTGGCTAAAATAATTTCATGACTGTATGACATATTTCTTTATGTGTAAGAATTTATTCTGAAAACTATGAGATGTTTCTAATCATGCAATTTAACTTGTTTTGTAGGAAAGATCGTATACCATCACCTACAAAAGAAGGACTACAACATTTGTTTCAACAACGAAGTTCAAACTATCTATTGAAAATATTGAAGAATCTGAAGTTCCCGGGATACGGGATACAGTAAAAGGATGCCATGGTTGAGAAGTACCAATCGATCATTATTGGGATGTGGTCCCAAGACCTGAAGGGAAGTTTGTTGTGACTTCCAAATGGATCTATAAGATCAAGCATGCTGCAGATGGTAGCATGGAGAAATACAAAGCGAGATTTGTAGCTTGTGGCTTCTCCCAGAAAGAGAGAATAGACTATGAAGAGAATTTTGCTACTATAGCTAGGTACACTTCCATCAGATCAGTACTTTCCCTGGCTGCAGTGATGAACTGGAAGATACACTAGATGGATGTCAAGACAACTTTCTTGAATGGTGTAGTCGGGGAGGAAGTGTATGTGGAGCAACCACTTGGTTTTGAGGCACATGACAGGGAGTCATATGTGTGCAGGTTGAAGAAAGCCTTGTATGGCTTGAAGCAAGCTCCTAGGTCTTGGTATGGTAGGATAGACAACTTTCTATCCAGTTTGGGCTTTACCAAGAGTAAAGCGGATTCCAACCTTTACTACAAGGTTGAGGAAGGCAATCCAATAATACTAATTTTGTATGTGGATGACCTGTTTATAACAGGTGAGGATGGGTTGATTGCTGATACCAAGAGGAAGCTCGCTGCCGAGTTTGAGATGAAGGACTTGGGGATGATGCACTATTTCCTAAGCATGGAGGTGTGGTAGAGTGCAGATGGAATATTCCTTGGACAAGGGAAGTATGCAGTAGAGATCCTAAAGAGGTTCGGGATGATGGACTGCAAGGCCATGGCCAAACCTATGGCATTGAACCTGAGCCTTCTGTGTGATGCTTCATCTGATCCGGTTGATGTCACTGTGTATTGTCAGATGATTGGGTCCTTGATGTACCTGATGAACACGAGACCAGATATTTGCTTTGCGGTGAACACATTGAGCCAGTTCCTGATGGATCCCAGAGGTGTTCACCTAGTTGCTGTAAAGCATATTCTGAGGTACCCGAAGGGTACACTTGATTATGGGCTCAAGTATGATGCGAATCAAAAGTTTAACCTACAGGGTTATGTTGATTCAGACTAGGCAGGTAGTGCTGCAGATAGGAAGAGCACTTCTGGGTGATGCTTTAGTATGGGATCAGGTGTGATCTCTTGGTTTAGCAGGAAGTAGTCCTGTGTAGCACTGAGTACAGCCGAAGCAGAGTATGTTGCAGCTTTTTCGGCTAGTCGTGAGGCAGTATGGTTTAGGAAGCTACTATCTGAGTTATTTGATCTGTCATTGGATGCTACTAGTATATTTTTGTGACAACCAGAGTTGTGTGAAGCTATCTGAGAACTCAGTGTTCCACGACAGGTCGAAGCACATAGAGATCAAATATCACTATATTAGGGATATGGTGCAAAGAGGAGTAGTGACGCTCCTGTATGTTGTGACGGATGAGCAGGTTGCAAATGTGTTGATGAAACCACTAGCCAGAGTGAAGTTTGAGTACTTCAGGGAGAGCCTTGGTGTTCTTCATATTGAAGACACTTCGAGGAAGAAGTGATGGACACATTTGCAGGAGCCATTCCAAGCATGGTGAGAGGAGGATCCTTCCCATGGATGTGGATGTAAGCACTGAATGATGAGCATTAGGACGATGCTCTAGTTACTGCTTTGCATCATGTTGGATGCTTGTTATGATCAGTTGGATCATGTGTATGTATATGCATCACATTGGATGCTTGATATGATCAGTTGGATCATACATTTGTATATGCATCATGTTGGATGCTTGATATGATTAGTTGGATCATGCATTTGTATATGCATCATGTTGTATGCTTGATATGATTAGGTGGCTCATGTATTTATGTATGTATCAGGTGGATACATTGTATGATCAGGTGGATCATGTATGATGATATGTATCAGGTAGATACTTGGTATGCATCAGGTGGATGCACAGGATGATCATGGATGACAAGCTTCAGGTTGTTTCTCTAGATGATATGCATCAGGACGATGCAGTGATGATGATCAGGATGATCATGGATGACGAGCTTCAGGATGGTTCTCCAGATGATATGCATCAGGACGATGCAGTGACGATGATTAGGATGATCATGTATTATGAGTATCAGGACGATGCTCTGGATGATATGCATGAGGATGATGCAGTGACGATGATTAGGATGATCATGTGTGATGAGTATCAGGACGATCCTCTGGATGATATGCATCAGGATGATGCTATGATGATGATCAGGATGATCATTTACATCACGATGATGTATGATGAGTATCAGGTTAATACTTCATGGCCGTGGACATGTTGTGCAGGTAGCATAGAAAAGATCCTCAAGATACGGACAGGTAGAGCGGTGTGCTTGTAACAGCCTGGGATATAGAGATCCGGATAGGTTGAGAAATACGCTCGTAAATAAGTCCTGGGATTCTCTTTCGAGGTTTTGCTACTAGAGGCATGTAATCATCCCTAGAGATCCGAGAGGTTGAGAAGTAAGCTCGTAATCAGTCCTGGGATGCTCTTTAGAGTACTTGCAGGATGCAAGACACTCTTTAAAGGTTTTGCCTAACCACATGTAATTATCCCTAGAGATTCGAGAGGTTAAGCAGTAAGCTCGTAATCAGTCCTGGGATGCTCTTTAGAGTACTTGCAGGATGCAAGATGCTCTTTAAAGGTTTTGTGGTGTGTGGGGTCACATATAATCAATCCTGGAGATCCAATAGGTTGAGCAATAAGCTCGTAATCAGTCCCGGGATGCTATTTAGAGTTCTTACAGGATGCAAGACACTCTTTTAAGGTTTTGTGATAGTCAACATGTAAAAGATCCTATAGTATGAGCTAGGTTTTGTTGACGCACATAATACGTCCTGGGATCCACAGTATGGCTAGTGATGATGAAGACCTACAGGTGGTGGGCCTACATCCAGCATGAAAAAGGGATGGCTCTATAGAACTTCCTATGACGAGTAGTTCAAAGATTGATTGAGATAGCAGCAGCAGTGATGATGATGATGCTCCGGGATCTAGTGATGATGATCCAACTCCAGAATTGAAGACTTGCACCAATATGTATTGATGACCTGTGACGAAAGAATACTTTCCTAGTTAAGAGGGAGTGTTGATGTATTTGTAACTTCGGAAGATATTCTTCTATGTATTACATTTGTACTTTATTGTATATCCATTAGAGATGTTACATTCCTCTATTTGGAAGTGTCGTTATTTGTATTTGTAAGTATCGTCATGTGCATCGACAAGTGTCGTCATTTGTATTGATGGGTTATTAGACCACCAGTGTGGGGTCGACCTTGGTTAGCACATGTGGTTGGGTTATTAGGCTTGATTAGCAAGTCAGCCCCAGTGGATTATTGATAGGTCAAGTCAGTGTATAAATAGAGAGGTTGTGTCTCTCATTTATCTCATTCATTCACTTCTCACTCACACACTCATTAGAGAGTGGCGCACTATTGGAGGAGGAGAAGCTGCTTCTAGGAGTATATCTCTTATGATTGGGTTTTGTATCATGGCTCTATCTATCTCTGAGGAAGTTGCAGGGTTTTTCACCTTCTTGGTTTTCCCCGGTGAAATTCTGTGTCTCTTGTGTACTTGCATTATTGTGTCCATGATTAATATGCTGTAGATATGCTGTACATGTTGTTCTCTTAGTTAAGATCCTAGATCAGATTGAAGTAAATTCTGAAAAACTAACATGAGTCTGATGTTCCCTTTTTCCTTGTAGAAATCATGCCCAGCTAGGGGGTGGTCGTTGTGTTGAGAGATTGATGAGCACAACTAGCTTATGGTTGGGTGGAACATTGCAGTTGCATAGCCAGTTTCTCGGGACTACTTTGTTTCAAGAGAAGTACTCTCTTGTATAAATTCTTCAATGTATTTATTTAATATATGTCATGAAAATGTTGAATGTATGTTAGATATGTAGATGATTTTAATTCCGTTGTGTTTCTTACAATATGCATATGTATATGTATTTTTATTATCAATGAGTTTTACTTAATAATCATGGGGCTAGATGCCTGGTTTTAGCCTAACATTCTCTCCATCTCTCTGGTATGATGGGAGGGGACTTTACATTGACAACACCCCCCCTTTGACTGTGCTAGTTTCTATTTCTTCCTGAAATTGATCCCCCTGTCTTTATGCTTCATATTCTTATGCAATATTCTTCTTTGTTGTGTTTCTCTCCATTCCTCCATTGCATCTTTCTGAGTTCAAGCTTGTAGATATTATGATTAAACAACCTGAGTAATTGTTATAGTGTTTTCCATATTGCAAGTACTATCATTAGTTTCCACAAAAAACCTCAATTTTGAACTCTTGTAGTGCAACTTTCTTCAGGAACACAATCTAGTAGACATTGCAAACTATCAACAATTTCTCCCATGAGAAACACAGGTGTCAACCTGTGCAATACTATCAACATTTTCTCCTTCATCATCAACCTTGTACAAAGGCATTTGTTCTTGAGAAGTGGCTCTTCACACATTCATAACAATATCAATTTTTTCATAATTTTTGTTGTTGTTGTACAGGCTTTGAACCATGGAGCTGATCACTTAAATGTTCAGAGAGGAATTGCGATCGACATGTTGATATGTTAAAGAACAACATGATTCATGTTTATGTCATTATGAGAATATATTGATGATTGAGGCAATTCTTGTTGATTGTGCCAAACCTACTCACAACAGTACCCTTTAAAGTTGTCCCAAAGATGTAGGACTTGGAAGCCATGGACCTTTTTCATGCTTTTATTGCTTGAAACTCAGCCACTACTTCTCTTTTTTGGTTTAGTATTACTGTCATTGCCCTTTAAAAATTGTCCCAATTTGTTGAAACTCCTCAAGCTGGTTATAAAGACTGATGCAAAACCTCTTCAAAGCCATCTTGGATGTATTTTGAAATTATACTGCATATATTTTCCTTCAGGAGTGGTGGGAATTTATTCATTATCTAGCATACATTTCCTCATGCCAGGCGGGCATTTCCTCATATATGGTGGGCATTGCATACATTTCCTTCATGTGTGGCAGGCATTTCTACATGCATGGCAAGCATTTCGTATGCATGGCAGGAATATTTGTTCATGGTAAGCATTTCTTTTTGTTCATGGTGGGAATTTGCTTGGTCATGGAAAGCATTTTTCATTCATGGCAGGCATTGGAGGGCATTTTAGTGAGCCTATGGGCATTTTAAGTGAGCCTGCGGGCATTTTCTCGACTTGGTGGGCATATTTCTTAAGACTGGAAGACATATTCTTAAGGATGGCGGGCATTTTCTTAAACAAATTGTGGGCATAATTATCACTGTTTGCATATGCTATGCAGGCATATTAGTATAGTACGAGCATATCTCCATGGCCTTAAGTGACCTTTTGTAAAAATAGGAATATCCTTTTGCAGATTTTCTAAGTGCTGATATTTGATTGCAACCTCTTAATTTCAAAATAGATATTTATCTCTTCAAATGTCATCACAAATACACTTCAACCATCTACAGGGATATTATGGTAGAGTTGTAAAAGTTTTCAGATTGCTATGAGTCTTCATCACTAATATCTTTTAGATGAAATTTCACTATCATATCTAACGATAGTAGCATATATTTTGTTGCGACAATGAGATTCTGTAAGAAACTCATTGAATCTCCTCAATTACAATACATCCTCAAAAAAAATTAGCTACAAGACTCAAAATTCTTGTATTAAAGACTCAATATTTGCATCAATCTGTTGGTCAACAAAAATGCACATAGATCTATTAAAACAAATGCTGCCTTGAAAATTTCATTAACCTACAAAAATCCTTCAAGCTTCCTAAGGCACTTTTCATCAGAACATTAGTATATTTTTCCGCCCTAGCCTATACTCTGTAATTTGTAGTCATGCGGGTCACATGAGAGGACTGAGAGAATTATCTCTCAAATCTTCAACATGTAGAACTATCTCTATTTCATTTTCCGAATTAATGGTGTCATTTCCTTCAATCATCATACTGCCCAACTTCAGGATAAGAGGCTTAGATGGATTTTCTATTATGTGATATGTCCTTCTATTTTCTGCACATAGAACCAATCCACATACTTCCTCCTTTTGATATGCAATGATACTCTTTTATTTGGCTTCAACATATAGACCCAACTGATACTCTTTCTCATGCTCCTTACATATTTGTTCCTTCTCCTCTAGTTGATTTTTCAAGGTTAGTTGTGTCTTTTCAATTTGTGATTTCAGAAAAATAATAAAAATTTTAGTCCCTTCTTTTGAAATCTGATCTTCCTCTTGATACTTTTACAATTGTTCCTTTAATGCCTGGTTTTCTCTTTCACCTTTCCTTAGTTCACTTAGAGCACTAATAAGTTCTCCCTCAAGATTTACTTCTCCTTCAGTTTCATAGTCTTCTTTATCTTCAAAGGAATTGCTTTTTCTCTTAATGACTTCATCACATGTTTGAATATGTTCTTCATTTTCTGTATCTGACCTTTCCTCTTAATTGTCTTCACATTCCTAATCCACAGGATTTGGTTTTGCGGTCACGAGGAGAGATTCCTTTTTGTAGAGATATTGTAGTTTGTCCCATATATATTTAGCTTACTTACATTGTCCCACTTTGTTCTTCTCATAATATGATAGGCCATTCAAAATTGCATTCATTGCCTTTGCATTGTCTTTGTGTAGCTTCTTTGTAGTTGAACCTTTTGGTCGAGTCTTCAGGGTTGTGTAACCATTCTGAACTGCAATCCAAGTGTTAAGCCCAAGAGCTTGTAGATATGCCTCCATTATTATGCTCCATGGTACATAGTCTATTACATTGAACAAGAGTGCTTTGTTAGGATCTACCCATTGACAATTCATGAGTACTATTCTATGGGATATGCCTTCCAGTGGTCAAACTGTATGAATCAAACCCGCTTTGAAACCAATTGATGGAACACATTGTGATATTGAGTGGGGGGGTGAATCGATATCTTACAATTTTACCAAATTTTACTTCATTATTAATGTAATATTATCAACTTTAAACATTCATCAACATCAAAGCACAATACATAGAATCTCTTTATGGAAACTCAATTTAATGAATTGATAAAAATACAAACTATAGTGATGTGCAGGAGACACCAATCTCTAATAATGGTGTGAGAACCCACTCACATATTTTGCAGACACTAATTTGAAAGGGACACCAATCTCCAATAATGGTGTGAGAACCCACTCACATATTTTGTAGACACTAATTTGAAAGGGACACCAATCCATCTTATGAGCACCAAATCATTAGGAACCAACTTGTTCAAAGGACGAGGACACCAATCCTCTTATGAGAACCAAATCATAACCACCAAGCACCAACTTGCACTTTCATGCAACAACATGTTTAATGGACAAGCACATCAATCCTCTTGAGCACCAACTCAATTATGCAGGCACCAAATTGTCAAGTGGATGAGGAGACCAATCCTATGTAAGCACCAACTTACAAAGAAAGCAACAACCTTCTCTCCCAAGCACCACCCTAATATGAATATGTTTGTATTCTATATCTGATCCATGGTCTCTGTCTCCTTAGTGATTATCACATTTGCACAACCCTTCCTATCTACTTAAAGCACACTTCAAAATATTTCCTTATGTAATGCTTCAAATCTTGCCTTGACTTGTTATACCCTAAAGACAATCACACACGATTCACAGATCTATTGCACATTCAACTCATTTGTCACTTTGTACCCATAAAACATACCTCATTCTTTACTTCAAGTTTACCCAAAAAAATCAGTTTCACTGGAACATTATTCTATTTCTATAACGCCTTTTAGTATTTGTAGCATGCTTCAATTTTTGTAACTCTGATTAGTTTATGTAACATTCATTTATTCCTGTAACACACGTTTATTCTTGTGACACTTGATTGTTTCTATGCCTAGATATTTTAGACAATGGAGATTTCCTGTGATTTCACCACTCTATAATTCTATACCCAAAATTGTAACCTGCGACTTCTGTGCTCTAAGAATCAAATCACTTCGTTGTCAAGAGTGTATCAGTGTTTTCATAATATCGGTAATTTCGTTTGTGGAAGAGAAAACCCTTGCAGTCTCAAACTGAATGCAAATATATTAACAAAGAACAAGATCTAGTCGTTTTCCCATAAATTACTCAGAAATTCACCTTCTTACAGTCTTGTAACAGTCTTCCAAAACTTGTGTCCTTATCCTTTCTCTGACATGTAATTTTACCCTTGAAATTCTCCTTCACTCTTCATGTTCGACTTGCTCCTTCGCTTGGCTCTCCTCTATTCCTACTTATTTAGGATCTAATCTTATCTTGATGTAACCTCTTTTCCTTTTATGAATACTGATTTATATTATAAATATGAGAGCATATTATTCAACTAACATATTAAAGAGGTTAAATGTTAGAGAGAGTGAGAGGATAGGTTGAAGAGAAACATGGTCATTGTAATCATTGTAATGTTGGAATACAGAGTTTGTTGTTGTAGTCCAAAAGCTTCTTGCTATAGTCTTTCTTGGCAGTGTATGCCAAGAGAGGAAGGCCCCCCTCTCTATTTTATATGTTGCCCAAATATTTCTTTTTGTTGTGTGATGTTATTTCAATAGTTGCTCATTTCATTTCCTGTCCATTTATATGCTCTTTCAATTCTTGCAAGTGTGGTTTCCCTATAGAGTTAGGCATTGAAGGCTGAGTTTCTTTAGTGATCATAAGACTAGTTGATGCTTGAGATATCGACCAAAAGAGTATGATCGATAATCACAAAACCGATTGATTCTCTTACTTTTCAACCAAAGGAATGCGATTAATGATTGAAATATAAGTCTAGTGATGATTTATGTGGGAACGAAATAAAAGAGCATATACAGAATCAAATATAGAGATATATTGCAGAGAACACAGGGATACAGTAAACACATATTCTATTAAATAGCGGAAATAGAACAGACTATAAAATACAACAGCTAGAATAGTAGTAGCTATCTCTAAGGAGAGATGTGGACGCTGTGCTCATTCCCCAAAAAACGTCGTTTAGGGCATCAAAATGGCTCCAGAAGTTCAAGACCCAAAAAACTGCTAAAAATAATAAATTAACAAAGTTGCCAGAAGACTATTTTGAGCATGTTGGAAGAGGTGGGTCGCCACCGATATCCACCAGGATCAATCCTCCATCCTTAGGAAGCAATAGTCTCCATTGCGTCAAATCCCTTATCATATGTCGAACTGTGTGTTGAGTTGAGCTCCTGATGCGGCGTTTGCTGAAGCGAAAAGGTTGCCCTTCTCTGAAATCTTCAGAGGGTTGTAATTGTTGTTGTTGGATGCGCTGGAGCTGTTCAACAGTTTTGGTTGTTGTGATATACTGGATCTGCACTGGTGTGGATGGTTTCTTTTTGGAGGAGTGCCTTGAATGCATGGCCTTGCACTGCAGAGGTACTCGAATAGGCGATGCTGCACTGAATTTGTGTTCTTCTTGTTTCTGTTGAGTAGAGGGATAATGTGCAGAGGTTGTGGATGTCTCTACAATCTGATGTTCTCCTTTAGTGGAAATTGCGAATAGGGAAAATTTCCCAGTGTGGGAGATTATCTTCCTACCCTGCTTGGTTTGGGTACGTGAAATTGTCTCTGGTATCCGATAGAGTTGTCCTCCCAAAGTGACAATGACATTGCAAGGTCGTGATTCATATACAACATGACGTTTCCACATATATGGTTGTCCTAAAAGAACATCACATACTTCAAGTGGGGCCACATTACACAATACCTCATCTTTGAAGGGATTGATGCCATATGATAGGTGACATTGGTGACTGACGCGGATCCCTCGTCCTTGGCTTAGCCATCCAATGGTGTATGGTTATGGGTGTGGTGTTATTGGTAGCTCCAATTTCTTGATGACTTCTGCTGAGATCAGGTTCTTTTGGCTGCCGCTGTACACAACAAAGTGTAGGGGAATTCCCTTCATCCACATCTATGAGTGGAAAAGACGATCCTCTGCCTCCGACTCTTCAGGTTCCTCTGGTTGAATCTGCATGGTGGCAACAACGACACTGGGTTTTGCATCAATGATCTAATTCCCTTTTTGCGCGGCTGTGAAATTAGGTTCTGAGTCAGAATCGGAACTGGGATCCGATTCTAGAGCTTTGATCTCAGCCACCAATGACTGTTTTGAGCAACATTCATTAGTGTTGTGCCAAGGGCTTTTGTGGAACTCACACCACTTCCCGGTGTCCTTCTTTGTCTTTTCGTTACCCTTCTTCGCTTGTGGTTAGGACTGGTTTTCCTTTCCCCACCCCATGTTCTGTGAGCCAGAGTTTCCCTTGCCCTGCTTCTGCGCAGGTCCGAAGTCACGCTTGTTCTTTTGCTGAAATTTCTGCTCAATTTTGATAGCATATCGATAGGCGGATCCGTGAAGATATTTCCAGGAAATCCATCTCTGTTCGTATGTGCCGGTGTAGGCCACTATGATATTTCAGTACTAGGTGCCACTCGGAGTCCTTGATACCTAACTTTGTGCACAAGGTATGAAATTTGTTGGTGTACCCCGACACCGTTTGGTCCCTCTCTTGATGCAGAATGGTCCATTTTGTGTACTGGTCCTCATAGTTTCCCACAGGGTAATATTGTTCCTTAATAACATCTATAAAAGAGGCCCAAGTGGGATTGGAATCAAACAATCCAGACTCGTCTGATGAGTTTTGCTCACAATAAGTTTCCCACCAATTTTTGACATGGGGGACAACCTTGAGGAGCGCAAAGACAATCTTTTCCCTGTCGAAAAAATTGTGGATGGAGAAATACCCTTCTAGTAGATTCAACCATTTATCTATGGCATCGGCATCGATCTGGCCTTCAAATAAAGGGATATCAAAGTTAACTTGTACCTTGAAGGGAGTCGTATCTCCGAAACAGCTGCTTGTTGAAGGTGTATCTGTTGCCGTTGGCATGCGTCGAAGGATCTGGGTGAAATTATCCATCATCTTGTTCCTCTGTCATGCGAGGGCTTCCTCGAGCAACAAATTGATAGGATCTCCTGCTCCATCATATTTCTTTTCTCCTGCCATGAGAGGTTTCTTGGGCATGCGAGAGCTTTTGTCCTCAAGAGAAGCAAGCTCGAGACCCAGTTCTTTATACCTTGACCTCATTGGGGACATGCATAAAGACGACAAGAAGCAGACCACTTTGATACCACTGATCCATATTTATGTGGGAACGAAATAAAAGAGCATATACATAATCAAATACAAAGATATATTGCAGAGAACACATCGATATAGTAAACACATATTCTATTAAATAGCGGAAATAGAACAGACTGTAAAATACAACAGCTAGAATGGTAGTAGCTATCTCTGAGGAGAGATGTGGCCGCTGTGCTCATTCGTGCCAAGATGATTACAAGGAGGCTCTGAAGGCCTTTTTACAATACCCAAAATCCAAGACCCTAACCTCGGAAGATGAAAAGCCAACAGTTTTGTGGACCCCATTTTGGGTAGTTTGGTGTATCAACTTCCCAGGGGTGTAACTTTGGCATACGATATCCGTTTGGGGCACACGATAACTCGTTGGAAAGATCTATCTGAGGACTATGCTAAAAGATGCAAGTGGGCATATTCATTAAGCATGATTTCCCAAAAAACGTCGTTTAGGGCCTCAAAATGGCTCCGAAAGTTCAGGACCCAAAAAACTGCTAAAAATAGTAAATTACCAAAATTGCTAGAAGACTATTTTGAGCTAGTTGGAAGAGGTGGGTCGCCACCGATATCCACCTGGATCATCTAGCGACCAAATTGAACTCTATAACATTTCATTTCTGCAAGAGTGATCGACTGAGTATGGTGTACATTAGAGATTTGAATGTTTGTTAACCCTGAGAATCCACAATATAGTTGAGAAGCTATAGGACTCAAAACTACAACATAATATCCTTTGATTTTAATTCATGCCTTTGAGTGAGTTTTGTTTCTAGTTTGATTAAGCTATAGGAATTACTTTAGCCATGAAGTAGCTAACTAATTATTGTAATAGAGCACTTATATCCTTGACTCCAATTCTTGGAAGTGTCTGGTCAAACAATGTACTTTTGAATTCAACTTTCTTAGCTTAGAGTTAGTTTCCTACTCTTGCATATATTTTTCCAACATCTCACAAGCTTACGAGCTCCCTGGTTGATAATTTAATGTAAATCAATCTAAGCAATTAAATTGCTTGACATAGTTGTCCCACAAAAATATCACAATTACTCCACTTTCCTGCTCACAATAAATGCTCGTCATTTTTCTCACTTATAATTACTCTAGTATTAGAAGATTGTTGGCAAAGTTTCTATTGTGAATTGGAGCGAGCGCAATATATACCAAAAATCACTGATTTGCAGATAGGTCATTTGACCTCGGTTAACCAACATTTAGAAATGGCACCCAAGAAAAATGCATCATTAGTAAAAACAAAGGCATCCGAGGACAAGATAAAAGCACACTAGGAGGAAGCTCGGTTGAAACATATAAAGAAAGCCAAGATAGAGGAGCATAACTAGTCAAAATAATATGCAAAACTAAGAGAACGTGGCATAAGGGACAAAAAATGGATTGACGAAGCCAACAAACTAGCCATAGCCAAGATACACCATTACTTGAACATGTCGTTGATGTCTATCCATGGAAACCTGAAAGACCTAATAACCAAGTTTATAATGAGTAGATACCATTATGGGAAAATATAGTTGGACGATCCAATAGAAATCAATGACTCCCTAATCACTGACATAATTTTTCTACCAAACAAAGGAGTGCTAATCCCCATAGCGACTAAGCCCTTGGAGCTAGTTGAAGAATTTACAGGAACACTGCATGAAAGAACTCCAAAGGATTGATAATTAATAAAGTAACATATCAATTGATATAATGGACATTAGTAATAATATCTCTATGTCTAAGAAGTTCTGGTTGGCTGTGTGACTTAAAAATAGAAATGCTAGAGATAGTCAAAGCTATTTCTTACGATGCTAACATCTTCAATTTGTCTGACCATATAGATACAATAGTTAGAACCAATTGTAAAAATGTCAAGAAACAGGGAATACAATCTAGTTTTCATCACCTCTCATATAGATAGCAAGGAAAAGATAACCCCAGTCAGTGAGACGGTATTCAGTAACATGAAACTTCCAATAATGAACAATTTTAGAATTTGCGCACCTAATAGATCACCGCTTGGTTTGGAAAAAGGCTAAATCATTTATGGAAAATTGGTTCTAAGTAGTAAATACTAAGTGCAATATATGGAGGGTTCCCCAGGAAATCCGTTGTAGCTTACTTGAATCAACTCACATCCATCTCGACCTCGACCATACTAGGGTTTGGTACTTACAAGGTGCAGGAGGAGACACCCAACAACTCGACTACTACCCGAATGCACAAGAGCTATTTGATGATCAACCCAGGAATTCAAATACTATAATACTTGTTCTGAGTATGGCTTGGTCTTCATAGTCAAAGTTGATATTGCCCCTCATGGATGGTGAAGCTAAAGACCAATATGAAATTTATTTGTACATCACCACATTCGACCCGGATGATGAACCGTTGGAGAACCTGCTAGAAATTGTTGCATCATCCAGTCAAAGGAAAGAACTAGTCGTCAAGCTGACCAGAGAACCGACTGAAGAAGAAGAAGAGGAACTGCTGATAAAAGTACTTGAGCTCGACTTCGATGAGCCATTCTTGAAGGAGAAGCTCAACCGAGTCGTTGAGAAAATTATTGCATTCCAACAGAATGTTAAAGGTAAAGCCACACAACAATGATCTAATAAAAGGAAGCTATTGTTGACCTCTACAAGTGAGGAGGACTTAGTAGGACTGTGAGAACATGCTAAGTCTTTCATGATTGAACCAACCATAAACAAAGTCACCACTAAGTTGCATATCTAGAAAAACTTTGCAGAACAAAGAATACTAGCTTAGTTGGTAGCAAGTTAGGTGACCACTTTAAACCAAATATACGATAAAATTAGATCCCACAAGAGTTCTTATTTTTTGGAGGCCATATTTAGTAGTTGTTTTTACCTTCATTCAGAAAAGTAGTGCTACTACTATCACTTTTTTTTTGGGGGCTAAATTTACAATTTTTTTGAAACCTTGTCTGGTGCCCTTGCAATCAAAATCGGAAATGGACCCTCGAATCGAAAAGTTGTGATACCAGGAGCACAACTTTTTTATTTTGAAACCATTTAATTTTTTTTTAAACATCATTCTAAAAAAAGAAGAGAGACATAGATGATTTTAACCTTTAAATAAATAAATAAAAAAGAATGAAATATTATAATTTTTTTATAACAAATTAAAGAAAACTATTTAAAAAAAACCAACATTAAAAAACAAATTAAAAAAATACAAAAATGTTAAAATATTAGTTAAAATACACATGAAACAAAATTAAAATCAAAATTACAAAGAAAAAAAAAATAGTTAAAATACACACACACACACACATATATATATATATATATATATATATATATATATATATATATATATATATATATAATATAATAAAATTATAATAGAAAAACATAACATGAAATATTTTTTTATTAAATAAAGGGAAAAGGGAGTGAAACCATGATTTATTTAAATGAAGGGAAAAAGGGAGGGAGGGCTACATGATTTTGAGAATCACAATGCTCACCCTCCCTCCCCTCCACCACCCCTCTACCACCCAACTTCCAGCCGCTTCCCCCTCCCCGCGACCCCCCACTCCCCCCTCATGTCACTCTCGGCTCCCCCCTCTTAACACCCGCTAGGTGTTAGGTGTTAAGAGGTGGGAGCAGGGAGTGACGTGAGGTTGAAGGGGGTAGGGGGATAGGGGGTCAGGGGGATGGGCTGGGTGGGAGGGTAATAATATAGGTGTTTAGGTGGGCATTTAAAATTTTATATGGGGGTGTTTATAATATATCATTATATTATATTATAACACTTGTTTTTTTTGTTTTTTGTATTTTAATTTTTACCATGTTTTCATTTTATTTTGGGTTTTCCTTAATTTTTTTTTTCAAAATAAGAATGCTTTTTAATTCATTTTTATTTTATTTTTTTAACATTTGTGTAAAGTTTGATTTTTTTTTTTTTTTTTTTATTTCTCTAGAAAAAATGAAAATTTTCCAGGCAATTGTAACTCGATAAAGGAAAGAGGTGCCACTAGTAGCACCTCTTTCCGAGTCACATGTTGATTTTGGCCTTTTCATTACAATTTCATTGTATGTTAAGACGATGGCATCAAATAAGTTGTAATTTTAGATCTCGATTAGGGGTTGATTGCAGCGATACCATGCTGCATTGCCTAGTGTTACCAAAAAGTTGTAATTTTAGCTTTGAAAAAAAAGGTGGTGCTACTACATCGCCCAAGGTTATAATTTTATCCTTGAATAAAAATGGTGTTATTGCACCACCTAAGGTTACCAAAAAGTTGTAATTTTAATCTCCCCTAAAAAAGTGGTGTTGTTTTAGGATTTTTCGATCTATGTGGACAAAGATCAAAGTCCCTAGTTTGAATGGTTCATATGTAGAACAAAAAGAGACAAATTGTATAAACCTTCACCTAGGTCAATGAAATGGTAACAATAGATGAGTATGGAGGGAACTTACCTCTGATACAATGGTTGTCCTTATGATCCAGGAGCAACCACGATCTAGCTTTGCGTACAAGAGAATCTGCTACAGATCAAGACAAGGCAACAACACATGAAATAAAAATAGTATAATTGACCTATGTAAGTGACCAAGGAATCTTAAAATACATGATAATGAACATCATATGTATGGGAAGGAAAACACAATTGTATTAAAAGTGGAATAAAGAAAGTACAATCGTTTACAGCCTGGTGTTGTAGCTTCTTCCCAATGGGTTCTTCTTACTCTAACAAGTCACCTTCACCTTGCATGAAAAACACCTCAAGAGTATTCAAGTCTAAGGAGATTTCTCCAACATTTACCTAGTTCCAATATTCCTCCCTCACCCATGGCCCAAGACATCAATTTATAGGACAATGTGGATAAGAGGAGGTTGAGAAAAGTGTCGGGAGTAGATGAGATATGATCCCCCATAATGGTTGAAGTCAAGCCAGATCCATAACAATAGGATGGAAAGGTTATAAATTGAGATTTCTCTCTAGAAGCTTCTCGAAAACATAATTTTACCCTCGTGGGGAGATCGACACGGTTTATAGTGGAGCAACATGCACCAAAAATGGATCGACGCGGGTTGCTTTGAAGACAGATTGCAACATCGACACGGGTTTCCACTGAGACACACTACGTCGACGGGGTTTTGACGCATGTTGCCAATAGAGCAAAGTGGATCGAAATCACAAAACAAGTTAAGTTGCAAGGTAAGGCATACACATATCATTCAACATAAAAGTGACTTCAAGGATTATGACAACACAAGGTCACAGGGTTTTGTACTATGGAAGAAAATTCCGTGTAACAGGTGCTACCGGTAGCAGCACTTTTCAATTTGGGTTTTTTATGGGTTTTATTGACGCAAAATATGAGTTTTATGGCTAGAGTTCTCGTTCCATAATATGCATTGTTTTTTCCTATACCTCCCCTACATAACAAGTTAAAGTTAACAAAAAAATATCACGAGGAGGAGCTGGTCGATGTATCATATAAATCCCTTCCCCCTTCCTTGACTCATCTGGAATAAGAAACTCCTTCGACTACGATATCAACTCCCACAACCATAACCATAACTCTTGATGTTACCAAACTTCTTGGTACTCTATCACATATATTCCTCAAATAAATCCAGTTAACCATAGTCCGAACAATCCTGGAAGCTACAACTTCACCAAGTCAGTTGGCCATTTTACCTCCACCTCCACCACAAACTTCCAAGTCCTTGATTTCGTCAATCAAATCCTTTCTCAAGTCTACAAGTTTAGCTTCTACATTTTATTTACCATTTGTCACTTCAATTCTATCATTAACTATTCCACCCACCATCTTGACCACTTCCACGACCATCACTGCAGCCTCATTATAAAATCTACCCCCACCAAGTTAAGTACCTAAGCATACCACAATCAAAGCACTTATTCCCTTGATTGAATCATTACCTTTGCCATTGAATTCTCAATTGAATACTTCCATATCCACCACACCGTCAACCACAGTCATGATGACTTCATCGACTCCTGTCTTGACCGTCAATTTGACCCCTATCCCAGTCAATATTTCTCTTCCCTCGACTAGTACCATTCCGATCACATCGACTATACTCATATCGACTATCACAATTTCGACAGTAGTCATGGTTGGAATGACTCATCCTACATCAACTGTTCAACAAATAACTTCGACCAACGGAGCAGGACGACCATAGAGTTCGCACAAAGCAGAGAAAATAAAGCAAAATAAAATCGAATTTGACTTAAGGATCCAAGTACCAATTGTTAACACCAAAACATTCTTCACCATTTTCATCCCCCAATGATATCACCACATTCCTTATTTTTCCCCATTAAAATCCTTCACTATTCACCAAAGCCTAAGTTAAAAACCCACAAATTGGCTCATAATTATTTTTCCCTCTCCAAAATAGGGAAAAGTTGTTTTATTTCCTCCCAAAAAACAAAAGTCCCCCAAAATAGGGAAACTTTCCCCCCAAAAGGAAAAAAATAAAAAGAAAAAGAAAAAAAAGGGGAAAAACATTCAAAAGAGTAAAAAAGGAGGGAAAACCCTAAACTGCCACCCAAAACCACGAGCCAATACCATGGTTCGCCAAATACAATGGGAAAGAAACCTTGGGAAAAAATTACTATAAATAAATGGTGAAGGATCCCATTATACACACATTCACTCATTACCTTACCGTCACTCTGCCGAAATTTCACTAGAAACCCTTGAAACCTCCATTTGACTTCTAGTTTCACCCATTGTGATTTTGGCCACCATTAATGACACCTATGTGGAGAACAACCAAAGCTACTTGGAGACCAAGGAATCACTGCTTCAACCTTCTGCAAGGCCCCCCTACTCACTCCACTTGAAGTAAATCTTGTTGTATTTTCATCATTCATTTAATAAAATTAAAAATATTCTTTCCCTACTCTTTCGTATGTGTGAAAGGATGCCAAATGTTTAGTTTAGTTTTATTTTCCGCATTTACTATTTTTACCTCATGCATGCACCATTCTGAACCATTACTAATATTTCCACAAGTATTAGTAAGTTTATTTTTGCACTAGCTAGTGTGAATAACCTAGCTATAGTTTTGGTGACTCTGCTGGCTTGATCCCTATGATTTCCAGTTTTGCTTAACCACTCGTTCCAGAGCCCAAGCAAATTTTATTTTGATTTTTTCTTCATATTTTGAGTATTTTACCCTGTCTAAAAGTTGGGTTGCAGTTGTTTTCATCATCCTTGTAAATCTAGGTAGTGGCCTCTATCAGATCTCTCAGTTTCAGATTAGATCTGTGTGTTTTTTACCCAGTCGTGCATTTGATTTCACCTCCTGAAACCCCCACAGAGCAGTTGAAAATGCTTGACCGCACCTACTAAGACCCCCACAGAGTTGTCAAACCCCCTCGACCACACTTTTCCTATTTAGAAAGGGTGATCAAGCCCTGATAAATGTGACTCAGATTTTGAAATGCCCATATCTGCCTCTCCCAAACTCCGTTTGGGGCGATTTGTTTTTTAAACTGGGTGTTTTTTAACAAGGAATCCAAATATGCAGTTAGATTTAGGAAATTTTTCATATAATTTGATCCAATTTTTTATTTAGTATTATTTATCATTTCAGTTTAGCCTCTACCCATTGCAGCCGACTCTTTCACATCCAACATTCTATTTACAAAACCATTTTCTATACCATTGCTTGTTGTAGCACTTCTTTGGATCCTTCCTGCATGCCTCCTTTGTAACTCTTTGTCTTACTTTGGTCATTGCATGTTGTGAGTAGTCATATTGATCCTTTACAGTTGCATTTTACATTTAAAAAAGTTGATTGTTTAAAAGCTTGCTTGAGTACATCAGAAGTTAGATGCTTTATTTTCATTGAAAATCAAAAGAACCAGTTTATTTCAGTTATTGCAGTTTATTTTTAGCTTTATACTTGGCTACTTGGGTACACATCACACGTGCAAACATCGCACACCCTAAGTATCAACTCTTGGTCCATAACCCAAAGATGAACATAAAATTTACATTAATCAAACACACATTTAACCTCACTTGAGGATTAAAAGAATCTAGTTGCTAGGTAGGGCATTGGGGTTAGGCATACAAACAACACCCCTTTTCCATTCATTTGAGACATAGTGGTTGTCCAATTAGGGATCCAAAATCCTACGGTATTTATTAGCACAGTTGACATTGATTTGTCAGGGGCCTATCCTGTAGGATGGAAAGTGGTGAGGTTGGTTCTGGAGGTCTGGGTGGAATGCCTCTCTCCACTCTGTAATGAAGGACACCAATTCATTGTTCTCGTTGTGCATGCTGGCCACCATACCGGGTGTGCGATGGCCAAAGAATTGAAGTTGCGAGACACCTTTCCCGACATGCTATGAAGGAGGTAGCTTCGTTTCCAGTATTTTCTAGGGCCCTTGTACCCATGATCCCTATCAGTAGGGGTATACCCCTTATCCATTTTGGTTTTCCATTTCACTTTGTTTGATGGGACTTAAGACCCCCACAGAGGAAGTGATTTGAGAAAGGCTTCCATCTTTTAGTTAGGTGGTTGATTGCAACCATACCCCATAGGTTAGTGGGTCTTTTTATTTTGATAGGTAGTTTTGATAGTTGGTATTCTGACCACTTTTTTGCCGCTCACTTGCTATAGAATGCGGTTGCAACAGGTTTTTTTAGCTTTCTTTTTTACCTGAGCACCCCTTTTTATTGTGATCTCTCCCCTTGCACACTTGGTTGCATCGAGATTTTTCGAGCTATTTTTTATACCTATACCTCTTCAGTACACACCCATCTATCACCATTGATCCCCCGAGACACTACCATATATTACGGGGGTAGTCACCACAACACGATCCACTAGACCCCACTAGTTGTGCACCCCTTAGAAGAACCTCATCGTCTCCATAAATTTTTCCTAAGGCCCCTTATTTTACGTCTGAATCCTCCCAGTCAGAATCACCTATACATTTACCCCCACTTAGCCCCATGCCCGGCATGAATCATAACCCATTCTATGAAGGGATTGTTTCCAGTGGGCATGGTAGTGGCCCGATCGACACTACGGCCTCCATCCTATTCATTGGATCCACGGGTACCACTATTCCCGGTACCACTAGACCTACCCCTAACACTACAGTACATCTAGTCACTGGGTCCATACGCATAGTTAGTGGGCCAATTCCGATGACCACAATCCATAATGCTATTGGATCCTTCCTGTTCTTTAACAACCCCCTATGAATACAGTCCCTCCGGTTACTGGATTTATCCATGGGGGCACTGGCCTCTCCTTCCAGGTTCCACCGACCCCTCTGGTTGGTTCTACGGTCCTGCCCATGATGACCATAGCCCCTCCACCCTTCGGTGGAGGTGGCCCCACAATCATTTTTGTGGCCAACACGCAGGTTGGTACCACCATGTCACATCCTCCTACTAGTTTTCCATTCATGGCTAGTCTCAACCTCCCTGACCTAACTAGATTGACTAATGACCCGATTTGAAACGATCCTATGTAGCATCCCATGCCTACCAAGCTACATTCAGACATCCCGAAGTTCGAAGGGAAAGGTGGCAAGGACCCCAAAAACCATATCATGTCCTTCCACTTGTGGTGTTCCTCAAATTCCATAGTGGATGACTCTATTTGACTATTCCTGTTACAACGAACCCTCACTAGCGCTGCAGCCAAGTGGTATATTGATTAGCCCCATAGGATGCATTCCACCTTTGCATCCCTCGCCTTAAATTTCCCATAGTTCTTTCAGTTACCAGTTCGTTATGATACTAGTGTTGAGATTCACCTTTCTTGCAAATAGAGTATGACCACCCATATCATGGACCATATCCATGAATGGTGTAATTACCGAAGTTTATGCAAGATTAAATTGGACGACCAGATATTTTTATATTGGTTCCTGAAATCTATTATCCCATCCATTGCTAAGGATGTGGCATTAGAACGTCCCAAAACCGAAGAAGAGGCCATCCTCAAAGCCCAACAATTTGACCTTATCTATTCCTATTCTAGATACCTATACATCATTTTTCCAGACGCCCCTGGCAGAGATTCATCTGGAAAGGATACGCTGGGGCAATATCATGCTGCTGACGGCATCATTGGTCACGTTGCATCCACCGACAATCCCTATGTGCCTATTTCCCCTGGACCAACTCCTGTGTATAACCCCACCCCTAGTCCTGCACATTCTACCATAGGATGTAACCCCGATATTTCTTGCGCAACGATTCACTCTGAAGTGACACCCTTGTATGTTCCTCTAGTCTTGACTCCCCATTCCCATGGGCCCACCTATGCGGCACCTAGTTTTGATAATAATCCGCAAGGGTATGCCCCCAATCCTGCACCTAATGCTTACGAAACAATTAACCCACCACAGCCAATGACATAACCCATGGTGCTGCAGAACCCCTTACCTACACAAGGAGTCATCACCACACAACCATCGGTTACTTACACTGTGTATTCTAGTCAGGTCCCTAAGTCAGGAGTCTATCATCTCTTAATGATGTCTTCTTCTAACCTTAACCTCCAAAATAACCATAATCAATATGGCTCAACTACCAAGATGATACTCGCATATAAGGCCACCGTGTCTACCCCTGTCGACCAGTCTTTATGACTCACTCCACTGTCAGTTGACGAGACCCCCAAAGACCCAAAATTTCCTTTGCGCCGCATTACCATCAACCCCAATTCTCGAGCTTCTTCCAACTATAACATCATGGATGATTTGGCCCAATCCCCCATTGCCATGTCCACCTTGGAAGTTCTAAAAAACTATCCGATGAAAATAAAAACATTGTTGTCTACCTTAGGTGCGATCTACCCATATGAATCACATTTGATGGCATTCAACTTGGATCAGTCCGAATTCCACATGCCTTCGTCAATAGCATTTCAGATCCCCATCTCAATCAGAAACTTGGTTATATGTGTGTGATGAAGGCCGTTTCCTCATCCGTATTCCGGCTCATGAAGTTCATCCATGAGGGAAGACTAGCCAAACTCGACCAAGTTACCTATTATGACCCTAACAGGCCCGCTACTCTAGAGAATGTCCTCCCCATGGTCGAAAAATATTCCCTTGGTGTGTCTATTCCATCAATTTCCGCCGCAGGTCTGGGTCTTTATTGTGAGGCTCCCATGACCACCACATTTAAAGTCTTTCCCCGCCTCCTTCGGTTGTTGAAATATCATACTTATGCACCATTTCATCAAGCGAATTGGTCCCTGAACCACATCCCACCACTCAGCTAGCACCCCAACTGCAACCTCAACGACCACACCAACCTCAACCACCATCAGTACCTAGCCATGTGGGAGCTACCCCAATACACACGATCCCCTTCTTGTTGCCACCATCAGAAGTCGTAAACATGATTGTAATGGTAAGACTGAACCTCTTGGCATTGAAATTAGGGATTCCTGTCTGAAACTTAACCACACTAAATACTACTCCAACCCCTCAGGTTGTGCTCCAACCGGTCCAACCAATTAATACCTCCAATTACCCACCTCCTAGCATGTCAGTGAAAAATTCCTCTAATTCCACATCCCCACCAAGAAGGCTGGGGGAAAAGCTACGAAGAATTATGCCTCGACAACTATGAAAATTTTTGTGAATCCTCCTCCTCTTTCCTAAGCTCGAGCACCTTCACCTTGCGCTTTGTGCGATGTATTAGGTCACGCTACCCAAAACTATGCACAATTTCCCATCCTCCGCACTCACATACAGATGTTGGATGATGGAAATAACATGTTGGTAGTTCAAGTGCTAGACGATCCTCAATCATGTAACAAATTGTTAGGTACAAATCATTCATGTGTAGTTTGTGGCCTTTACTACTATTACTCCCACCATTGCCCCAATTTACCAGAATATTGCTTAGTGCTGGCTGAGTTGCGCAAGCTGTCCTTGGATTCTCAGGTCACCTTTGTTGAGGAAATACATGCCCCAACATGTTCTTCCCACAAGAAAAACACCATTTGTTTCATCTCGTCCTCTAACGAGCCCTCATCATCAAACCCATACCACTACAATTACATCGACAGACTGGTCCCTCAAACCTTTATAGTTGATCCTTTCAAACTGATGAGGAAATCCCATGTCCACAGCATGGGGTTAGACCCCCAAACTTTCCTACTCATCATTTTCGTCATTATCGTTAGCGATACTAGGGGTATCCACCCCATAGGGGGAATCCCCCATCATAATAAAACCAATTCAGTGTGCCACCATGGACAATAACCTTATGGTACGCCCCCCTTCTAGAAGCTGATCAATGCCATGTAGATCCTTCTCTAAGACTACATCCACACTGCATTGACACCTATAGGCTAGGAGACATACTATATTACCTATACCCTAGGATAGGGGGAATTCTCAATCCTTTTGACCTTGCCCCGTCACATCCATCTCGGTATTTCAATGAGCCCATCGCTCAACCCAACTCATATGTGATCCACAATCACAAACCCATTGCACATAGCATGGGGGAAGGTGATATCACCCCTTTTGCACATGCATGATATCAACCATTTCTGAGGTCACATGTCACATGTATATTTGGTTTGATTTCTAGACACATATTTTATGCTTTGGTATCGTTTCCATGTGTACATGTCCAAGCTACGTTGAAATCCACCTGTTTTAGCTTATGTCTGCCCCTATAGGTATAACCTCTTAACTGGTATATGGGTCATCTTCTCCCTTCGAGTATCTGATGCATTGATCCATTTTTTCCCTTTACACTTGTAGGACCCCCCTTGTCTGATTAAGTGTCCTATCCAAACCATCATTGCATTCGCCGTTAATCGGTAGTAGAGGCTACCTTACATGGCTGACAATTTTAGTACCCCCTTCATTTGGCACCCATGCTGTTCGAAAATCCATAGGATTGAGAGTCCTTGTAGTTTGACATCTAGAAATGAAGCTACATGCATTCCATTCACATTGTCACTCATTGGCCAGTCCCTGTAAACGGACTCCTGTTATGGAGTTTCTGTTAAGCCCTTTTCTAAATCCTGCAAGAACGAAAAGATTACCGAGAAATCTTGCTTCCTTTCATGCTTGTTAAAGTATTTGAGAGGGAATCTATCTGGTATAATTTTACCCCTTTTTTGGGCCGAATGGACTAATTATGAAAAATGAATACTTTATTCCCTTTGGCTAGAAGAGTTCTCTGTTGCATACTTTTATGATTTTTCGAGCTTTGGGGACTAAAATACAAAAAAAATCACCCCTAGAGTCTTCTTCTTGTTTTCAGACTCTCTAAAATTGAAATCACAAACGAGCATCCACCGTCTTGGGCTTGTCAAAATACACACGATAATACCATATCGAGCACACTTCTATCCCTTCTTTGATCTCATTAAACCATGACGAAGTCCCAAACGGTGCCTTTTGGCACCCTTACAGATCACATATAGTCCCATATTATGGAATCATTCCCCAGTATGGTTGATTTTTTTCAGAGTATTCTGCAATGTGTTATCCTTGGATTCCCCCCAATATCACCTATCAGTTCCCCCCTATGAGTATCCCCCATTGTCGTTACAGTTCTTGATCCCTTAAGGTATGATCCTATTCCCCCGAAATGAATTTCATATGCTACCCAATCAACCCTTCCATCATACTCTGAACAGAGGAAGTTTGAGTCCCATTACTCAACAACCCTCGTATCCCATAACAGTGTCTCAGTCCCATGTACATCTCTAACACAACTTGGTTGTATCCCTCGTGCTCCTATCAAGGAAATCTCATTGCCTTGGTAGTTGCAGGTCTCGCTCTATCGATGCCAACACATCTATTCTAGAGGATAGAACCATAGGTCCCTGTACCTTGCTCTCATCACCATCAGTGGTGAGTTCTTATGGACCATCTGAGGGGAGTCTTTAGCGCCCCTTAACATGGTTGTTTCTCACGTGCTCGTCTTTAGCTCCATTATCGCGCCGTTGAGATTCGTACAAGGTGTTGGTCCTTTCATTTATTGGTTGAAGACCCTAGATGTCCCCTAAGTCTAACACATTGGTGAGTCTCTTTGGAACCCTTCTAGTATTTTTTTCCTGTGGATATCTGGGCTTCATTGGCGTCAGTGTTTGGAAGCCCTTCAGTCATATGCTTCCTAGATTATCCAGTTCATATGCACTCCAGTGTACCTCTAAGATTTTGAATCTCAGTCGTTGAGTCCATATAGTTGTTGGACCCCTTCAGATCCAACATAGCATCAATTGTTGTGATACCACATTCATGATGAATGCCTTTGTTTCCATGTATCAGTTCTTCAGATCATCCATGGTTGGACCATGATTACATTCTAGATTTGAGTTCCCTCTGGACCATTATGATGTACACAACAGTTATATATGTATTGTTTAGGTCCTCTTTGGGCCTCATTTTTATTTGTATATCTTGAGACATTGATACGAGCATCAGTATGCCCGCCTCATCCATGTATTTGAGATTATATTACCTCATCCATATTGAGTGTTGTATTTGCAAATTCGGCTCTTGTAGCCCTGGCGAAGCACTTGTCCTACCTTTCATTGCAACTAATGTTCTCCATACTACTGTCACATCCCTTATCCTGTAAAAGTAAGCACTTATGATGTCTATCGACCATACGATGAGCTCTCGCCCTGACACATCAGGGGGAAATCTATTAACACTAAAATATTCCTCACCATGTTCATCCCCTAATGATATCACCACATTCCTTATTTCCCCCCATTAAAATACTTCACTAATCATGAAAGATTAATTAAAAAACCCACAAATTAGTTCATAATTATTTTTCCCTCTCCAAATTAGGGAAAAGTGGCTTTATTTCTTGCAAAAAAGCAAAAGTCCCCCAAAATAGGGAAAAATTCCCCCCAAAAGAAAAAAATAAATATAAAAAGAAAAAAAGGGGGAAAACCATTCAAAAGAGTAAAAAAGGAGGGAAACCCCTAAAATTCCACTCAAAACCACGAGCCATACCATGGTCCACCAAATACCATGGGAAATAAACCGTGGGAAAAAATTACTATAAATAAATGGTAAAGGATCCCATTTTACACACATTCACTCATTACCTTACTGTCACTCTGCCGAAATTTCACTAGAAACCCTTGAAGCCTCCATTTGACTTCTAGTTTCACCCATTGTGATTTTGGCCACCATTAATGACACCTATGTGGAGAACAACTTAAGTTGATTGGATACCAAGGACTTGTTGCTTCAACCTTATGCAAGGAACCCCTATTGCCTCCACTTGAGGTAACTCTTGTTGTATTTACATAATTCATTTAATAAAATTAAAAATATTCTTTCCCTATTCTTTCGTATGTGTGAAAGGATGCCAAATGTTTAGTTTAGTTTTATTTTCTGCATTTACTTTTATTGATTGTTTTTATTGCATGCATGCACCATTATGAACTGTTACTAGTATTTCCATAATTCTTAGTAAGTGTATTTTTGCATTAGCTAGCGTGAATAACCTAGCTACGCCAGTAGAGTAGACGACTATAACTACACCAACAACAAGCATCTTTATACCAACAAAAGTATTAGATCAACATTTGGATGGATTCTTTAAATTCATTAACAAATAAAAGAACAAAATATGGAATGATGCTAGTCAAAATATCAAGGCTATGAATAATGAGCATGACAACACCTGTGAAGCATACTGAATGGAAGTAGCACAAGTCACTGGACCACTAGGAGGACCTCACCCATAAAAACCCATCTCTAGGATCCAAATTTTTTTTGGGTTTGTTTTAACCTATCTCTAACAAGTAGTCGACCAACAATGCCAGCATTAGTAGTACGAATCTAATCTCCTCACGGACGACCAATTTAAAGAATTCAAAGAACGAGATAAAAAATTGTAGGAATATGAGGTCTAGGAAAAAAAATCAACCATGGTTACTGAATAACTGGTATTCATACTATGGAAATATTTGCATTGAAATAAATAACACGCAGATCACTATCCAAGACCTCCACACAAGGAAAACACAATATATCCAGAGACCAACATAATTTAGATGAACAAATTACAATGGAACAACAACACTTGGTAGAAATGTAGAAGGAGCATTAATGGATACATGAACCCAAGGCTATGCAAGGTGAAGTCAGTTGTTTAACCAGTCACATATACATGTTGAGGTATGTTGCAAAACTTCAATACTAGTGGGTGAAAACGAAAAGTTGGGTAACACTTTTGGCTTGTTTTTGACAAACAAAACTGCTAAATTTTATGTTTTTAAACTTTGACCTCTTCAAAACCATATTTCCCTTAGGAATTTAAACTTGAAGTAAACACAAATGTTTTAGAGAATTGAATTAGCTTTCTACTCGTATTTTTTTTAATTTTTTTTATGGACATATCGTGGGACATATTTGGTGCTCACCAATGGCATATACTTGATAATTTTAGGTATGGATAATGAGTGATCAGCTTGAGCACTAGTTTTTTGAGAGATGGTTATTCATTTTAGGTAAAACAATGTATGATCATAATCTCTGCACACACTGCATTTGTGCATGGACTATATTTTGAGTTTTTTTTCGGACTTGAGAACTATTTTTTTATTATTTATCAAAATAGCATATGTTCAGAAAATGGTGCCTTATCGACACATGTTGGTAAGCTTCAATTTTCTTTTTGTGTGACTCTGATTGAAAAAAATAAAAGTACACCTTTGAAGAGGATGGGGCAAGGAAGATCTCTATGGAGATTTCAAATTTTTTGGTGTTGTCTTTGTTATGATATTGAATTTTCATTTCAGGTGATTTTCAGAGTAATAAAATTCTTAAGGGATAAGGTTTAGAAATAAATATTAATAAATAGAAATTCAAATTGAAATGAAACAATTATTATATCATTGGAAACTAGATTAAGATATGAATCCATTACTACCAAGGCCGACAAATAATATTTAAAATTTGCAGGGGTTTTTTGTTGAAGTTGCAGGTTCCAGAAAGATGCCATATATTTTTGCAGGTTTTGTTGACCATGAGCTCTCAGCCAAAAAAATATCTTCCAAACTCTCAGCCGAGAGTTTAGTTCAAACTCTCATCCAAGAGGTTTTTTAAAAATACAGCACGGTGAGTGGTTCAAAACTCTCGGCCTAGATTTTTATTAAACACTCGGCCGAGAGTTTGAACTCTCACAAACTCTCGGCCTAGAGTTTGAGGTTGATTTTTTTACGCATGATCATCCGTGCGCACTAGTTTTTTTTCACTTTGTTTTCATAAAAGTGTTTCCCAACTTCGCGTTTTCACCCTGGTACTTTAGTTTCAATCTTCAAAACATGCAACATAGACCACTTCTAGAGAAACTGTTATGACTATCATAGCTCACCAAAGTTAGCACAAATATCCATCTTATCCTAGCTAACCAAGAATATTTTCAACGTTGCTTCACTATCTCTGCCGTTACCATAGTTGAAGCATGTGTTGAAGCTACTCCACCTAGTGCATTGTCCACTTTTCAATAACCCTGAAAAACTATCTTTTTGTAATTTTGTAAATTTATGTAAATTCACATCTCCTTGTTCTCTTTAGGATGAACAAGGATTTTGGGGTGGGGGAGATGTTGGAGGATCCCAGTTGATGGGTTGAATAGGTCCTCCCAACTAACCACTTAATGGTCTACCTAATCTAGTCGATTCGGTTAGGCCAACTAGCGGGCAATTAACATTTATAACAATCCAACCAATTGTATATTGCATCTATATAATCTATTGATCTAGTATGATATAGTTATGATTAAACCCTTCGTACATTATGGCCTCTTGATATAGTATAAAACTTGTTGTTGGTGTGACCATTACTCTTATTTCATCTCGCTCTCTTTATGTATGGTTGTTCTTTCATATGATTATTTGTTTATAATGCACTACTGGTAACTTCATGTAATCCCGTAGATTACAAAACTTCCCAAAATAATGTAATCATTTAGTGTCCTTAGTTTTTGTATCCTGGGTAAATCCCAAACCTCAAAGGATGTACATGTACCAAACCTATTATATTTCCAAACCCAAGAGTTGCTCCTTGTGTTCAAATTAAAAAACATGATATGTGGATTGCACCTTCCCCAAGTATGCCTTCTAGAAACCTTTTACAAAGTATGTTAATTTAGTTCCATCTAAAGTAGTCCCAATAAAGGTAATGCCGATATGATCATCTTGGAACTCTTGATTAAACTTATTTTACTCAAAGCACATATGCAAGCAAATGGACACAAAATTGTACTTGAAATATTTTTACCAACTCATACAATTTTACTCCCAATATTTTATGAAAGCAGGCATGGTATTAACAAGCCTTTGCCTCTAGAGAGCCACCTAATTTGATGAATTTGTAACACTTTTAACTAGTGATGGAATTTTTGTTAGGAACCATGTCTTTACTTTGTTAGTATGTTGTTGTTGGATGCATATGCTTTGTAATTCGTCCCGTAGTATTTCTTGATCAATAGTTTGTGTTATTGTTGTTGGCACATATGCTTTGTAAGTCGCCCGTAGTATTGTTGATCCATAGTTTGTAACGGCCCATGGTTTTGACCCATAGTATTGGCGCCTAGAATTAGTATATAAGTGTGTGTCGAGACCTATGAAGGCACCGTGAAGTTATTTGTATTGAGCTTGCTCAAAGGAGGTTGCCCCCTCGAAGTGGCCTGTGATCAATATAAAAGTGATTCTGATTTCTGTCATTTCTGCTATTTCGCGTATTCTTGTTAATTAATTGTTGCAGGTGCATCACATCTGGTATCATAGCACTTTCTTGGGCTCGCTGGGTGAAATTTCTGCCAAATTTTTTTTCGTATCTGTTGCAGGTTCGGATTTGGGAATAATCCCTATCTACTTAACTGTGGGAAGTACTTGGGCATAAACCCTAAAAATCATTGTGAGGAGTACCACAGGAACCCTGAAGTAGCTGTCCCATTGAGAGGACCCTGCCAGCGAAAAGGGCAATGACCCCTACCTGATTGACTAGTTCCCACCCGTGAGGTAAACTAAGAGTTGTCGTTTGTGGCAAAGCGGTTATCAGTTTTACCTGAGCCGTGGAGTGAGGGGTACTGCCCCAATACGCAAGCCGTCAGACAACATTGGTGGCCGAGTGAAACCCCTGAACTGTTAGGAAGCCACACATATCCGGGGTCCATATCTACTTTGAGCTGAACTATTATCGATCACTGTTGCGCCGTTTCAGATCCATTCAGCCATTTCCATTCCATTCGACGCTGTTCCAGATCCCTTTCGAGCCGTAGTCGCTCCAGTTTGAAAAAATAAAAAATAAATAAATAAATAAATTTCAGTTTTTTCTCCATATCTCCCTTATTTTTACTCTGTTTCCCTTGCAATTTTCGGGGAACCCCTGTCATCCCATTCTGCATATTTCAGTCCTGAGGACCCTATCCCCAATTCCCCTTCCTAAAGCCCGAAATCCCACATTTGTCTATTTTTAGGGTTTGCCATAACTTCCTCAGATTTCACCCAATCACCTTCAAATTTTACCACAGAGTTCCTTTCTGAATTCTGCTTCTTTGTTCCCCTCTGCCAAATTTTCCCATTCTTGCACCCCGCTTCAGAAATCCTCATTTTTGCTTCCCTGTCTATCCAACAGTGTCCAAAACCTAGTCAAACCCCAATTACCCTTCTGATTTTTTTCCAAGTCCAGATTTTCCTCTATTAAAGTAGCTTCTGTTTTTGTTTTCCTACCCAGTCAACAGAAAAAGAAAAAGAAAAAAATCCTGGTTATGGTTGTCACCCGTGCAGGAGCAAAAACTATGGAGGACGCACTTGCAGCCATCCAGGCCAAACTCCAGGATCTGGATGAAAAATTTCTCGGTCTCCATCTTGAACATTCAACTATGAACAACAAACGACAGTTCGATTCTTCAACAGACAATGGGTTCTCTTCTTCCAGCAATTTCCGTGGTCCGAAGCTTGATTTTCCTCGCTTCAATGGTACCGATCCAACTGGATGGATCTATTGTGCAAAACAATATTTCAGTCTGCATAATGCTTTTGATGTCAACAAAGTTCCGTTGGCATCCTTTCATTTGGAACAGGAAGCTCTTCAATGGTACCGTTGGTACATCAAGGCTCATCCAGAGCCCAAATGGGCAGACTTTTGCCAGCTCCTTTTGCAACGATTTGGTCCTAGTGCTTTTGATGACTTCACAGGAGCCCTCACTAAACTTCGCCAAACTAGCACTGTGAGAGAGTATCAAACTGAATTTGAGAATCTATCCAACCACACCGAAGGATTGTCTGATGAATTTTACCGGAGTTGTTTTATCAGTGGTCTAAAGGATGCCATCCGCTCTGAGGTCAAAATGTTCTGTCCCAACACAATGATGGAAGCACTAGGGTTGGCTAAGTTGGAAGAAGACAAGATTGCATCCCAACAACGCTCCAAGCCCACTTTTGTTCCCTTCCAAAATATGGGTTCTCAGTGACCACCTATACCACAGGCTCCTCGACCGACTCCTATCAAGCGTTTGTCTGAAACAAAGATGCAAGCACGCAAAGAAAAGGGGCTTTGCTATAATTGTGATGAGAAATTCACTCGGGGACATAGATGTGTTCAACAAAAGCTCTATCTCTTGGATGTGGAGTCTCCACCTGCCTCTGAAATTGGTGACGAAGATCCAGAAACACTGGATGCTCCGGTCGACATTCAAGAACCGCCTATTGACCCTCCGTCTCAGGATGACCAACCAGAGATATCTCTCCATGCTTTAGCTGGAATCACCACCCCCCAAACAATGCGGGTCAGGGGTTACTTCAAGAAGCTTCCTCTTACAATACTCATTGATTCTGGGAGCACTCATAATTTCATTGACCCTCGGATCGCCAAACAAGCTGATTGTTTTATCCATCCTTGCTCCAACTTTGAAGTCATGGTTTCCAATGGGGGCACCTTACCTTGCAAAGGGAAGTGTCGAAATGTGTGTATCTCTATGGGAGATTATACCTTGCGCTCTGACATGTTTTGCCTTGCCCTTAGGCGGATGTGATGTGGTTTTGGAGCGCTCAATGGATACGCACACTTGACCCTATCTTATGGGATTTTGCTGAACTTTAGATGCAGTTTTCCCTCAATGGACAAAAACACACATTGACAGGATTACAACCAGGTTCTCTTAGCATCATCAGTTCACATCGCATGGAAAAAATCCTCAAGAAGAATTCACATGGTGTCATTGCTCAGATCCATTCCATCCAGATGCAACCATCAGCAGTCTCCACTACTCCTTTGGATCTACAACAAATTCTGGATCAATATACAGGTGTCTTTGCTGAACCAGATTGCCACCTTCCAGGCCAGAAGACCATCATATTCAGCTCCTTCCTGGCAGCGTTCCTCCCAACATCAGGCCCTATCTCTACCCATTTCACCAAAAAAATGGAGATTGAAATGCTCGTTCGGGACTTATTGAAGCAAGGTATTATTCACCCAAGCACTAGTTCCTTTTCTTCTCCAGTTATTCTTGTCCGCAAAAAAGATGGTTCATGGCGCCTCTGCATTGACTTCCGAGCACTTAATCACCTCACCATCAAGGATAAGTTTCCAATTCCTGTTGTTGATGAGCTTCATGGGGCTCACTTTTTCTCCAAGTTGGATCTTCATTCTGGGTATCATCAAATTCGGGTTCATGAGGATGATATCCCTAAAACAGCTTTCCGCACACATGATGGCCATTATGAGTTTTTGGTCATTCCCTTTGGCCTCACTAATGCTCCTTCCACATTCCAAGCCTTAATGAATAAAATATTTCGACCCTACTTGCGGAAATTCATTCTGGTATTCTTTGATGATATCCTCATCTACAGTAAAACATGGGATGAACATCTCCAGCATTTGGATCTTGTCATGCAACTTTTCTCTGACCATCATCTCCATGCCAAGCAGTCTAAATGTGTTTTTGGACAGAAGGAAGTTGAGTATCTCGGGCACATTATCTCAGCACAAGGGGTTCGCGTGGATCCTGCCAAAATCGATGCCATGAACAATTGGCCACATCCTCAGACACTCAAGAGCCTTCGTGGTTTTTTGGGGTTGACTGGCTACTACCGCAAGTTTGTCAAGGATTATGGCAAGATTGCAGCTCCATTAACTGCTCTATTGAAAAAAGATGCCTTCACATGGACACCTGCTTCTCAGTGTGCATTTGATAAACTAAAACAAGCTATGTGTACTACACCTGTGCTAGCTATGCCCGATTTTTCCAAGCCCTTCACTATTGAGAGTGATGCTTGCGGAAATGGACTTGGTGCTGTTCTCCTTCAAGATGAACACCCCATTGCGTTCACCAGCAAAGCCCTTTCAGGTAAGAATTTAGCTGCCTCTACCTATGAGAAGGAAATGATGGCTATTTTGCATGCAGTTCAGAAGTGGCGCCCATACCTATTAGGTAATCATTTCTGCATGAAGACTGATCACCAGAGTCTGAAATATTTCTTGGACCAGCGTGTCTCCTCCCCGACACAACAGAAATGGGTTAGCAAACTCATGGGTTATGACTATGAGATCACTTACAAGAAGGGTAAAGACAATATTGTGGCAGATGCTCTTTCTCGCACATTTGATGCCCAAGGTTCTCTTTCAGCTATTTCTATGCCTGATCCAAATTGGTTGCAATCTGTTCAACAGGGTTATGTCAATGACTCCTCCTTATCTCAAATCATCCAACGCTTGACCAACAACCCTTCTGATGTACCACATTACTCTTGGGATGGTGCTTCTCTGCAATACAAGGGTCGTCTGGTGCTTCCCCAGAGCACAGATCTTCAACAGGCTGTCTTCTAGGAACTCCATGCTTCTCCATAGGCAGGGCACTCTGGGTTCCTCAAAACGTATGAACGAGCACGACGTAACTTCTTTTGGCAGGGCATGAAAAGGAAAATTCAATAGATGGTAGCCGAATGTGATACCTGCCAGCGCAATAAGGGTGAAACAACACTCCTTCCAGGATTGCTTGAACCCTTGCCCATACCTACACGGATTTGGACAGATATTTCTATGGATTTCATTGAAGGGCTCCCTAAATTTGGTGGAAAGACAGTGATTCTCGTTGTGGTTGATCGCCTCTCCAAATATAGTCATTTTTGTGTTCTCAGCCATCCCTATACAGCCTCCTCCGCCGCTCAAATTTTTCTGGACCAGATCTTTCGTCTTCATGGCATCCCTTCTTCCATTGTCTCGGATCGTGATGCGACTTTCACCAGTCATTTTTGAACAGAACTATTTCGCCACACTGGCACCAAACTGAAGATGAGTTCAGGGTATCACCCACAAACAGATGGTCAGACTGAAATTGTCAATAAATGCTTGGAAACTTATCTTCGTTGCTTCACCTCGGAACAACAACATCAGTGGGAAAAATGGCTCCCTCTCGCTGAATGGTGGTAAAATACCTCTTACCACACTGCCTCTAAAATGACCCCATATGAAGCAGTCTATGGTCAAGAACCTCCAACTCTTCTTCCATACACCCCCACCAGTTCACCAGTTCAGGAAGTTGACACGGTCCTTCGAAACCGCGATCAGATTCTTCTCATTTTGCGGGACAATCTTCACATGGCAAGAAATCGCATGAAGCAACAAGCTGATCAACACCGTTCTGAGCGCACTTTTCAAGTTGGCGATATGGTTTTTCTTCATCTCCAGCCGTACAAACAATCATCCTTGAAACTCAAAGGGCGTCATAAGCTAGCTCCAAATTTCTATGGGCCATATCGGATTCTTCAAAAGATTGGGTCCGTTGCTTATAAATTGGAACTTCCTCCTTCTTCCCGCATTCATCCAGTCTTTCATGTCTCTTGTCTGAAGAAATTTCTTGGCACCAACATCAGTGGACAAACGATTTTACCCGAACTGGATAATGAAGGATCCATCCTTTTGGAGCCAGAGGCCATCCTCAATCGGCGCACGCTTCAGCTTCGCTCTCGCTCTATCACAGAGGTCTTAATTCAGTGGCACGACATGCAACCAGAGGATGCTACATGGGAACCACTCCTTCAGATTCAACAACAATTTCCACATCTAAAGCTTTGAGGACAAAGCTTTTTTTAAGGGGGAGGGGATGTTAGGAACCCATGTCTTTAGTTTGTTAGTATGTTGTTGTTGGATGCATATGCTTTGTAAGTCGTCTCGTAGTATTTGTTGATCAATAGTTTGTGTTATTGTTGTTGGCGCATATGCTTTGTAAGTTGCTCGTAGTATTGTTGATCCATAGTTTGTAACGGCCCATGGTTTTGACCCATAGTATTGGCGCCTAGAATTAGTATATAAGTGTGTGTCGAGACCTATGAAGGCACCGTGAAGTTATTTGTATTGAGCTCGCTCAAAGGAGGTTTCCCCCTCGAAGTGGCCCGTGATCAATATAAAAGTGATTCTGAGTTCTGTCATTTCTGCTATTTCGCGTATTCTTGTTATTTAATTGTTGCAGGTGCATCACAATTTTACGGGTGAATTTCCCATCATAGGACAATTTAACCATCAACTACAACTAACACTCCATCGAGACCATTGCAAAATGGTCTGTAATGTGGAAAACATTTCTAGAATTTGCTTATAACCAATAATTTTGATGAGTGTTAGCCATTTGAAATTATAGCCCTACTTCTAACCTAGTGATTGTTTTTTGTAACTAGGGTAATCAACAACTGGGATGGGGCTAGTACTTGTGTGACACGAGGTTCATGGGTCCAATCCCGTCCACTACCACTATACCCCTAGGTGCACCCACACATCCTGCAAGCATGAGGCACGGGTAAGATGGGGTGATTTGAACTCATGATCTCCATTTACAACATGTCCTTCATATCAAGTGATTCGTCGGTTGAAATACACCCCTTCATGCCTAACCTAGTGATTTGAAATGACTCCATTAGATATTTTAATTCTCCATGTCTTTTAACAAATTTTTTGAGCCATGAATAATTTTTTTTGCAAATTTATCAATAATTTGCAACTCTGAAAAATCAGACGAAACACCATTTGTTGCTGATGCTTCTCAGTGAGTTATGTAGTGTATATATAGTAAATGGGGATTATCTCAACAAATCTTAGTATATAACCCTTCAAAAATACCCATCAGGTCAAAAGCCCCATCATATCCAATGGAAACTAATTTCATCAAAGATAGATCTGTCTCTACTAAAAGATTTGTAAGAGGATATACATAGACCGACCAATTCCATCCTTCTTCTGGAGCAAGAATATTATTTTTTTTATACATGGATTGCTTAGTTTATTTGTTAAATATGTAATATAAATAATCAAATGTCGTTCCATCAATTTGTACTTTCATCAACTAAAATTCAGTAATTGGACTATTGCAAATGCCATCTTTTAACTTTTTCCAATATACATCCTTAACAACTTGTAGAAACTCCTTTATAGATGTTGTATTTGTATATGTTGAGTATTCATTTGTTAGAGACATGTGTGGAGTACATTTATACCTATTCAAACCACAAATTGACTTTACACTTCTAAAGGTAAATAATGTATGGCAACAAAAGTACATTTTTTTAGTCTCTCATTCCATTAGTTCCACATGCTTGGTTATCATATGATTACTTCTTTTGGTTTCTCTCTCAAAGAGTTGTAAAGCATATTTATGAGTTTTTTATTATGCACGGTCATTTATTCCACATGCTTGGTTATCATACAATTAATTCTTTTGGTTTCTCTTTCAAATATTTGTAAAGCATATTTATGAGTTTTTGATTATGCATGGTCATTTAGACCACTAACTTGAAGAGTGGTAATTCATTCTTTAGCAAATGAAGTGTCTCTCTTATATTTAATACACCAAGATAACTTTATCCTTTCATTACCATTACAATCTTTTACAACATAAACCCATGGAAATGATGTTTTCCATTTAGATTTAAATTTTCTTTTGTGTGCATTCAATACATGAACACCTTCAAGATGCTTGTTTCTTTCTCATTCATGGTCTTTAGGGGATGAGCATTAGTTTCATTTTGTAAATGGTGTGGTTGATAAGAATACATGGAGGCACCAAATGCATTGACAAGTAATAATTATCTTTCATCTTTCTTAGGCATCGAGGGGAGATTTTTTTTTAAATTTACACTTATTTAATCATTCAAATATCAAAATAACTAAATATATAAATATAAAACAATTACACATTAACTCTTAAAATGAATTAAAAAAACAATTCATATTAAAACGAACAAAATAACTAAATATATAAATATAAAACAATAACACATTAACTCATAAAATTAATTAAACAAGAGTCACGAGGTGGCAAATCCCCGACATTGCCAATGCTTTTCGTTTAGTGTGACAGTTGCGAAAGGACTTCCAAAAAAGAAAACTATACCAATTACCAGAGATGTGGCTCTTTGATTACGATTTATAAACATAGTTGAAAAGAAAACACAATGCTAAAAATCAAATTTTGAAAAAATAAATGTATTGAAATGCAACTTCTATGTGAATACATATGACTTTTACAAGGAAATCAAGATTAAATTTCACTAACTGATATAATAACATGAACTGAACTGAGAAGAATAACAAAGACTGAGCAGTAATATTTGCAAGTGAAAAAACAAATCATTTTACTTTAAAGGATCATTTATAGTCTTTTGTTCAAAGCTTCATGTTTATATTTCAAAAAAGAAATAGCAATATCACTAACATGAATTGAACTGAACTAAGCAAAATAACAAAGACCGAGCAGTAATATTTGCAAGTGAAAAAACAAATCATTTTACTTTAAAGGATCATTTATAGTCTTTTGTTCAAAGCTTCATGTTTATATTTCAAAAAAGAAATAGCAATATCATATAATTCATAGTTAAAAAAAACTTTATTATTTATGATAATAAATATTTTCAAAAAAGCAAATAGCAATATCACTATAATTTATAGTTAAAAAAAAATTATTATTTATGATAATAGATGTTATTATCAATTTTCAGAATACAATTTTCATAAGATATTTTTTGTTCATCGATCTTCGGAAATAGCTTTGCTGTCAACAAGCTCTTTGCTTCTTATATGATATGGAGTATTTTTTTGGCCATGAGGTTAGGGCAACACTTGTCCATCACAAAGACAAGTGGCCACGAGTGTCCACGCCAGGTAAGACAACAACATGCATACCTTAGGTGCTTCATTGTCATGAAGCTCGACAGAGATGTCATGTCCTTCGAAGCAGAAAGAACAAGGGTGATAAAACCTATTGATCCCGAAAACATTCCAAGTATAAATAAACCAGTAGATTACATTATGGATCACTCAACTATACAATTTCATGGCTAGGGTGTTGGATGACTACATTAACACCATGGATGACGTAGTCGTCATTTGGAGGAGTAGATGTTCCTACGAGTCAGACAGTCAAGATGTTGTGCAAGATTGACAAGAACGCAACCATGATATATCCTCTCGCCCTTGAGCTGTATTCGAGGTTATGATTTAATTCAACCTCCTCCTTCGGATCTGTGCACAGTTGCTAACTGCGTTCAAAACACATGCTTAGAAATTCCTGGGACGTGTATTTTCTACAGGCTGCATAATGAGAAAATTCATGAGTTTTGATTGAGTTTTGATCGGTTTTTGAACACAGGAACACATCTTATTGAATTAATTGACAACATTCTTCCTAGATGAAAAATAAATTGTGAACAATATCACATATTGTTGTGAATGTAGTCATGGTCTTACAGTCCTCAATCCTTCGACTCCATGGTAATTGATGGAAAAAATAACCGATCTCAGCTCTGGCCTGTTCATGTTAGGTGATCTCGCATCCATGATCAATCTTTACAATCTCCTACATGCCTAGTGGATCTCTCCTTTAAGGCGGCGAACTGGGTTTAATAGGGCAGATTCTAAAGTTGTATTTGCAATTCCGAGCTCTTGACTGTGATTAAGAGTCTCCACTGCTTCAGACTTGTTGCCGCCCATGTACGACCTTCTATTCTCCGCAATCTTCCAAAATTTTGAAAAACGATTTGAAATAGGCCTTAAATTTTGGATAGATAACCAAGGTTACTTTACCATCCCTATAGATTTTTTGTGCCGAAAGGACTATGGCCTTCCCTGCATGAAATCTGGTCCCATTTTCTGCCATGGAGGAGGTGCAAAATCCAAAGGTTGGCCACTAGTCACCGAGTGCTCCGAGATTGAAGAAGCACTCGTACCTTCAGTTGCTAATGTGCGCTAGTTGCTCCACTAGATGTAGATGTAGATGTACAAATTACAAAGGTTGAAGTAAACTTCTACTACTGCACATGTAAGCTAAGGATTGTAGACTTATAGTTGTTACCGAAAATCATTACACAAAATAGTAAGCAATTCTAGCTCAATACTTCTCAGTATGCATATTTATTTGTTTCAATTTCCAAAGCAAAAATGGAAAAAAGCATACAATGCTGAAATCTTACTTTGTTGTTTTGTTGTGCAGCTCCAACAATACAAGAAGAAACAAAACAAACAACCAGTTGAATTAGGGAAGGTCGAAGTCCATGTCCTCCTTCAGAGATGTCCATATCCAAGAGTCCATGCCCATTGGAACAGATTTAGATCCTTCAGAGATGTCCATATCCAAGAGTCCATGTCCATTGGAATAGACCAATTAGAAGCAGAACCAAGTTTACATTCAACTAAACTCACCATTCGGTTGTTACTGTGGTAATAAAAAACTGAGAACCATTGGTATCTGGACCAACATTTTCCATGAATAGAAAGCCTGGAAGAAATTATTAGACCCAATTCTTTGATTTTTCAGAAGACTTGTAGATGAGAAAAACAACCAAATAAATGTTAATGTAAGATTCAAACACCCTTCCACCATTTGGTCCAATTCCCTGAACTTCATAGCAATGTGGTATTTATCTTTGTTTCTGGAACAGAAAGCGGATATCTCCATTTCAATAGGAAGTATCTGAAACTGCGCTAGGGTTTCACCTTTTTGTATTCTCTGCACGAGTTTTTATTACAGCCTCGGGCTCTTTCTCCCCCACGAGAACCGGATTATTCTTCTCAAACATCTCGAAAAGACAGAGCAATACTAGTGGGTGGATAGAGCACACAAAGCAACATGGCATGAACGCAAAGAAGAAGGCACTGTTGTTTGTGGTAGGGAAGAGAGATAAGATAAGTACTGGTTCGTGGATCCAAGGATTTCATCCTCACGCATTAGGAGAGATTTGCAGAGCGGGAGAAGTGAATGCCAATGGTTGTGTGAAAGCGAGGCTCATAGCTTCGTTGCATTCATCGTGCAACGTGCTAGTATTGTGGTGTTTGAAACATATGGATGCAAACTAAACCTTGTCCATCGCCGCAGGTTATGTCAATAATAATGGAAATGTACTACAGAGATGGAGAACTGGCGAGTCTTAGAACTGTTGCTAGTCACACTGATCAGAAACCAGTACATCGCATTAAACATTGCCGACAATAGCACGCCGCCGAGGCCTGGGGAACAAGACCCAAGGCAGACGTCAACTGTACGACACCTATCAAAGTTAAAAAAAATAGCATTTAAAAAATTCCTTTTAATCCAACAAAAAATTTAACCTAAGAAAACTTTGCAAAATTTGAAAAATATTGGACGCCAGCCTCCCAAGTAATATGCCTTCGTGAAAAATAATAGTCCCCCATCGGGGACTAAAAAACAATTCATATTAAAACAAATAAAATGAGTATTATTCTTGTTAAGTCCACTTAATTGGGTAATAACAATTTTGTAACGATATATTGAAAATATGTTTCATCCCCATTTTAGATATCTAAAAAATTTAGATAATTAAAAGTAAACTTTTATAACATTAACAATTATTGTTAAATTATTGATTGAAAAGATGAAGACGCCCGGCGTTTCTTTGCGGCTAGGTCTCAAACCCTAGCCGCCTCTCTGGTTATCATTTGCAGGGAACGGCTTGTCAGGGACGCGTCGCTCGCGCTTGCAGGGCCATCGAAGTGCCTGCGTTTTGCTCGATCTGCCGCAGTCCTCAGCTGGTGGGCGCCGCCTCATTGGTTTTCGTTTGTAGGGAACGGTCTCTTCAGGGACGCGTCGCTCGTTTGCTTGCAAGGCCAAGGACGAAGAGCCTGCCTTTGTTGCTCGATCTGCCGCGTTCCTCATAGTTGGTGGGCGCCGCCTTCCAAGATGGCCCCAGATCGGTTTGCAGAGATGGAAAAAGACTCTTTGGAAGCTTTCACAGCATTAGTCCGTTCGGCAGGACCTAAAACCAAGCCTTCTCTCTCGTCTAAGTTTGTTAAGAAGATGGAGGAGATCCCTTCTCTGGAGCTATCTCCAGAAGAGCCATGCAGTCTTGCCCTCCTTCTAGCAGAAAAAGCCCTCATCGGAAAGTTCACGGGGTTATGGCCTAGCCCCAAATCGGTGGAGGCTTGGATGGAAGAACGCTGGAAATCACTGATACATGGAAACGTTTCTCTATGTGCAGTAGGCAGGGGGTTTTTTGTTTTCAGCTTCTCTAGCAAAGTGGATCGAGATCTAGTTTTCAGATCTGGGCCCTATTTCATGGGGCCGAGGGGGCTGTTCTTAGCCCCCTGGACTCTTGATTTTAACCCCGGAGATGAGATCACTGCAGCCCCGGTTTGGGTTAGGCTGCCTCATCTCCCCCTGCATCTATGGGGGAAAAGTTCTCTGGAGGACATTGGAAATAAGCTTGGTCGTTTCCTGGACAGTGTGGAGCCGAAAGGGGATCAATTTACCTGTGCTCGTGTTTGTGTTGAGGTTAACCTCGAGAAAGGAATCCCGGAAGCCATTCAGCTCTCCTTGGGGGAATGGCGCCATATCCAAGAGCTGGACTACGAGCAGATTCCTTTTAAGTGCCTTCGGTGCCATACTTATGGTCACTTCGCAAAATGCTGCCCCAAAGTCTCAGAAGTGGCAGAACCAGCTAAAGAATATGATTTTCAGCCAGTAACTAACCGGCGAAGGCAGCCAAGGCGAAAGGAATCACTAGCCCAGGTTCCGAAGGTCACTCCTTCAGCGGAGGCAACTCTTGAAACTAAAAACAGCTTCGAAGCACTGCAAGAAGAAGAAGCCCTAGACCCTGAAGCAACAACAGTTTTGGAAGACCCTCCGGTAGACGAAAGACTTCCGGATCCTGCCTACCTGGCTCAGTAGATGCGAAGGAAGCCAGGGCTTCAGATCCTGAACCCCGGGCCCCTGCAGGTCCGGCTGTTTCAGTCCCCTCCAGCGGCTCTGTGGGAACTATTGAATCTGAAGACAATTCAGTCCCATCTCCACCCCTTACCAGAGGGCGAAGGACCAACAAGGCACGTAGAGAAAAGGAGACGGCTTCCAACATCTCTTCTGGATCTCAGAAAAAGCTGGATCCCTACTTTAAGGGGCAAATTTCATCCCCCTGATTCTAAATGCTTTGCTTTTGTCTTCTACTTTGCTCACAGTTTGTGAGAATTTACCCCTGTAAGCTCTTTTTGTCATTATCTCGAATTAGCTCAAGAAATAGATGGGATTTGTCTCCCAAGACTTTAACAAGAAGGTTGGCAGCACTGTTAGAGGTCACCAACCTTCTTCAGATTTGTAACTTTTTGGTTCTGGCTTGCCAGAACGAAGATTAATGCAACCTAACCGTTCTTGTCAAAAAAAAAAAAAACAATTATTGTTAAATTAAAAATCAAATCAACTTTAATAGACAATCATTTAATAATAAAAAATATCATTTAAATTTTCATAAAATAATTTTAAAAAATTAATTTCCAGAAGCCAAAATATATAGTGAAAATGCCATGACTAGATTAACAACATAAATACATTTCCTTCTATTCAATAAAATGAATCTGAATGACTTAATTTTTCCAAAAAAATGCATTTCTTTTTATTCAATAATGAATTTAAATGATTTAATTTTTCCAATTTTATTAACAATTTTTTTAAATATTAAAAACCAAAATTTAATATTTTTCCCAATTGTCTTCTAAAATGCTTTTATCCACTTAACATCTATAAAGTAATTTTCAACATAAAATGTATACCACAATTTGGATTTTAATTGATATTGTTCAAAAACTACTATTATAATGTGTATTTTATAATTTCAAATTTTAATTAAAGATTGTTGAATATAATAAATAACAAACTTAATTTGATTTAAAAATTTGAAACTTTTGCATTAATTTTATATATATAATCATTCTCTCTCTCTCATACACACACACAATCACATTTTCATGTAGGGTTGGTAGGTTCAAGGGGAGGGGGGAGGTGATCTTTGACCCCAGAGGAAAGCAGAAGCAATATTACTCTTGGGGACTCAGAGAGATGTCTAACAATATTACATAATCCTTTGCTTTATGAAAAGGTTTAATTCAAACCATTCAAGGTAAAATAAGATTCATAACTATAGTGGTAGATTCAATGACAATAATTCGGTATCTAGTAACAAAGCAAGATCCAAGAGATGGGCCTCTAAGACATATAATGTGGTGGCTATTACAACTGCCAGCAGAATTTGAAGGTGTCAAATTATACCATGCTCTCAAAGTATTGAATTTCCAATCTAATAGGCAGGAAAACGTGGCGTGTGACCTTAGTCAAGGTAACCTCCTGATACGAGGGGAAGATGTAGGTCATTTCCCAATCCCTTAAACTTTTCCTATGGTGCAACAACTATTCAAAACCTTGGTTTTAACCAAAAATATGGATCAATACCAAATTAATGGAAACATGTGATAAGTCCTATAGGTGGCATTTGAAATTTATGCATCGCAGCACAATTCTGGAGATAAATGTTTGGAATTTAATGAGCACTGGGCCAATTGATGAGGTTCTAAGGATCGAGTGTGAGAGTAGTGGTTATGATATGCCAAGTTATGGAGACATGATGGTTGGCTTCGATGGATTGTACCAAAATACAGATGATGATGAAATCAAAATTTATTACCAGTTTTATGTGCTTTTTGTGGAATTTGGGGCTGCGATTATCCATGCTAGAATGGAGAACTCTGAGTTGCATACTCTTGGAAATTCTTGGTAGTGAGTAATTATATGTGCTCAATAGAGGTGTACCAAAATTTGAGCATTATCAGGGGTTTCACTGTCATCTAGAGGGAATTCAAGATAAGTGGGAATTCCTTCATCAACTATTGCGTATATACCAGGTAAGAAATATCAATCTCTGTTAAATTTTCAGCACAATTATTTTACGTCTTAGTAAATTTTTGAAAGGAGAAAAGAAAATCATTCAGACAATTGAGTTATGTTCTCTGGAGGGAAGCAGCCTTGTTGTTTTGGGTTTCAATACTTGTTTTCTTAGAAGAATTTGGACTTTGAGTTTTAGAACTGTGCTTTCCTTGGGTTATAGTTTTCATAATATCAATAATTGTGAAACACTTGTAACTCATTTCAACTGCTACTTTGCCAATATGGACCCTCATGATGGATAAGGAAGGAATGACAATGACCAAGAACTCCCAATGGATTGGAGAGGCAACTTCGAGATTTAAGGTTCAATATCAGTAGGAATATTGCAATTTATTAGTTGGTTAATATTCGAGCCAAAATTGTCATGGTAGAGGTAGATATAGAACACTTGCAAGGAAAAGTAAAGAACTTTGAATAAGAAAACAAAGTCTTAAAAGGAAAAATTGAGATCTATGAGGAAGAAAACAAATTTTTAAAGAGTATCATCCATATTCATGGGTTGTATGAATTCATATAGATTGGAAGTCCAATGCAAGTAAGCAACAAAGAAAACAATGATAGTACATTGCATGCAAGCAACATAGAAAACAACGATAGTATTCCAGTGGAGGACCAAATGCAGAATGGTTGTGGTTATCATGAAGGAAAAAATATATGAAAGATTATCAGGATGACCCTCAGGAAGGTATGGAAACATGCCTATAATGGTGAGGATATTTTGTTTTGTGAATTTTGTAAATGCTCGATAAATGTCTTTTGTTGTTAGGCAAATTTTGTAGAATTTACCATAGCAAGAAAGAAATGCCCTTCTGTAGCAAACTGGCAGTACTAAGGGGTAAAAAATCCTTGATTTTGATCATTGTAAATAACTATTTATAGTATTTTCTCTATGTAGCTATCATATGTAATTTAAGGATATTTGGTCAGGCCACATCCTCTTTTTTTGATATAAATACAAGAACCCGTTACTGTTATAATATTTTACTTTATCCATCCAAAACATATGTAAAAATGTAACATATTAATTAAAGTTTGTTAATGCAATAAAAATTAATTATAATTATAATTTAAAGATTTAATATTTTTTCTTTTGTAATGTACCCAACTGGGGTTAGGCACACTAACTCGGAATTGACTAGTTTCGGACTAGAAGTTTAAATTTTGTCCCAAACACCAATAGAACTTAACTAATTTTCCCAAGAAGGGATTCAGGGGCATCTATAGACTCTAGAAAACCATATCCATGCAACATAAATTTTAAAGACTTGAATTAATTATTTGCTTCGACAGTTTGCACATTTGGGAGTGCATCACAACTGGGAAAGGCCAAAGTGACCAGAAGAAATGTCCATAGGAATTATGTGGAACCTACGATTCTTCTAGTGCAATACTAGAAGCCTATAACCAGAATTATGGAATGATATTTCAGATCTGAAAACGTATGCAGCTCAATAAATTCATAATAGTGGAAATCTAGGAACTAGACTCAAAACTAGGTGCACAAACCACAATATTTGGACACAAGACACTACTTGTTTTAGCTCTTCCAAACACAACCAAACATAATAAAATTATTCCAAAGAGGCTGTTAATCAATCCAGTTACATCTCAATTGATCCAAACGGCTCATATACTGATTTTTGATATCACTTATAAATGATTAACAACACAAAAAACAAGATAGTTTTTCCCTTTTTATGCAGATTTTTACAAGGAAGAATATACTGTAGAATATGGGAAGAAAATTATGAGAAAATCACATTGAGATTTTATTATTGATTGATAGAAACCTTCAATAAATTTATGTATGCTCTTGCAGCTACAATTATATAGGTAAATATTATATAAAAGTTATACAAAAATGCCTAGGAATTTTGCAGAATAAAAGATGAACAATTTTAGCTTGAAAGAATGATTTTCTACAATACCAAATTGTGTCTTCCTAAAGGAGCACAACCCAAAAATTAAGATATCCAACAATGGTTGTGCCCTCCACCTGATAAAATGAATATGCAGCCAATGGAACAACCCATAACAACTTCCAACACTCACAGGTGCACCCTCCACAACACAACACACACAAAATTGTAACTAGTTCTGAAAACACCCTGCACAAAGAATATTCCGATGCTTCTGGAACTCTACCACACCAAAATTAAACTTTATAAACCATGCTTAAACTCAAATCAGACCCACAAAAGATGTAATCTACTACCTTGAAGCTCCATCAAAAGAACTGAGTGTTCTCTTCCTCAATCTCCATCTAGAATTACTTCTCAATCTCCTAACTGGTTTATCGGTTGCAAAGGGGCACATCACCCAATGCTAGAAAGGGGCACATCACCCAAGATATGAAAATATCACATCTCTTCAATTCAAAATGAAAATTGTCCAAAATATCCTCAGTAGAGAACTCATACCTCTTTTATTAGATTCTACTAGCTTTTTTCCTCCTTCTAGAATTTTCTCCAAAAATAATAATAAAATTTGAATAATATGAGAGAATAATCACTCATGACACATTAGCATCCCCTTTATAATTTTATTTGACCAAGTAAGACATTTAGCATCCTTGAAATTCGAATTAGAGGTGCTTAGCTTGATTTTTAGGAAGGTTACACTGTCATGTGGACCCACTCTAACCTCAAATGCACCCTCACTAGCTAAATTTGGACTCTGTAGCTTTTAATGAGATTCCTTGGTCCTTTCTTGTTGTTTCTATTCCTTCTTGAGATTTATTAGAAAAATCTAGAAACTTCTGTCTTTTCTTCTTTTATGCCGCTTTCCTGCTTTTAGCAAAAATATGGAAACTTCTGTCTTTCTTGCTTTTCCACTGCTTTTCATGATTTCTAGCTACCTTTTCTAGATTCCTTAAGGGAGACAACTCATAAGGGTCCCATACATCCTCCTATGCACCCTCATGAGCCAAATAAACCATTTATTTGCATTCAATAATCAATATTTGGCCTCATCCATGACTTATGCGACCAAAATTAATAATTAACATGAATTTATAAAATAACTTTTGGCCAAGTTTAATTATTTAAATCAAAGGATTAAAATTAAAATTTTGGGACATGACATTCCTCCCTGCCCAAGATTGCTTGTCCTCAAGCAATTTAAGATATGGCAGTGGAATGCTTGTTCTCTTTCCCCAACTTAATGCACAAACCTTTTCTTTGCCTCCTTCTTTATTGATGACTGTTTATTAAGTGTATGGTTTTGCAATGTACTGACTTAGGAACCCTTATGAATCATAAGATCTGCTACTGAAATGACAAAAATTGGAATTCCAGATTCCAAATTGAACTCAATGAATATACACCATGCTATTGTTGCGCCAACTCTAATTATAATATTGCCCTCAATAAATAACTTTGTTCCCCAATGCCACTTATGTTCAACCCAACTGAAGCAACTGAGTCCCACAATGATCCTTGGGTCCCAAATGAACCTAGTATTTGCAATATGTCTGCAATAACCACATCTGCACTGCATACAATCCACTTAAGGATCCTTATAAAGACTCCTAAACCAATAAGCAGGAAAATAGTATGTCCGTCCATCATAAGGTTTCCCATTTAGGAAACTAATCCACTATTGCACATGGATAGAATTTTGGAAATAGTGGCTGGCTCTCCCTCTATGATCCCATTGTCTATGCTTCATTCTTCTCAACATTTCTGTTATTTGAATCAATATGTCATTACAAGGAATGTCAGGACCCCATAACCATATTAGAAGTCCATCATTTCCAAGGCCTCTAAAAACATTTACTAAATGATCCCACAAGTTTTGGATCTCTTCTTTTACCATCTGACTACTTGCATGCACTGCTGCATCTTACATATTATGAATGTAAGTTGAACTTCTGTCACAAGGTGATTCCAAATATGCCATGTATTTTCCCACCCAATCCATGGATACATGTGTACTGAAGGCATCATTTTGCTGCCATAGATGCCTTTGTTGCTGCTCACAAGACATAACAATGTCAATTAAATCAATAAACTCACTATTGATGCAAAAATAACTTTTACCTCTTTGTATTTCCATATCTATCATGTATCTATCCACCCAATCTATGGATGACTAAACACTTTGCTTGTTGATCCAAATGGAATATAATGAGCCACCTCTTCCAAAACCATTTTTTTCTCTAATATGGGAAGCCCATAATCTTTTTGATGCAAAATAAGTTTTTTTCCAACTTCCTCCTTATCAACTTTCCTTTCAAGACTCTGTAAATATGATTTTCCATCATGTTCAAACCTCTTATGAGGTTCCTCCATCAAAGCATGAGTGTTACTGTCCATAGACATTTGGTATTCTAAAGTATAGGAAGAAAGTGGTAAAGTTACAGTATCATGAGTCATTCTACAAGTCAATCTTGTGTGCTAGGATTGAGCCTTGTGTGTTGAGGTAGTGCCTTAGGGAGCCAGAGTTGGAATCGGAAAACTTGGAGTAGATTCTTGAGTTGGAATCAAGAATGACTAAGCCTTATGTGTAAAGGTTACGCCTCAAGTTTTGAGGTAAGTGCTTTGTATGTCAAAGTGATGATGTTGTACAGTCTTGCTTGTCAAGGCTAAGGTATTGTGTGTCGAGACAAATCCTCATGTGTTGAGGTAATTATTTGCATGTCGAAGCATGGATGGTGTGTGATGTACTAGTAACCATGGTACAACTATTAAGTCTCCTCTACAGGCCGACCACCTCTAGAGTGAATTAATTCAGCATATGACCACTTGGAACGATAGTAGAACATGATTATAACATCATTAGAAAAATCTCCTTAGTCTATTTCATATGATAAATAAAATAAAGATGGTACATGTGGATCATGCAGATAAGACAAGTGATAAAGATAATATATGTTAATAAAAGAGAGAACTCGAATTTTTTACTTCAGTGATCAAGAAAGACTTCAATTAATTAAGAGAGAACTCAAATAGTTTACTTCAATGATGTTAACATGAAAGACTTCAATTAATTAAGAGAGAACTTGAATTGTTTACTTCAATGATGTTAACATGAAATAATTCAATTAACAGAGTTAACTAAGTGATAGCAAAGAAGAAGACAACACTTGAGCTAGGCTAAAAGACAACACTTTAGTGGTCTAGCATCTAGTTGAAGGGTGAGTTCATCCTGAAGTAGAAGATCTAATTAACCAAGTATTTGCATGATGAAACTTGAGTTAAACTAAAATACAACACTTAAGTGGTCTAACATACAGTTGAAAGGAAAGTTCATCTTGAAGTCAAAAGTCTATAAATTAAGCCAAAAATGAGATGTATGACACACTTGTAAAGCAATATTTGATGAGATCAAGGTGAAGAGTGAATCTCTCTTGAAGGAAGTGTGCATGTGACCAAAATTGCGAATTGGCCTTAGTTCATAATCAACTGCTAAGTTATTCCATTATTCTCTCTTCTCTTTTGCTATGTGATTACACCAGGGGCTCTTAGTATTTCTCTATGATAATGCACCAGGGGTGCTTGATGTAATCTGCTCATTGTAAATACATTCTCTGCTATCTATCGATATTCTATGGAATATTTTGCTAGGGTTTTCTCCCTCAAGTACTAGAGGGTTTACCCAGGGTAAATATTGTGTCTCATATGAATGCTTATGCTTTTGATTATTCATTGATTTCGATTTCTACTAAATAATTATACATTAAGATAAAAAAAATTCAATAGAAAGGTGTGATCCTTTCAACTCCCTACAAAGCTGGTCCCTTTGCATCTCTGATTCTTGAAGTGTTTTTTGTGTGATATTCAAGAAATCATGGGTGAGATATAGTTCATGAGTGTGCCTTTAAACTTCATCTTCTTTTTGCAATTCACAATGATATATCTCAGTAAGCCTAAGAAGATGATCTCTATCAGAAAGCAGGTGAAGATAGTTACCTTTCATGTTTGTCACTGCTTTTCGAATTTCCTCCAAATCTGTAATGGAATATTCTTTTACCAATCTATCAGCTGCTTCTGAAGCCTTCCAACAATAATCTGACACTAGGGCATAAGTATTATCAAAATATTTCATGGTTGTCCTAACATTTTCCTTACTTACCTTTAACTTCCTTGCTAGGAAATGCAACTCATGGGAACATTCATTTTCAACCATCATTGCTGGATTGTTTCCATCCTATGTGTGGTTGACATTAGATTCATAATGAGGCTCTAATGGTAACTAGAAGTCTGATCTTTGTTCTTCCTCAGAATCTGATCCACAAGATGTCTCTCCACCATTATCCTCATCAGAACCCATTCCATCTTCAACCTCCTGTGCAGTGATCTTGAATTCAATCACATAGAAACTTGAGTGTTTTTTTGTCGATTCTTTTTCATCCCAATCCATACAATCAACAGTGTCATGAAATATTGTCAGGCCTTCACCTTCTCCCTATTCTTCCATCTCATTGATGGTTGGCTCATTTTCATCTCCCACATGCTCAACTCTTGCTTATTTTTCTTCCCATTTGCAAGCATCACCTAAAAGTGTTTTCTTCATATTTTCTATTGGATGAAATGAAAAATATGTTTGCTTGTGACATAGAACCATAGCACATATCTCTTCTTTAACACCAAAATCAGCATTAGATGGTTTTACAATATGATTACATGAAATGGTTGCTATCTCATACTACTGCAAGGAAGCATGACTGCTACAAAAATTAGAATTTTTGTCATACCTTGGTGTTATGTTTTCCACATGCTCATGTGCATTTGCTTCTTCATATTTGAATTCCATTCTTTTTTTGTCCTTTTGTTCCTCCTGCTCATTTGTAGGATGATCCATGACTGCATATTTTCCTTTTTATGAATCCATTTTATCACAAGCATTTTTGGAGGCTTTGTTTGAAGAAAAACCAAAAGTCTCATAATACTTCGAGATGCAAATGGTTATTATTTTGGTGGTTTGCTACTCTTGAAAGAAGCCTTGTCCACATTCCAGGGCCAAAATCCATACCTGCAAGTAAAATAATCTTTGAAGGGAATAGTTGCACAGATCTTCTCACCCAAAGCTAGATACTCCTGATAGAAGTGAGGCATGTTAGCACTTGTTTCTAACCTTCTTGCTAATTCCTCCTCAAGGCTAGCCATTGGTGGATCATGATTCCTGTCTTATTTGTATGTGATTTCACATAAGAAATACTCCTCCTCATGTGAACTGTGCAAGCCTCCATCTATATAAATAATTTCTTCCTCAGGGAATGACTCTTCCCCTTCATCCAGTTCCCAATTATCATCTCCAAACCAAGACATGTATGCAATTTTTATTCAAATGAAGTTTTACCATGCATTGGTGTAGAGGACCATGCTCTTATGCCACTGTAATGTACCCAAACCGAGGTTAGGCACACTAACTCAGAATTGACTAGTTTCAGACTAGAAGTTTAAATTTTGTCCCAAAAACCGCTAGACCTTCACTAATTTTCCCAAGCAAGGATTTAGGGGCATATACAGAATATGGAAAACTATATCCACACAATATAAAGTTTATATAATTTACTTAATGATTTGATTAGACAGTTTGCACATTCGGACATTGTCACAAACCCACCCATCATACCAGTGCGATGGAGAGGATCGTGATGCTAAAACCAGGCATCTAGCCCCATACTTATTAAATAAAACATTCACCTAATATATAAAAAGACGTATGCAAATGTATAAATATAAGAAACATAGCGGAAATAGATTCAATTACATATCCATCATACATTCAAGATATTCACGAGATTCATCATTTAAAGACAATACATAATTAACACAAGAGAGTACTTATCTTAAAGAAAAGTAGTCCCGAGCAACTGGCTATGCAACTGCAACGTTCCACCCAACCATAGGCCAATTGTGCTTGAACCTCACAACACAACTGCCACCCCCGAGTTGGGCATGATTTCTACAAGGAACCAGGGAACAACAAACTCACACATAGCCAAACATACAACAAAATGAGCCAAGCCAATCTGCAATTGGGTTTATCATGCTACTAAGGAAATGGAAAGGAATGAATTGCTAAGATAGTGGCTCATCCGCAGAGCTATGGACACCCTCTGCAAGATCTATCTAGCTTGGTCCCCACAATACCTACACACCCAACACAAGGAAGTATTCCCTTCACTATTAAACAGTCCCTCAGGCCATACCTTCCATTCTAGTGTTCTTCAAGGTGTGCATAGAAGAGCACCCAACCCTTTTGATCCTCTTGAGAGGCTACCTCCTCACCAGGTTTATCAAGCCAATTATGGTCCATTTCCACTCCTAATTCTTACTCACAATTTCAACCAACACAGGGATGCACCTAACAACAACAACAAAAAACACAACTACTGAAAAACGCGGGCAACCAAAACGAACTGGTAGATGGGGAATAAACCCTAGGAGAGAAATTTGTTTTCAGAAAACGTTTATATGCATTCCAGGGGCAAAAACGACCTTTATAAACCCCCAAAACGTGACTCCCTTTCCCTAGCCACTGTGCAACACAAAAACGAGTTCCCAGGCATGGAAAATACAGGAAAATGGTAGACAGACTCAGCTAGCTCAGACAATGTGAAGGAGACAGACTCAGCTAGCTCAGACTACGTGAGAGAGGAAATACAATGGGTGAAGAATGGATTTTGGCACAATTTCGTGGATGTTTTCTTGCCCAAGGAGACAAAATACAATTTCCCAGGTTGATGGCTTGCCCATACATGAAATTGGCTTCCATACCTCTTCATTCCCAAGGCATTAACTACCTCGACCAACTCTTGGAAGAATTAAATGATTGGGTGCATATGTCAAAAAGGGTAGTTAAGGGTTTATGGGTTCCTTCACTGAAATTTGGATTAAATCCATTGGTTCAAGGGTTTGAATAATTTCCCTCCTTATTCCTTGCAAAAATCATTCCCCCATCTCTTTGTTGCATTGCATAGCTAGTTGTGGGTATTTCATTAAAATTCGTATTTACATGGTGTTTTCATTTACATTGTGCCTATCTAGCACAAGAACCATAGGCATCTATTCTTAATTGCTGATACATAAAACGATAAATCTATGGCGAGGCCTTGGCCTTGAACTCCTCACCATGATTTAATAACGATATTTACATCATTTACAATTTTAATGCAATAGGGTCGAAAATGGGGATGTGACATTCCCCTCCCCTTACATTAGCATTGTCCTCAGTGCTCATCAAAATTGAACAAAAATGGATATGCCACTCTCATGGCATCCTCCAGCTCCCATGTAGCCTCATCGGGACCATAGTGCTTCCATTGCACCTTTACCTGCCCATGGCTCAGTTCCGGAGCAATGTTACCTTCTTGTCTAGGATGCGTAATGGATCGAGTTTGGAACTCTCCCTCGGGTTCCACCTGGATCACATCCCAATCAATAACATGGTTAGGATCATGTACATATTTCTTAAGCAAAGAGACATGAAAAACATTATGATCTCTAGTGCTAGCAGGCAATGCAAGTCTATATCCAATTGGCCCTATTCTTTCAAGCACTTCAAATGGCCCACAATATCTAGGTGATAGCTTGGCACAACTCCCAAGCTTCAAGGAAGCCTTCCTTGGCTTCACTCTAAGATACACATGATCCCCAACACTGAATTCCCTATGCACCCTATGCTTATCTGCATAGATTTTATGTCTATCCTAGGCTGCTTTTAAATTTTGACTGATCTTTGCAACCTCTTGCTCCATTTCTTTAAGCAATTCTGGCCCAAGTACAATTATGTTCACTGGTGTCCTACACCTCCTACCGTACAAAGCCTCATATGGACTCATTCCCAATGATTCTTGCTTCCCATTGTTATATGCAAACTCTACCAGGTGTAGATAATCCTCCCACTTGGATGGTTTGTCCATTACATACATACAGAGCATGTCTTCAAGCACCTGATTTACTCTTTCTGTTTGCCCATCTGTTTGAGGATGGTATGCGGTACTAAAGTTCAACTGTGTACCCAAATTTGCAAAGAGAATTTTCTAAAAATTGGAAGTGAACTTGGTATCCCTATCAGAAATTATTGCCTTAGGCAACCCATGTAATCTGAAAATTTCCCTCATGAAAATATTTGCAATGGCATCGGCTTTATGCGTGGACTTAACCGGTATAAAATGTGCTACCTTTGTTAACTTGTCCACCACAACCATGATGGAATCATGCTGTCTCACAGTCATTGGAAATCCTGTAATAAAATACATGGAAATTACTTCCCATTTCCATTCTGGAATTGGCACTGGGTGCAATAAACCTGCTAGGTGTTGGTGTTCAACCTTCACCTGCTGACATTTCATGCACTTGGAAATGTATTCAACGACGTCCTTCTTCATCCCTGGCCAAAAATAATATTTTCTTACTGTAGTAATTGTTTTCGGATACCCTGGGTGACCATAGTATGGAGCTTTATGGATTTCATCCATAACAATACTCCTCAAATCTGCCACATTTGGAATATAGGCTCTATTCTTATAGGTAAGAATTCCATCTTCTTCCAAATGATATCCTTCATACTTCTTTTCAAGGTTTTGCTGCTGCAATTTGTCCTTTATCTGCACATACACTTCATCCTTAGCAATATGGTTAACAATCTACTATCTCAAATCTGGTTGGCAAGTACTAAGCGCTCCCACATGCATTTCATGTACTTTCCTACTGAGTGCATCATCCACCTTATTTTCTTTCCCTTTTATGTGTTTGATTTCAAAATCCAATTCACACAAAAATTCCAACCATCTAGCTTGCCTAGCATTCAAATTTGGCTGATCGAATAAGTATTTCAGACCACAATGGTCGGTCCTTAGCTCAAATCTCCTTCCCATTAAGTAATTCCTCCACATCTTTAGAGCATGTACTATGGCTGCAAGTTCTAAATCATGAGTAGCGTAGTTCTTCTCATGCTCCTTCAACTTTCTTGACTCATAGCATACCACATGGTTGTATTGCATAAGAACTCCTCCGAGTCCTTGATTGCATGCATCGGTACACACCACAAAGTCTTTTTATGGGTCTGCAATCTTCAAAATTGGTGCACTCGTAAAAAGATTCTTCAACCGTTGGAAACTTTCCTCACATCTTGGTGACCATTCAAATTTTATCCCCTTCTTTTGCAAAGAAGTGATTGGGTTTGCGACCTTGGAGAATCTTTCTATAAACCTCCTGTAGTAGCCAGCAAGGCCCATAAAAGATCTCACATCTGTCACATTCCTTGGAGTTGGCCAATTCATAATGGCTTCAATCTTCTCAGGGTCTACAGATATTCCCTCGTCGGAGATGATGTGACCCAAGTAATGAATTCTATCTTTATAAAAGTCACATTTGCTCAACTTTGCATACAGCTTATGCTCTCTTAGTAATTGTAATGTCTTTCTCAAATGTTCTTCATGCTCTTCTTCATTCTTAGAATAGATAAGAATGTCGTCTAGAAAAACAAGAACAAACTTGTCCAAATACTTGCTAAAAACACTATTCATGAGACACATGAATGCAGTTGGTGCATTTGTGAGACCAAATGGTACCGCCACAAACTCATAGTGCCCATACCTTGTTCTAAAGGTTGTGTTATGAATATCTTCCTCTTTGATTCTTACCTGATGGTAACCAAACCTCAAGTCAATCTTTGAAAATACCTTTGCTCCTCTCATTTGATCAAAAAGGTCATCAATTCGGGGCAATGGATATTTGTTCTTCACAGTGAATTTGTTCAACTACCTGTAGTCAATACATAACCTGAGTGTTCCATCTTTCTTTTTCACAAATAGAACAGGTGCTCCCCACGGGGACACACTCGGCCTGATGTATTTCTTTTCCAACAACTCTTGCAATTGCATTTTCAATTCTAGCAACTCCGGTGTACTCATCCTGTACGATGTCTTAGACACTGGTGCTGCTCCTGGCACAAGTTCAATTGTAAAATCAATGTCTCTCTTTGGAGGAAGTCTTGGAATCTAATCAAGAAAAACATCCATGAATTCTTGCAGTACATGATAGTCCTCCAATTTAAGAGTTTCATTCTCTGCTGCCTCTAAAACATGGGTTGCATACAATTGACAACCCTTTCTATAGAACTTTTTTAGCTGCATGGCTGAAACCTACCTAACAGAAGTCACCTTTGGAATTCCTTTTACAACCCTTGGGTTTCCTTCTTCGTCCATGCATTCAAATGTCTTATTGTAGCAGTCAAGTTTTACCCTGTGTTCTTATAACCAATCCATCCCAATGAGAATATCATAGGAACCAAGTGGCAAAATATTCAGATTTGCGTAAGTGAATATCCCATCCATCTCCAATGGACACTTCTCTACAATTTCACTAAATTTTCTCTTGGTTCTAGTGGCTAGCTGAACTAACCATGATTTACTATGATTTAATTTCTTAAAAGCACAAATCTCAACAATTCTAGGAGTGACATAACTGTGAGTAGATCCCGGATCAATCAAAATAGAAACATATTTCTTAGCAATATTACCTTCAACTTCAACCACAGTTGATTGATGATCTGCTTGGCGGTCATCTAGTGCTGCATAGATTCTAGGGATTGCCCTCGCCACTTGAACCATAGTTTCGGCTCCTTGGATGTTGTGAACTTGATTTGCATTCCCATTCCGATGTGGATAGTTTCTAAGCATGTGGTTTCCTCCACAGCCCCAACATTGAAGTGGTTCTCTTGGCTCCTTTGGATCTCTTGGCTTGTCTTCCATCATCCTAGTTGGCTTAGTCACAACTTGTGATGGCTATCTTTGCTGATTCCTGAATTGAGGAGGCTTGAACCCCTTCTTCCTTTGATCAAACTTTTTGTTTTTCTTATCCTTCCATGCCTTATGGAATTATGGTTTGCTTTTGTTTTGATCAAATCAATACTTGGCCTTTCTTATGGCCTCCTCTAGAGTTCGAGGTTCATATAACTCAATTCTATCTTTATATGACTGGGGCAGTCCACTTAAGAAACGTCGAATTTTCACCTTATCATCTCAAATATACCTGACATACCTTAGCAACTCCAAGAATTTGTTTGCATATTCTTCCATGGTCGATTGTCCCAATTTCAGTTCATGGAACTCTTTGATCTTATCATCATAGTACCTATCAGAAAGGTACTTTTGCTTGAAGTATTTCTTGAACTGCTTCCACACAATCTTTCTTTCATTGATTTTCCTCACTTACCTGATGTGCTCCCACCATATAAATGCTCTTCCATTCAAGTTGAATATGGCTACCCTAGCCTTCATATTTCCAGAGTAGTCTTGGACTTGGAAATACTTTCTCATCCCAAGAAGCCAAGCTTCAGCTTCTTGACCAGACTTTATCTCTCCATCAAATGTAGGAGGTTTTTCCTTCTTAAATTCCCCATGTGAATTGTTCTTGTAATGCTTCTTTCTCTTATTCCTATGAGATGAAGAGTTTGAACCCTCAATGGATTCTTCAGAGTCAGATGATACACTAGAAGAGATCTCTGGAGTATACGTTCTATCTGTAGAAACTCCTCTTGAGCTACTGGCCCTCTTGCGGGAGTTCCTCCTAGAACTACTCCCACCCCTTTCTGGATTTGATGTCTGATGCCCAGAGTTTATTTGTCTTTGGATGTCTATTAAACTCTGCAGTGTGGCTGCATTCAACTGATTTTGTTCTTCCTGAGCTTTAATCATCCTTTCATTATCTTCTCTGCAACTTTGCAACTCCACCCCTAGGATCCTCATGGTCGCTGCAATACCTGGAGGAGTCTCTTGATTTCTCCTCCCACTAGATTTTGTTTCAGCATTTTCAACATGTATGTTCTCCCCCATGGCATCTGTCTCAAGCTCATAGGGATCCTGTGCATCATCCATGATGTTGACCCTCTTGGCCCAACCAAGACCAAAGCTTTCCTACTTCCCTGTCTGGAATGCTTCCTGTAACTATGATTTTGCAGAATGTGTTTATAAACACAACTGTTAGCTGCATTATATTCTCAAAAATTCATAAATTACTTGCATGTATATGGGAAAATCCTATATTGAAAACCCTGTTCAATCATAATTTTTTCTCACAATCAACTACATATGAGGGGGGGGGTCGCTGGGGGTCAAGGGGGCTTGCCCCCTTGACGCTGCCACTGCGAGGCAGGTCGAGGGAAACGCCCTCATTTTTTTATTTTATTTTTTAGCCATTTCGGGCCAATTCGCCGAGTTCTTCCGCCGTTGCAGACGAACTCGCTGAGTTTCTCCACCAAAACTCAGCTTTTCTTTCCGACAAATTCGGCGCAACTCGGCAGTTCTTTCCGCCATTCTAGAAAACTTTCACCAACTCTTTTGCTGTTCCGGAAAGCTTTCGCCAACGCTTCCACTATTCTGGAAATCTTTCGCCAACACTTCCGTCAAAAGACACTTAGAAAAATTTTCCGGACCAACTTGCCGAGTCCTTCCGCCGTTGCGGACCAACTTGCCGAGTTTCTTCCGCCGTTGCGGACCAACTTGCCGAGTTTCTTCCGCCGTTGCGGACCAACTTGTCGAGTTTCTTCCGCTGTTGCGGACCAACTTGCCGAGTTTCTTCCGGTCGACCATTTTCAGCAAAACTCGCTAGTTCTTTCCGCTGTTGCGGCGAAAAACTCACAAGTTTCTTCCGATACAGACTTAGACAAAATTTTCAAAAACACTTAGAATAATTTTGAATTTTTTCTTTCTTTTAGGGATGCTCACTGCCCAATAGGAGGTGATCTTATCTCTGCAATTATCCAACTTAACCTGTTTAGTCTTGATGCTGTAACCTGTGGTGATCAGGAAGGAATCTTCCCTTGTAATTGTAATCAGATTTGACCCGTAGAGGCCCAATGTTGTAGCCTGTGGCTCTGATACCATTCTATCACAAACCCACCCATCATACCAGTGCGATGAAGAGGGTGTGGAGAGGACCGTGACGCTAAAACCGGGCATCTAGCTCCATACTTATTAAATAAAACATTCACCTAATATATAAAAAGACGTATGCAAATGTATAAATATAAGAAACATAGCGGAAATAGGTTCAATTACATGTCCATCATACATTCAAGATATTCACGAGATTCATCAATTAAAGACAATACACAATTAACACAAGAGAGTATTTATCTTAAATCAAAGTAGTCCCGAGAAACTGGCTATGCAATTGCAACGTTCCACCCAACCATAGGCCAATTGTGCTTGAACCTCACAACACAACTGCCACCTCCGAGCTGGGCATGATTTCTACAAGGAACCAGGGAACAACAGACTCACACATAGCCAAACATACACCAAAATAAGCCAAGCCAATCTGCAATTGGGTTTATCGGGCTACTAAGGAAATGGAAAGGAATGAATTGCTAAGCTAGTGGCTCATCCACAGAGCTATGGACACCCTCTGCAAGATCTATCTAGCTTGGTCCCCACAATACCTACACACCCGGCACAAGGAAGTATTCCCTTCACTATTACACAGTCCCTATTAGAAGAGCAACCAACCCTTTTGATCCTCTTGAGAGGCTACCTCCTCATTAGGTTTATCAAACCAGTTCTGGTCCACTTCCACTCCTAATTCTTGCTCACAATTTCAACCAACACAGGGATGCACCCAACAAAAAAAAAAACACAACTATTGAAAAATGTGGGAAACCAAAATGAAGTGGTAGATGGGGAATAAACCCTAGGAGAGCAATTCGTTTTCAAAAAATGTTTATATGCATTCCAGGGGCAGAAACGACCTCTATAAACCCCCAAAACGTGACTCCCTTTCCCTAGCCACTGTGCAACACAAAAATGAGTTCCCAGGCATGGAAAATACAGGAAAGTGGTAGAAAACGTGAAGGAGACAGACTCAGCTAGCTCAGACTGCGTGAGAGAGGAAAGACAATGTGTGAAGAATGGCTTTGGGCACAATTTCGTGGGTGTTTTCTTGCCCAAGGAGACAAAATACGATTTCTCAGGTTGATGGCTTGCCCATACACGAAATTGGCTGCCATACCTCTTCATTCCCAAGGCATTAACTACCTTGACCAACTCTTGGAAGAATTAAATGATTGGGTGCATATGTCAAAAAGGGTAGTTGAGGGTTTATGGGTTCCTTCACTGACATTTGGATTAAATCCATTGGTTCAAGGGTTTGAATAATTTCCCTCCTTATTCCTTGCAAAAATCATTCCCCCATCTCTTTGTTGCATTGCATAGCTAGTTGTGGGTATTTCATTAAAATTCGTCTTTACATTGTGTCTTCATTTACATTGTGCCTATCTAGCACAAGAACCATAGGCATCTATTCTTAATTGCCGATACATAAAACGATAAATCTATGGCGGGGCCTTGGCCTTGAACTCCTCAACACGATTTAATAACGATATTTACATCATTTACAATTTTAATGTAATAGGGTCGAAAATGGGGATGTGACAGGCGTGCATGACACCTCGAAAAAGCCAAAGTGACCAAAGGCAATGTCCCTAGGAATTATGTGGAACCTCCGCTACTTGTGGTGCAATAATGGAAGCGAATAACCAATAGTATGGAATAATATTTCAGATATGAAAACTTATGTAGCTCAATAAGTTCATAACAGTGGAAATCCAAGAACTAGACTAAAAAACTAGGTGCACAAACCACAGTATTTGGACAGAAGACATTGTTTTTCCAAGGTCTTCTAAACACAACCAAACATACTTGAATTTTTCCACATAGGTTGTGAATCAACCCAATTACATCCCAATTGAGCCAAATGGATTACATAATGATTTATGAGATCACTTATGAATGCTTAACAACACAAAAAACAAGATTGTTTTTCCCTTTTTATGCAGATTTTTACAAGGAAGAATATAATGTAGAATATGGGCATAAAAGTATGAGAAAATCACTTTGAGATTTTATTATTGATTGATGGAAACCTTCAATACATTTATGTATTCTCTTGAATCTGCAATTATACATGTAACTAAGATATACACAATATTTAATGATAGATGCCATTTCTAGGATATGGAATTTTTCATGATTCATACTCCTTTCCAGCTATATGATGAACAAGGCAGGAGGGATTAGTGTGACGAATGCGATGAATCAAATGAAAATTTTGGTTTTTTATTGTAATGAAGGATGGACACCCTAGGTCCCGCATCAAATTCAAACATTTATCCCATTTGTTTCTTTCCCTCTCATATATTATTGCTATTGGAATCAACAACTTCTTTGGGAATTTCACGAAGCGTCTGATTTTACAAAATTTGAAAGAGAAAATGGGTAGTCTCTATGCAAGCGAGAGGGAGAAGACAAATCCGAGAGAGAGAGAAACAAGAGGTCTATAATGACCAAAATATTTCAGGGTCTCAAAAAACATGGAGGATACAATCTCCCTCCTAAGGTAGACATTAGTGAGGTTCTTCGAGCTTTGGAGGAAGAGGCTGGATAGGTTGTTGAATCAAACGACACCACTTATAAAACCCATGTATATACAAATGTGATCTACTATGGATAATGGAAGAGCATGGTTTGGGGATTAGGGTGTCTAAGGTTTAGGATTTGTACACAAAATATATTAGTGTGAATTTTAACATTGTTGAAATTCAATTGTCTATTAATTCAATTAGAAACCCAACTTCAAACACTTGACCCGCCATTCCCTACCCTCGACACTGACAAAAGAATAGACTCCTTTTTCAAAACTTCAAATTAATATAATTAATAACTTTATTTGGAAATTATTAATTTTTTTAACAATATTAATTATTTTGTATCCATCCACGTAGGCTGCAGAAAAGGTAAAGAGTACCCCCATCCTAAGACCCATGGGAGCCCCTTGGGTATGGGACATAATGGTCGCATTAACAACTTGTATGAAGGACAATTGGAACGTTTAGGTGATGGTAAGGTTGCACGAATCCGCTACCACATGTCACATGGAGGAGGACAACTAGATGACGATTAAACATGCATAATACTTGGCTCTTAGCTAGTTCATCAATGTGGGGAATGACGAACGCCAAAAAGGACATGAGAATATATAGAGCAATCCGACTACGCGATTATGGGAGCTCTAAAGGATGAAGAGCTGTCAAATGAATATCATGAGCGAGTGAGGAAAGATTGGCTCATGATGTCTGTGACGAGGGATGTGGATGCATGCTTTATAATTAAAACACTGGTCATTATTGGGTTGATGGGTATTCAAAACCAGGAATTACGAATTGAACTCTGCTCCTTACTATGTTCCATCCATAGCCTTGAACTTTGATTCATGGCGACGAGGATACAATAGTTTACAAGGGATCAGCTTCGTGCTGCAACAACAACCATTCATTACAGAGACACCATTCCCCTTGCCTATATGCGGGCAATTGAATAGGTTGAACGAAATATTTGGAATGACTCAGATATTTTTTAACCGATGAATGAAATGCAAGCTCTAGCTAGCTGGAATCCAGTCCCTGGAGACGCCCAGGAAAGGCAGGCCCTGTATGAAATACATTTGGTCACCTTCTGGTTTGAAAAGGTTTTGTTAGAGTGGGCACTGATGGACCATAGGATGAAGAAGGGCCGTCTAGGAGGGGAGATGAAGATTCTGGAACAACTGAAAATAGATGCGAACAGCCTCAACTTCAACCTGAATGCTCTGGGGCACTGCTTGGGGGTGGAATTCATCCCGAGTGCTTCCCTTGGTAACAAACTAGGAGTGGAAGGTGCTTAATGTCATGAAGAGAGGGAAATGATGCCCACAATTCAGAACCGATAACATGAGGAGCTTAATAGGGAGGTATTCCAAGCTGGAGCCCCTTACTCTATGGTGGACGAATGGATTCAAAATCCAGGCGACACCAAAAAATGAATTATGCTGTATGAGAGGTCACTCGTACTGCATTGGGTCATAAAAAAACTTTCTGCAAGTTGTTCTAATGGACTGTAATGAGGAGATGATGCAACTGAAACAAAATCTGGTGGTCCTCATAAAGCATAGGACCATTAACAAAGTCATGGCCAACAAAATGTGCATCCTAGATAAGAGGCTGGACATGAAGGACCAAAGAAAATCCCCTCTTCCAGGGAACTCCCCAAGCACTCCTCTGGTATTTGATGATGAATATGGACCAAAGGTCAAGTAGCGACGCCCTGGTTCGTGGGAATTCCTAGATTTTTTGTTTCATGGTTATTCTCATATTTTCTGTTCACTCTACCGGCAATATAGAAGATATAAGTTCTAGGCATAATTTTACTTCTAGCAAGAACTGTAAAATGTACAAGATAACTATAAGATTTAGAAATAAATTGACTTTCAACATTCAATATAGAACGTACATGGCCAACTGGTACGGTACTCTGGGGTCAGTAGGAAATATGTTTTATATTAGGACATTTCAGAATCTCTTCTTCAGTTTGATCTCTCCTAGAGGCAGGATGCCAAAGCTTTCTATTTTTGCTACCTTTTGATGTAATCTGCTCGGCTCTCTGATAATAGAAGGAATCTTTTTCTTATTCACAAAAAAACTATGTATTTATCAATTATCTAAAAATTATAGACATTTAAAAAAAAATCAAAATAGCTATTATTTTTTCATTACTTACAAAGTTACTATTTAAAATGAACATTATACATTCAAACTTATTTAAGCATGTTACTTTGACACAAAATAGTCAAATAATTATGTGCTTGACACAATTTGATCATAAGTACATTCCTCTAAATTATCCAAAGTCCCATTAGGTTAGTGTTTCTTTAATTTGGATCTTGAACATAACATGTCATGTAACTATGTTTTGTCATCTTAAACTCATAAACAAATCGAATTAAAATATTCATGATTGTCCTAGACTTGCCTCTATAGGTGTAGATGTTATTTGGAATGTGATGTGTATTAGAGCTTCAACATGGTGAAGATGTGGGAATAGGACTATGTCTAGTATCTAGAGCCATATTTTGGATGGAAGTGGTTAAGCACCAATGCATATTGACAAGTTTTGTGTCATGCATTGAGTTTGATAATTTTTCCCCATTAGGGAGTGTTTGTTTCTCTAGGAGATAACATCATTCCTTCATAGGGGAAGAACATACTTGATCATAGTTGTGAAAAAATCAACATTGTTGTCGTCTATTGAGGGTTCAACTAGATGGCTCAATGATGCATTTACCCCATGATATTGTCCAATAGCTATCTCAAGAGTCTAATTGTGAGATTCCATAGAGTCATGAACTTCTAAGATGTATGTAGGATGAGGTTGAGGGGCTATGTTTAAATAAGTGATTTCAATGGATACTAGTAATGACTGTGGAAATTGCGGGGAAACAACAGTTACAAAGATACATGTGAGTGTTCTTTCCTTCATAGATTACATTATTATTTTTATATTAAACTTTTAAATCCCTTCATGAATAAGAAAATCAACCTTCTCAATCATTTTACAATTTTTATAAACTTAGCATTAAGATGAATAAAATCAAGATTATGATAATTAAACCTAAGAGAAAGAAATATCATCTTATTTTCTATGGTGGTAACACCCTACATAGACATATTCAATTTAAATTGTCATTTAAAATATAAGGACAATAGTTAAATGATTAATAAAAGGAACATGGATAGTACAAAGATTTTATAAATCCTAAATTTAATGATCAAACCTATTTTCCCAATTTTATGTGCATAAAGAACTAAATTAATACTGTCAAAAATAGAACCAGTGGGACTCATAACCTCCATAATGAATCTACTCAATAATCTAACCAAAAACAATATGCTAGGATGATTGATTTTGTAAAATTTATGATAAATAGTAGGTGAGGAAAGAACATAATTTCCTTTTCACATGGCTCACATTTAATAATGTAATCAGAAACTTTACTTAGATTTATATATTAGTTCCTCTTTCTCCTTACCAAAAGCACTATGAACTTAGTATTTCCATTTCTTATTGCCCTATGTATCTTGTTATTGCAAAATTGTATTTGTAAGATTATTGTGATTGTACGCTTGTAATTAAAACTGTAAAATGTATGAGTCATTACCCTCCCCGGTGAATTGGGAGAGCTCCAAGAAACCCTGGTTTATGGCGGATGTGAGGGCAGTGTAAGGGCGATGGCGGACTGGCGAACTGGGCTACACACTGGAGGAGCGGCTTCTCTGACGCGGCTGGACCAATCGATTCTTGACTCTTGCAGCGGTGTGGCATTCGAAGGGCTGGTTGGTGAACCCTGTTTATGAATTAGAGAGCGATTGGGGGCTCCATGAAACCCTGGTGTCTTATGGCGGTGCGTGCATAGTTTGGGTGTTGACGGACTGGATATCTGGTTTTGGAGGAGCGGCTCAGATCTCCGGGGTCTCGGCTGTCCCAGCGGCTTTGTCTTGATACGGTGTGGCAATTATTGGGGTTGGCTGGTGGTTCTTGAACGCAGCGAACGAGTGACGGGATTCGAGGTTGTGCGGGGATCCTGCGGTGAGGGGCCTGTTGCTGCAACTTTGAACGGTGGATAGGGGTTTGGGCCCTAGCTGGGGTTTCCATCCAGATTTTGGCGGATTGTTCGGTCGGGGTTTGGCATTGACTGTCGTGTGGGAACATCTGGGGGTGGAATGGCGAGCGGATATGAGAAGGAGGTGGACTACACCTCGGATGGGGATTGTGACAGGGGGATTTTCGATCTTGGAGCTATCAATTCTGCGGAGTATGGGTCGGGGGCATTGTCTGGCCCATTCTTGTCCGGCAGGGGGACAGGGGATCTACCTGGGCCCGAGGAAGCGATGGATTTGGACGGGCACCTCATCACTCCACCGACATCTGCCAGAGACACTTCGCCGGTCATATCTCTAGGGATGGAGGGTTTAGAGGCAGAATTGGAGACCTTTCGGTCATCTGCTGGCATTAGGGTTAGGCCCGACTTGGCCGGCCTTCTGGGGCGGACACTGCAACCTCAACTGGGGTCATATACAAACTTCCCCATTAGCTCGGATTCCTTGCGCGTGGAAAGGCTCGAAACACAGGACGGGTGTGACTACAGGCGGTCAGACCAGGGTGGCAGACTGGCTTCTTTTTCTGTTGGAAATTTGATTAAGTCGGTGGAATCCCGTGAAGCTGTGGACCGGGGACAGGCCAGTGGTGGACAGGGATTCTCATCAAGTGGACATGCAGCGGTGGCTCCTGGGGTTGGAGACTTACTACCTGATGACGAATCCCTGTTAATGCCACAAGCAGGGGCTTCTGCAAAGGCGGCATCACATAAAAATACTGCCAAAAAGGTCAAGGAACGGAGGAGGAAGGACAAACTTGTGTTGGGTGTGGATGTCATGATGGAGGAGGCGGAGGACTTCTCACACATCACAGTGGTCGGACATGTCCGTGGCAAGAGGCTGGGGCGTGGTTTCCTCCAGTGATGGGAGGCCGAGCATTGGAAGGACTTGGTAGCTACTGCACCGGAGATAAGGGTATTGACGAAAGGTTGGTTCTCCTTTATATTGTCGAACTTTGGGGAAGTTGAAGCTGTTTTAGGCCGCCACTGGTCGATGTTGGGCGTCCCCATTGTGCTGAAAAGATGGTCACCTTTCTTTGATTCTAAAACTGAAAAAATCGATAGAGAACCAATATGGGTGAAGCTACCTGGGCTCCCCATGCATCTCTGGAATGAATCACGTTTTGCAGCAATTGGGAATTTCCTAGGAGACTATATATGTGCAGATTATTCCCATACTGAGATAGGTATTTATTCGATGGCTAAGATTTTGGTCAAAATCGATCTTAGACTTGGGCTTTCGGCTGAGATCATGGTTCAAACGAAGGATGGGGAATTCACACAAATCTTGGACTACGTGGGGGTGCCGTTTCGATGCCACCGCTGCCACGCTCATGGACACCTGGCAGCTGGTTGCACGTTACCATTCAGAGGTAGCAGACCGTTGGTTGTTCCTGTTGCAGATGACTCTGAACCGGTGACAAAGGGGAACCCACAGGTGGTGGGGGATAAAGGAAAAGCGCCTGCTATTGTCACCAGGGTGGACTAGGTATCGGTGGTACCAGTGGCACAGTGTGGGATGCAGGGATCCGGGCTACCTTTGGCATCACTGGAGACCGTGGGATTGGATATCAGTGGGAGCAAGGAGACGGTAGTAGTGGGGACTACCTTGGGTACCACGACTCCATTGACTCGGGCAGCCTCCAGAAAGCTACATGAGCAGGCTATTTTTCGTCGGGGTTCATCCTCTAATCCCCCGGGTATGTCTCACCATATCTCTTCTGTTGTTTCTTTAAATGCTGTCTCTAATGATTTGGGGGGGGTATGTTTTGGGTCTCATCCTCCCGTCAGCTCTGTATCACTATGCCCTGTAGCTCCTTGTATGTTACCTGAAGCGGATTGTGTATACACACCATCTTTAGTATCCACTATACCCTCTCCCAATTCTGTGGGATGTAGTATTCGCTATGCTCTTAGAAATAGGGTAATCTCTGCTGATGGATCGGGGGGTAGGGGACTTCCTGATTTGGCTGTTAGTGCTGCGGGGAAAGGTCGGGGTCGCAAATCTCATCTGTCAAAAGCACAAGAAAGGGCAAAAGTTGATTTGGTAATGGGAACACAATCCTCTATTGAATGGGCACTTAGAGCAGCGAAAGCCCTGGAAGGGGGTTTCATATGAAATTATTGTCATTCAACTGTCGTGGGTTGGCGAGTCCCATTAAAAAATCGTCACTTCGGAGGTTGGTGGATTTAAATCAACCTGATATTTTATTGTTACAAGAAACTCTGTGCGGCAGTGTGGAGGCTGTTAGGGTATTGGAAAATTTGCTACCTGGCTGGAAGTTCATGGGTTTGGACGCTCGTGGACGCTCTGGAGGGCTGGCTACGGGGTGGAAGGTGAAGAGCTGCAGATATGATAGCTCTTGGGGTATCTCTTCTGGTATCGGGTTGGAATTCTGGGATGCAGATATTGGTAGGATGATTACGATTCTTAATATCTATGGACCCTATTTAAATAGGGCTGGATTCTGGGACTCCTTGCTAAGTATGGATCTCTTTGCAGGAAGGGATGTGATCTTGGGTGGGGATCTCAACCTTTCCCTGGGGTCTTCTGAAGTTTGGGGGCCTCGGGCTGCTCCGGATCCATTAGCTAATTTTTTCATTCAAGCTTTCGCCGGGAAGGATCTACTTGACATACTACCAACCAGGTTAACCCCTACTTGGAGGAATAAGAGAACTGGGGATCAAAGGGTGGCTAAAAGACTGGATAGATTTCTGGTGGCTGATGTGTTGGCACTGGGGGTTGATGTTGTCAAGCAATGGGTTGGGTCAGGGGGGGTTTCTGACCACTGCCCCATCCTACTGGAGTTAAGAGGTGGTAGAAACAAACCCCCTAGTCCTTTCAAGTTCAATCCTATCTGGTTGAAGGAGGAGGACTTTCTAAAATTAGTTCAGAATCAGTGGGTTCATCGACCTATGGAGTCACTGGAGCATGCGGGCGCACACTTTCAACTCAATCTCAAGCGAATTAAAGAGGCCACTATTCTCTGGGCCACTGAAAAAAGGGTGAAAGATGATCAGAATCTGAGGGCTGCTGAGATGAATATTGATAGACTCCTACAATGTCAGGGTATGGGTTATCTGGATGAACTGCAGAAAGGTGAGCTGTTGGAATGGGAAAGTAGCAGGAATGTGTTACTGTGTGAACGAGAAGAGATGTGGAGAATGAAAAGTAGGGCGTTATGGTTACAGTGTGGGGATGAGAACACAAAGTTTTTTCAAGCATTTGCAAAGGGGAGAAAATTCACTAACTCCATTTGGGAATTATCTTCATCTGAAGGTGACCAGGTCTCCAGCTTTGATGGATTGGATGAGATGGGTGTTCAACACTTCAAAGACTTATTCACCGCTCAACCTGGGGCCACTATAGCTGAGGTTATCAGGATGGATCAGCTCTTCCCACGTTTTGTGGGGGAGGAAGAGAACAAAATTTTGATGGAAGAGGTGTTGCCGATTGAGCTATCGCAGGTAATGCAATCCTTCCAGAAAGATAAAAGCCCGGGGCCTGATGGCTGGCCTATTGAATTTTTCTTGGGATTCTTTGACTTCTTCGGGGAGGAATTATTGGATGTGGTGGAAGAATCAAGAAAGGCTGGTTTTGTACATGGTCCCTTTAACTCGACCTTTATAGCTCTCATTCCTAAAACGGACAAGCCTGATAGTTTTGATGAATTCAGACCTATTTCACTCTGCAATTGCATTTATAAGATCATCGCTAAGGTTATGGCGAGGAGACTAAAGAATATCCTGTCTCAGCATATTTCATGTGAACAATTTGGATTCTTGGAAGGTCGTCAAATACATGAGGCCATTGGAGTTGCACAAGAAGGATTACATACTCTGAAGGTGCATAAGCAGAAGGGTGCATTGATTAAGATTGACCTCTCTAAAGCATTTGACAGGGTCAACTGGCTCTATATTCGGATGCTTCTAACACACTTGGGCTTCTGCTATGAATTTATTCGATGGATTATGGCCTGCATCACCACAGTGAGTTTTGTTGTTCTGATCAATGGTTCTGCTAGTCCTTTCTTCCATGCTGGCAGGGGGCTAAGCCAAGGTTGCCCACTTTCACCGCTGTTATTTCTCCTTGTTGCTGAAGGCCTCAGTCGTTTTATCCTGAAAGCAAAAGATGATGGCTCCTTTCGTGGCATATCCATTTCTCAGGTAATGTATATCACACATCTTCTATTTGTTGATGATATTCTCATATTTTGTGATGGCTCGAGACAGGATATTGATAAGGTGGTTGAAGGTCTCAACTTACTGCAAGATGCTGCGGGTATGTTAGTGAATATTGATAAATCAACAATCACATGTTCGCAGTTAAATGAGCAGGAGATTCACAGATTAGCCATCAGACTCCCCTATAGGACTATGGATATTGATGATGGTCTAAAATACCTAGGATTTCACTTGAAACCCAATGCTTATTTGAAGGCAGATTGGCACTGGTTAATTGCAAAATTGGAACAACGACTACATGGATGGAGCCATAAATGGCTCTCGCGGGCTGGGAGACTGGTTCTGGTTAAATCAGTCTTGGAAGCAATACCGGTTTATTGGATGTCACTTGCTTGGATCCCCAAAGGAGTCTTGGAGCAGATCCGTCGGTTGTGTTTAGCCTTTCTTTGGAAGGGTAAGGGCGTGAATCGAGCCTTGGTGTGGGTTAGATGGGAATTGATTGCGATCCCCAAAGCACTGGGAGGATGGGGCTTAAAGAATATATTTCTTTTTGCTAAAGCTTTGGGGGCAAAGGTGGCATGGCGAATTATCCATACACGGAGCCTCTGGACTAGTGTGGTATACCATAAATACATTGCTCCTTTAACCCTTATTGATTGGATTAGGCAGGGCAATAAGTCGAGGGCAAATTGCTCTGTGGTTTGGAAAGCGGTGGTTCAGCATTTTCAACTGGTTGGATCTGGATTAGTATGGAGAATCGGAAATGGGCATTCACTTCGTATTGGACTGGATCCTTGGGTAGGATGTAGGGGGGGACATGTACTTCCTGCGGACTTAAGGATTTTTCTGGCAGCTAGAGGCTGTCATTTCCTGGCCGATATTGCACATCCGGGATTATCCACTCTATGGCATTAGGGGTGGATCTCTGCCCAGCGTCTTGAGGTTCCTGTGGACATGCTCGGAGTTTGGGAGGATTATATTCGGAACTTAAGACACACAAATATTCGCCTGACAAATAGGTCTGATGAACTTCTCTGGGATCACCATCCCTCAGGGATATACACACCAAAACTTGGATATAGTCAGCTAAATGTGGAAGTGCATAATAGGGCATTGGTGTGGTGGTGGAAATCTCTGTGGAAGCTTAAATGCCCGGGTAAAGCAAAATTACTCTTCTGGGTGATATTGGAAGATAAGACACCTACATGGGACATTCTGAAGAGACGATTCATACAGGGCCCGGGTTTTTGTCCACTCTGTAGGGAGGCGGATGAGACAATTTCACACCTTTTTGTTCACTGCCGGTTTTCCCAGGCTGTTTGGACAAATATCTGCAACTATTTGGATATCAATGTGCGCTGGTGGGGAGAGAGTGTTATTGACGCGTTTCAAATTTGGTGGTCAGATCAAAAGAACTCTCCCATCTGTGCAGCCCCATGTATTTTTGCCTGGGGCATTTGGATCACCCGGAATAGGATCATTTTTCAGGACTGTAGGGTCCCGATGGAGCAAGTAGTGGCACAAGCTGTGGCTATCATTTTACACTACAGGACTACTCCCAAAGCGATTAAAATTCGACCTGTGATCGCGGAAACGATTGATAAATCCATACCGTGGGCTTACTTCGATGGTGCATCACTTGACCATCAATTGAGGTGTGGTGGGGGGGGCGTTCTTCACAAATCTGAATCTCATTATTTCCACATCGTGGCTGGATTGGGGAGCGGTATAAATAACTATGCTGAACTTATGTCACTTAGACTGTTGATGTTATTTGCACTTGAACAGGGCTGCCTTTCACTACATATTTTTGGAGACTCATTGATAGTTATTGAATGGGCCAATGAGCATACTCAATGTAATGTGATGGTTCTTTTACCTATACTAGAAGATGTTTTACGGTTAAAGCAGACATTTAATCTTATCACATTTACCCATGTTTACAGGGAGAGAAATGGCAGGCCGATCTTCTTTCCAAAGAAGCGTCGCAGCAACATCTGAATTATGGCTCATGGCGGATTACAATTCATTCTACTGCTGGAACATACAGTTATTACCATAGGCCTTTCAATGAGGCTTTGGAGGACCGGGATGGAGCATGATTGGCTCCTGTGGATCTATCTTTACAACAGTGCTGTTTTGATTTTTTGTATATTGGTATTACCATAGGCCTTTTAATGAGGCTTTGGAGGACCGGGATGGAGCATGATTGGCTCCTGTTTGATCTAACTTTACATCAGTTCTGTTTGATTCTTGTATATTGGGTTGTTTGGACAGAATATTTTTCTGTTGATAGGAACTTTCATCTTATCCTTTGAGACAATTATTGTTACCGGATATAGGAGTGCTGTATGGACAGCCATCTTTATTTTGGTGTTTGTAGGGTCACTAGACATGTCAGAAAAAAGAACAGTATATATGCGATAATGTAGGGATCCCTGTGATCCTATTACATGTGCAGAATGTAATTATATTCAATCTATTTGAAATAAAATTACGACTTTTTCCAAGGAAAAAAAAAAAAATTAAAACTGAAATTTGTAAATTTGCAAGTTTGTATTTTTTAATTGTAACTTTTCAATTTCGTAAATTATTTTGTAATTTTTCAATTTGTAAATTATTTTTAACTTTTAAACGTAATTGCAAATTTGTAATTTTAATTTGCAAGTTCTAATTGTAATTGTAACTACAATTTGCGATTGTAAATTTGTAGTTGTAATTGTCCAGTTTGTAAATCTAGTTAGTAATTTCTTATTGTAATTGTCATTTGTAGTTGTGAAATTGTAATAATGATTATAAATTGTAATTATAGCTGAGATTGTAACTTGCAATTATAACTGTAATTGTGCATAATTTGTAATTGTAATTATAGCTAATATAAAAGACATCGACATAAATACATAAATAAATAAATAAAATTGCATCACACACATGAATCATACTCATTGACATAAGCAAAATACATCATACACATGAAGATAAATATCATAAAACAATTTGAAATACCATTGAGTTCATAAAAAAATAAGTCCATATATATACATAATAATAAAAAATATTACAATGTGATAATCAAATCAATGTCCACCACCACCACCACCTAACATCATGTAACACACCATCATCATCATCATCATCATCATGACCACCTACTAAACATAAACATAATCTAACATAACTATCACACATGTATGACAAACATCATCTAACATACACATCTATCATCACCTATCAAACATAAGCACCATATTACAAACACATAAAAAAATAGCTAACATAATCTAACATACACATCAAACATCACCTAACATACACCTGTAAACATTACCTACCATCATCTAATACATAAATTTAACGGATTTAAACATCATCTAACACACAAATCTAATAAGGACATCTAACAAAACACACGCTTCATTATCTAACATAACCATCATGCACACATCTAACAAACACCATCTTACATACACACCTATCAAGCACATCTAACCTGACCTAACATACACATCACCATCAACATATAAATAAACATCGACATAAACATGAAAAATGTTGTGTGTGTGTGTGTGTGTGTGTGTGTGTGTATATATAAAAACAATGATATCAAACTCATGATACATGCCAAATATACATCTCCAATCCAATAATTTCTATAAGATATCCGATCCACCTCTAGAACCAGATGCATCACTACCTATACCAACAGGGCCAGAGGTATTGACACCTCTACTAGTAGAGGCATCAATACCTTTACTAGGAAAAACAGTAGACTGGAGAGCAACAAAGATATCTGTCCAGGAATATGAATCTCACTCACTACAACCATCGTATCTAGAGATAAGGTGAGTGGATTAAGAGATCGCGGAGAGGGTGGTAGGTTGACCTGTGGATGGATCAAATATGGTGGTGGGTCGACTGGGTGTGGAGGAATAAATAGTGGTCGATATTCATGGTGAGGAGAAGGAGGAGGAGGTGGAGCATGGGATGTTTATGCTCCCTAGTCATGGTGAGGAGGAGGAGGAGGATGAGGATGAGGATCAACGACCTCATCAGATGACGTAGACTCATCTGCTAGCCTCCAAGCATCTAAAATGATATATGCATTGATGAAATACTACATCAAAGACCTCTGATCACGAGGAAGCATCCTCCATAACTCTACAAGCTCAAGGTCTTAGATGATGTCTTATGCTGGTGCAGAGTGGACTCCCCATCGAGCCAACAATGTGGATAACCTGTTCACCACATCAAGTCGAAACCTATCATTTGACCTACATCATAGGCCAGGTCTAGGCAATGCAGGAACCTCAGGCTCTTGCATATCATCGTCATCCTGAACAGGTGGAGGCACCTCTCCATCGAAAGTGCCAATGTCTGCAAAATATATAGTATACAACAATAATTAGACAATTTCATTAAACAATTTAATAAAATAATTTAGAATGTATTTCATTTGCATTAAATAAGACAATAAAATGCAACTATATTAATTTAAACATAATGATAATATTACCTATATCATTTGGTGGCTCATCCTGGGTGAAAAAGATGTTGGGGCATGCTCTCTAGTTGAACCCCACGTATGGATATGGAACAAGGTCCAATGAATGGTCCTCATCGATGCATAGCATATCCATCACCTCTGTTGTGATCCTAGATGGGAACTCGGGATGCACCCTCTTGGGCATCATTTGTCCCCACATGTGCATACACACCTCCATCATGTTAATGTATTTGTAACTTCAGAAGATATTCACTTGTGTATTTTATATTGTATTCATATGTTGTAATTGTACTTCCGATGGAGAGGTTTTATTCCTCTGATCGGGAAAGTTATTATTTTATTTGAAAGGGTTATTAGACTCTCCTAGGAGAAGTCGGCTCAGTTAGGGTAAAATTCAAGTGGAAGTAAAATATAAATAGAGAGGGTGCTCCTCTCTATTTACACATTCACTCACTCACTCATTTGCGCATTAGTGAGAGAGAGGAGGAGTTCGCACAAGTGAATAAGAGAGAAGCTTCTGGAGACCATTTCTATCTTTTGGGGTTTTGTATTGTTGCTCATTCTATCTCTGAGGAAGTTGCGGGGTTTTCTCCTTTATGGTTTCCACGATGAAACTCTTTGTGTCTCTTGTCTCTTGTGTTTGATTTGCTATGCATGTTATTCTCTCATATAAGATCCTAGATCATATTGAATTAAATTGAAAATCTAACATGGCATCAGAGCTAACCTGAGAAGAAGACACTATGTAGCTACAGGGCTTCTTAATTTTTTTGTTTCTCTCCACAAATCATCAACAAAAGGAGGCTAGGCTAACTCACCTAAGGAAGGCGCATATTTCTCTCGAAGCAGAATTGGATTCTGAGCATTTTCATTTTTTGGCCTGTCACTGCTGCAGAAAATTAGGGATTTTGACAGAAGTGGAATTTTGGAGTGCTCTCAGCACAGGATTGTTCTCCTCATAAAAGTCGAAATTTAGAGACCAAGATTGAATTTTTTTGTCGGGTAGAACCCTGGGATAAGTAAAACCCTAGTTTGAATTTTGGACCAGAAAACTAGAAAACTAGAAAGGACCAGAAACTGCAGGTCTGAAATTCACAGTCAATTTTGAGGGGTCAATTTTTGGAATCTTCAGAAACCAAGTGAGCCAACATACTCGCCTAATACAGGAGAGTCTTCCCGTGAAAGCAGAATTCAATTTCAAGAATTTTCATTTTTCGGCCCGTCACTTCTACCGAAGGAAAACTAGGGCATAAGATATTTTGGGCCAATGTTCACTAATTCAGGAAAGTGAATACATTGTAAAACTCACCTTGAGGAGGTGCATCTATCTGTCCATTCATAAATTCCAAATTCCAACTTTGGAAATTAGGGTTTCTCTGACAAACCCTAGTCGGCTCCAGAACCAGTTCCAGCAAATAAAAGTGGTAAGACCTAAAAGATTTTCTATTTCCATTTGAGTTTCTCATTAAAGATGTCACACCACATCAAGCTTGAGGATAATCTTGAAGGGGATGATAACTTCTGAGCATGGAAGTATAGGATTGGGCTTGTCCTAGAAGAGAATGAATTGGACACCTATGTGAATGAAGAGCTTCTAGTTCCAGAGGGAGATGAGGCTAAAGCCTTACACAAGAAGAACCTGGTTAAGGCTAAGAGAATCATTGCAGATTCTATCAAGGACCATCTCATACCACATGTGTCATCTCTGAAGACACCTAAAGAGATGTTTGATGTCTTGACCACCTTATTTGAAGGGAGGAATATAAATAGGAAGATGACATTGAGGAACCAATTGAAGAATGTCAAAATACAAGATGCAGAGACCATGCATTCCTTCTTTACAAGGGTCTCTCAGATAAAAGAACAACTTCAAGCTATGCGAGAAGATATATAGAATGGAGAAATAGTGATGACCACCTTGAATGGTCTTCCTAGGTCATGGGAATCCTTCATTCAAGGAGTTTGTGCAAGAATAAAGTTGATCACCTTTAGTAGACTGTGGGAGGAGTGCTCACAGGAAGAAGCTCGAATTGTAGCTCGAGAAGAAATGATGGGTAATGAAGACCAAGCTCTCATAGCACACACTAGGAAGAACAACAACAGGAGGGAGAATCCTCATCACAAGAAGGGTAAACACCACAACCAGAATCAAAGGGAGAACCTTGGAGGATCCAGGAGATATCTTTCTCACATTCGATGTTATACTTGTGATGAGAAGGGGCACTATTCCAGAGATTGTCCCAGGAACAAGAGCATCTCCCACAATAAGAATAACAACAAGAAAAGACATCATGATCACACTGTAGAGGATGATGAACCTCCAAGGAAGAGAACTAGAGAAGACAATGAAGATTCTTCAAGTGATGAAGAATATGTATTGTAATGAAGGTAACCAGATACAAGGGTTTATTTAGAAGGTTCCACCTCATAAGGTGAAGCTAGAGATGACTTTCAGTGTTACATGAAAGGAGTAGAAGAAGCTACCGCAGAGTTGGACTCCAGAAAACAAATAAAGATCAATAATCATCCATTTTCAGCATTGGTTAAGGTGCACACTATCAGAGACTCTAGTAGTTCCTGCAAGGAAGCAAAGATCAAGAGGGAGCACACTCCAGTAGTTCCTGCAAGGAAGCAAAGATCAAGAGGGAGCACACTCCAGTAGTTCCTGCAAGGAAGCAAAGATTGAGAGGGAGTCCACACAACAACCAAACAAAGATAAGTATTTGAATTTTCATTTCTTATATATATGATTACTTAAATGATGTTGTTCAGTCATGTACATACTTATGTTCCTAGATTTAGGATGTATATTATGCATGTTAGAAAATTTGCATTAATGAACAAGATACTACTAATATGCAAGTAATGGGTAAGTGGCCTATGGTAATGTACAACACTCCATTGCTACTTATCTAGATTGAAACCTCTTTGCTGACATGTTGGGAGTAGTGCACACTCTTAACAATGTTCTGGTAGAGATGGAAGGCATATATAAAGTTATGGGATATGGATAAAATGTTATATTGAAGCATTGGATACGATAATTGCATGACTATATGACCTATGTCTTTATGCGTAAGAATTTTTTATGAAAAATATGGGATGTTTCTAATCATGCAATTGAACTTGAATTGTAGGAAAGATCGTATACCATCACCTACAAGCGAGACTTGTTTCGAATAACAAGCGACGAAGAATCAACATACATCAGAAAACTACCTATTGAATATATTGAAGAACCTAAAGTTCCCAGGATAAGAAATACAATAATGGAAGAAGAGATTCCAGAAGAATATGAAGAACGCGAGATGGAAGACCCACAGGAACTTGTAGATTCACCATGTGAGAAGAATTCTCACAAGAGTAAACTAGCATGGGTATGAGAAGCAATTCAAGATGCAGAGAGATATGGTGCTCCAGAAGGAATGCATAGAGAAACCAAGAGATCGAGACCATTCTCCATTTATGTAGCCCTGTTGTGTGACATCATTGACAAAGAACCTTCCAACTATGAGGAATCAACTGAGAAGAAGGAATGGAAGGGTTCCATGATTAAGGAGTACCAGTCGATCATGAAGAATGATGTCTAGGATGTGGTCCCGAGACCAATAGGGAAGTCTGTTGTGACTTCCAAGTGGATCTACAAGATCAAGCATGCTACAGATGGAAGCATAGAGAAACACAAGGAAAGATTTGTGGCACGTGGATTCTCCCAGAAGGAAGGGATAGACTATGAGGAGACATTTGCACCTGTAGTCCGATACACTTCCATCAAATTAGTACTTTCTCTGGCTACAGTGATGAAGTGGAAGGTACACCAGATGGATGTCAAGACAACGTTCTTGAATGGTGTAGCAGGAGAGGAAGTGTATGTGGAGCAACCCATTGGATTTGAGACACATGACAGGGAGACTCATGTGTGCAAATTGAAGAAAGCCTTGTATGGATTGAAACAGGCACCCAGGACGTGGTACAATAAGATAGACAACTTCATGACTAGTTTGGGCTTTACCAAGAGTAAAGCGGATTCCAACCTTTACTACAAGGTTGAGGAAGGGAACCCAATGATACTCCCAGTGTATGTAGATGACCTGTTTGTGACAGGTGAGGATGGGTTGATTGCTGACACGAAGAGAAAGCTTGTTGCCGAGTTCGAGATTAAGAACTTGGGTATGATGCACTATTTTCTAGGCATGGAGGCGTGGCAGAGTGCGGATGGAATATTCCCTGGACAAGGGAAGTATGCAGTAGAGATCCTGAAGAGGTTCGGGATGATGGACTGCAAGGCCATGGCCACACCTATGGCATCGAACTTGAAGCTATTGAGTGATTCTTCATCAAAGTCAGTAGATGCCATGATGTATCGTCAGATGATTGGATCTTTTATGTATCTGACAAATACAAGACTAGATATTTGCTTTGCTGTGAACACACTGAGTCAGTTCCTGACGGATTCGAGACATGTTCACTTGATTGCTGCAAAGCATATTCTGAGGTACCTAAAGGGTATGGTGGATTATGGGCTCAAGTATGATGCGAATCAAAATATTAACCTGGAGGGTTATGTTGATTCGGATTGGGCAGGTAATGCCATTGATAGGAAGAGCACTTCGGGGTGCTGCTTCAGTATGGGATCAGGTGTGATATCTTGGTTTAGCAGGAAGCAGTCCTGTGTGGCACTGAGTACAACCGAAGCAGAGTATGTCGCAGCTTGTTCGACTAGTTGTGAGGAAGTATGGCTGAGGAAGCTATTGACTGAGTTGTTTGATATCCAGTTGGACGCGACTTGTATATATTGTGACAACCAGAGTTGTGTGAAGTTTTCTGAGAACCCAATGTTCCATGACAAGTCAAAGCACATTGAGATCAAGTACCACTATATCAGGGATATGGTGCAAAGAGGAGCAGTGAAGCGCCAGTATGTTGTGGCGGGCGAGCAGATAGCCGATGTGTTGACCAAGCCGTTAGCCAGAGTGAAGTTCGAGTACTTCAGAGAGAAGCTTGGTGTACTTCAGATCGAGGTTCCTTCCAAGGGGAATTGATGAGTCCGAAAGACGCAAATGCACATGGGCCATTCTCTCATAGTGGTAGGAAAGTCCTCCTATGCTGGTAGATGTAAGGGCCAAGCCATTCTCACATAGTGGTAGGAAATTCCTCCTATGATGTAGATGTAAGGGCTGAGCCATTCTCACGTGGTGGTAGGAAATTCCTCCCATGGTACAGATGTAAGGGATGGGGCCAGTCCGGCATGGTGGTAGGAAATTCCTCCCATGGCCATTGACATAAGTGATGGAGCCTTTCCCGAATGGTGGTAGGAAAGTCCTCCCATGTCGATTGATGTAAGTGTTATGTCTCACATGCCGGTAGGAAATTCCTCGCATGTTGGTAGACTGGGTCTCGTATGGTGGTAGGAAAGTCCTCCCATACTGGAGACATTGTGATGTGCATCTGGGATGTGCTCCCTGTGATGATGAGATGATCTGAAGATGATGAGGTGACAATAGGGTACACAGGTTTTGCAGAGGCATATAATTAGTCTTGGGATCCTCCTTCAGGTTTTGCAGAGGCATATAATCAGTCCTGGGAGATCCTGCAGGTTTTGCAGAAGCATATAATAAATCCTGAGATGTACCTACTTGATGGCTTGCTCGCATAGATGATGAAGAAATACATGGAGACTAGGACTACATCCAACATGAAAAAGGGATGGCTCTGTAGAACTTCCTATGACGAGTAGATTGGAGACTGATGGTTGAGATAGCAACAACAGTGACGATGATGATCCAGCTTTGATGATGATCCAACTTTGATAATGATCCAATGACGAAGACTTGTGCTGATGACTGTGTCAAGAGAATACCTTCCTAGTTAAGAGGAGTGTTAATGTATTTGTAACTTCAGAAGATATTCACTTGTGTATTTTATATTGTATTCATATGTGTAATTGTACTTCCGACGGAGAGGATTTATTCCTCCGATTGGGAAAGTTATTATTGTATTTGAAAGGGTTATTAGACTCTCCTAGAGAGGTCGTCTCTGAGTTAAGTTCTAGGGGGGTATTAGACTCTCCTAGGAGAAGTCGTCCCAGTTAGGGTAAAAGTAAAATGGAAGTAAAGTATAAATAGAGAGGGTGCTCCTCTCTATTTACACATTCACTCACTCACTCTTTTGCGCATTAGTGAGAGAGAGGAGGAGTTCGCACAAGTGAAGAAGAGAGAAGCTGTTGGAGACCATTTATATCTTTTGGGGTTTTGTATTGTTTCTCATTCTATCTCCGAGGAAGTTGTGGGGTTTTCTCCTTTATGGTTTCCCCGATGAAACTCTTTGTGTCTCTTGTGTCTTATGTTTGATTTGTTGTGCATGTTATTCTCTCAGATAAGATCCTAGATCATATTGAATTAAATTGAAAATCTAACACATCATCAGCCTAGGAGGGAGACAATCAAATGAAGGACTCATGGATATAAACCTCTCAAAAATAAACAAAAGAGCTCTGAACCAAAATGGAAGTTGACCCTCCCATCAATATGTGCATGGCATCAATCCAAAGCAAAGAAAACTACCGGAAAAAATGGTGGACCACCAATTGCATCTAGGTATCTGCACTAAAGAATCTACATAAAATAAAAGAGAGAAACTAATGTGTTTCTCATCACTTGTGAGGTGTGCAATGGTCTTCATCAACAATGAGATGCACCTAACTCCTCTACACCGAAAGCATAAATCCATAGCTGTCCACCACACACCTAAAAACCAACAGGATGAGTGACGTGGTCAACGATATATCTTTGAGAGTAAGCTAACTCTTTGTTGTAACACCAACTGGCACATCAGGGAACTGGGGAAAATCCCCCCTCTCTTAGATGGCCCAATGATGAAGTAAATTTACTCCTTAATGGGATAGAACCATTGATAAGGACCAATGGGAAATGTCTTCCTACGATGATCCCAAAAATGGATCAACTGTGACAACAAAGTATATTTCCCCTTGAGGGATGTAGCCTCCTAATATAACTTCAGGAGTCCGACAACCATTAATAGGTCTCGTGTCTAATGAGTAATGGGGCTAGGGTACAAATCCCTCTCCCTCTCCATGGCCTCCCACTTGTGAACAAAATGTACTGGTAAACTCGTGCCTGATTTTGTTGATCGGCCTCTCGCAATTGACATCTCTAATTCACATATAACATCGATTAGCATCATAAATAGACATAAAAAAACACTAAATATTTCATTAAATGAGCATGTTATTTATTAACATCAAATAAGAATTCTTTTCTCAAAATAAATGAATTTGACAAGCGATGTGCTTGAATCACAATCACTCATCGAAACCAGTCCTCTTGTAACATAAGAGCATTGCAACTGGTGTTCTACAATAAAACAAAGGCATCAAGTATGTAAATAAAATAAACTAAAATTTAATTCAGATGGACAACCGGTGCGTTACAACAATAGACGCACTGTCAAGGGTGCGCTACATTGACTTTAGCACATCGTGTGAAAATTTATTTTTTAAAACGAAGATGGTGCACTTTTAAATTCAACGCACCAGTGCATGTGTGTTTTTGATATGCACTAACTATATTTTGTAAATATTAAGAATGATGCTTCCATCAATAGGAAACATCGGTGCAATGGTGACATGTCAGCGGACTGTCGACCGGGCGAAAACCTTTTTAAAGCACACCGTAATAGGAGCATGCATTTTTTCAATTTTCACTATTATAATTATTTTTGATCATCATAATAGTGCAGTTGTTACACATCAGTGCACCGAATATGCGGTGCATACATGTTAACAAATCACACTATTTACTGTGGTAATTTTTTAAAATAAATTTAGTTTTGCAGTGCACTTTTACATAAAACACAACAATGCGTGGGGTATTTTCTGATGCATGGTAATATTTTATAAATATGAGATATAGTGCTTCCATCAATAGGAAGCACCGACGCAATAGTGACACATGCATGCACTGAAAAAAGTGCTCAACCGTCTTTAAAGCACACCATAATATGAGCACCTCTTTTTCAGTTTTAGAATATTTTTTGATCGACAGAACGGTGTGCTAGTTATACGTCAGCGCACCGAAACATAAGTGCATGTATGTTGACAATGTGCATTGGTTAACATGGTTTTTAAAAAAATATTTTCTATGTGGCGGTGCATTCATGTTTACAAAGTGCACCGGTTGATGTTGTCATTTTTTTTTTAAAATTGGTTTACTCATGCATCTAAAATTATGTTCATATTTTGGTGGTGGGTTATGAAAATTATAGTGCATCATCACTGCAATGCGATACATATATTAAATGCATCGGGACTGGTGCAAAGTGTAAATTTACAGCATGCATTGTGTAGGATGCGAGATGAATGACTCGAATGCATTGCAAAGGTTTTATAAATTAAAAAAAGGTGAACTGAAGCTGAATTTTAATTTTCAATGCACTAAAAAATTAAATTAGGAGGTAACAAAGAGTTTACCTGGTCAATTGCGCATCGGGGAGGCATGGTTGTGATGTACACTGGATTTCAAATTTTTCCTACTATTTAGCAAAATTCAAAATCCACTTAGCAAGCAATGAAACCAAGCAATGCGACCAAGTGGAGCATCGATGGCAGGGAATTTGAGCAGGGAAGGTACGATACCCATGCTTAGGTGGTCAAAAGTGTTGTAGAGATGGTAAAAATTGTTTTTCAATTTGTTAATTTTTTTGTTTGACCCTCTTTCTATGTGCCTGGAAATTGAATGCACTGGTGCAATCTGGGAAAAGAAATGCACCAAAGAATCTACATAAAATAAAATAGAGCACTAGAGAATCTAGGTATCTGCACTAATCTAGGTATCTGTACTAAATAATCTACATAAAATAAAATAAAGCAACTAATGTGTTTCTCATCACTAGTGAGGTGTGCAATGGTCATCATCAACAGTGAGAGGCACCTAACCTCCTTTACATCGAAAGCATAAATCCATATCCGTCCACGACACACCTGAAAACCAACAGGATGAGTGGCGTGGTCAACGATATATATTTGAGAGTAAGCTAACTCTTTACTACAACACCAGCTGGCACATGAGGGAACTGGGGAAAATCCTCCCCTCTCTTAGATGGCCTAGTGATGAAGTAAATTTACTCCACAGTGGGTTAGAACCACTGATAAGGACCAATGGGAAATTCCTTCCTACGATGATCCCAACAATGGATTGTTAGAAAAACACGATCGCGGAGAAATAACAATAAACAAGATGAAAATATAAATCACATAAACACAATACAAGAGAGACACCAATATAACATGGTTCACCCAATATGGGCCACGTCCACATAGAAATTTCCAGTCCTTATTATTATACCATCCAACAAATGAAGGGATACAACCTGCAGCACATCCACTACAAATTCCTCTTCACTCTCTCACAGTCTCTCTCAAACAATCATATATCTTTACAATGCTACAATACATTACACATCCATATTACAATTTATTCCTTTTAAAGGGGGATTACCATGGGAAAATACTATGGAACACCCAATACCATGGGCCTGTAAATCACCCATTATTGACCAATTCATGACTATGAAATTACAACATTTTACAAGGCATTTTTTCCGAAATTTTTGCTATGGGGGCACTGCCCCCGAACCCCCTCCAAGGGGGTTCTCCCAAACTAGTCACTTCCCCCCAGACCCCCCATGGAGACTATTTTTTTGGGGGAATCCTCCCCAAACCCCCCGTCATGAGCTGGGATCCAAACATGGCTGAAACACGACCTATGAATAAGGAAGATCATGCTCCACAACCAACAATCTCCCACTTGGATATTGATCACAACAACTCCACTGCCGCTACACTTGTTGGACTATGCTTTGAACCTTGGATATGGAAAATGTCTCATCTTCAACTTCATGCTTGAAGACCAACTGAAACTGAGCAGGAACTCAGTTTCTCTTTGGTTACTACCTTTATCAACATGTCTGCAGGATTCTGTCTAGTGTGTATCTTTTCCAGCTTCAACAGTTCATCTTCCAAAACAGACCGTATGAAATGGTACTTGGGATGTATATGTTTAGTATTAGAATGGAACGCTAATTTCTTTGCAATATGAATGGCACTCTGGATGTCAATGTATAACCTGCTACTCTCCTTCTTATTACCCAATTCCTCCATGAACCTCTGTAACCAAATCATCTCTTTACTACCCTATGTAGCAGCAACATACTTTGCTTCCATTGTTGAAAGTGCAACAACCTTTTGTTGTTTCGAAATCCAACTTACTATTGTTCCACCTACAATAAAGGAATACCTTGTGGTGCTCCTCCTACTATATTTATCAACTGCCATATCTGCATCAACATATACCTGTAGAACAATGTCTAAACCTCCAAAACATAATGCATGAGTGGTAGTACTGTTGAGGGGGCCGTAAGGCCTTTCCTATGTCATAATTATCATTAATGTATTAATTAAAGATATAATGCATGAGAAGTTGGAGCAGGTGTAACTGATCCAACTTCTCCCTTCATGTATAAATAATACCATCATGAATGAATAAAGTAGTTGAATGCATTCAACTCATTCTATGTATCTTGATTATTTCTATGTGTGCTCTTACTGTTTGCTTGAATACAACATTGGCGTCTTGAATACAACATTGGCGTCGTTTCCGCTTCCATCCGGATGGGTGAAAGCAGCAGTGGGAAGGAGTGGCTCGAACCTGGAAGATAGCGCATCATGGAAAGAAACCTGCAAGAAAATACAAAGATTGCTCGTATGTGGTGTTGCTGCACAAGAAAGCGTGTGCGATATGCTTGAAGCCTGCACGAAGAAGTTGAATAGAGGGAAGTCATTTTGATCTGCACATCAAGTTTCCGTCAAATAAATTTGGACATCGAGCAATTATTCTGGGTGACAGCAGCAACAAACGAAGGTGGATCGAATCTGGAAGAAGCATGTAGATGTTCGAAAACCTATATGTTGAAGCCCACAAGTTCGTTTGTGTGCTCTGCTCGAGTTGAGGATATCGCTATAATTTAGAAAAATATCAAAGAGGCATTATGATCGATTCAAAAGTTATGCACCGATTGGTATGAGTATCAACTGGAAGATGATGTGAATAAATCTAGTCTATCGTGCAAGCAATTTCTTACCGATTGAGCCGACCATCAAGGCATGTAAAAGCAAACAATATCATGCTCCTAGAGATGTGATATAAAGCATTGCTCCACCAAAAATATTGTGAAGCGAACTGTCTGACTCATGCTGACACGTTGACACGATTTATATAGACTGAAAGACAAAGACCGTAAGTCATTTTATTATCTACAATTTCTTATGAACTAAAGTGATCTCTCGTCTTGTGTGACCACCTAATTCTTATGGCGTCGAAACCCTCCTTATAGTTATGCATGTATACTTAAATCAGTATTCGGTCAATGCAATGAAGTTTGTTAACTTCAAGACCAGAGTAACCTATCGATATAAGTTTTAGCTCGATTTTACATCCTCACGAGGAGATTCTCTCAGGGAAGAACCGATTGTTGACTTCCGTTCAATTTTACTTGGTCGACTTCATCCAATGACTAGATTTGTCTATCGACTATCGTTGATATTGCAGGAGTATCATTATCAAGTATTAGAGAAGTCGACTAGAGAAGCCGCCATTTTTTTATTTACAAATAACCGCGATATGTATACTTATCAATGAAAAAATTGGCGCTGCTATCGATGAGAAATTACATCAACCAGAAGTCAAGAAATCCATTTCTGACCAAATCTATATTCCAGGGTATTACTGTAGCGGCGATGACCAAATCTATATTCTGGGGTATTACAATACTCTGTCGACCTTTCGTGATGTATTGAAAATATGTAGAGAATCGTTTTGAGCATGTATTAATTCTGGAGGAGACTATTTAGTACATCGACGGTATATCTTGCATAATTTTTGGTTGACTCACTTCATATCTACTATGTGGTTGCGCGTTTCCAACGAATGGTTATCGCATTGTTTATGTTGTATAATTGACCATGTATTGTGTTTTGAGGAGATGTCGACTAATACAACAAATACATTTACCAAGCCTGAGATTGCGGCTTCCTCTCCATAATTCTATATCAACATTAGTCTCCACAACGATGAGATTAAAGTCGAATATGAATTGACTATTCTAGTCATGGACATAATGTATAAGATTGGTTCTTATTTTATGTTCAAGCATTATGTTATAAAAATTACATATAGATCATTCTTACACGTGAAGATAGAATATAGAACACGAGAGTACTTTGGTCAATTTCAATGATATGGTTGACAATCGTAAAATAGTCGATGTGGTCAATATGATTTTTCCAAATAAATGGTCAATATTGTAAAGTGGTAGAGTTTTTAAAATGGTAGACGCTTAATAATTGGTTGATAGGGTTTAGTCAATTGGTCAATATAATTTTGGTCGAAAGTCATTATAAGAAAAAATTATTATGGTCGATGTAATAGTCATTTGTAAAATTGTCATAGTCAAATGATTTCGAGTTATTAACTATCCAACTTACTCTAATTTAAAGTTTTGAAGTCAATAGGGGTTAAACGTGAGTCTCTTTTGAGGCAGGCGATCCCCTCCATTTTATGTAAATCAAGTCGGTCTCTCGCCGACCATTGTCAGTCAAGTCGAGTTAGTCGGGCCCATCGCAGTCGATCACGACCAATATCATGTACAAAGTCGATCTCGACCATACCGATCATCCATATTTTTGAAGGCATATTCACGACATAAGACATCAAGGAAGACCACATTCAAGCAAAATCCATCTTACAACACACAGAAGAAGAACTTAAACACAAGATGATGAAATCAGAACATTTGAATTGATTGAACCCCTCAATGCTGTATTACAAAGATGTTCCTAGATTGTGACCTCAAAAATCCAGAAGACAGAGAAATGGCATAGAAATTTGAAGAGCCAAAAGGCCCCGCATGCCTGAGCCGATGGAGATGAGTGCCATCTAGATGAGCCAAGGTGAGGCTTTAAACCAAAAGACCTCATTATGGAAGAGGATAGTCGACCGATGTTGTGAGAGGGTGAGACTTCAATGGACAACTACTAGATTGAAGATGGAGGATGAAGAGTAACCATTCACAACAGAGCCTTATACACATGTGTTTTCCTATCAAGTTGGCGATTGTTGCGGCTAAGTTACCTATTCAAACCGGTATGCATGGTTGATGCACAGTGACGACTACTTCAGGAGGAGCAGAGACCCAGGATGTTGATGCATCTTTCTTTGTTTTCTTCGAGACAAAGAAATGATTTGTTGGTGGGGGAGATGTTGAGGGGGGCGTAATGCCTTTCCTATGCCATCATTATCATTAATGTATTAATTAAAGATATAATGCATGAGAAGTTGGAGCGGGTGTAACTGCTCCAACTTCTCCCTTCATGTATAAATAATACCATCAAGAATGAATAAAGCGATTGAATGCATTCGACTCATTCTATGTATCTTGATTATTTTTGTGTGTGCTCTTACTGTCTACTTGAATACAAAAGACTATAAATAGGATTAGTATTGTAAGCCTTCAGCATCTTATCTTAGAAATCTTGTGCTCTAATATGATCTATTGGTTGATGAATGTATCTGTGCATCTGCGGAAGTTTGATCTATCTTTCGCGCTGGATAACATTTTGTATTTTGACCTAAACTGTTGAGATGGGTTTCACGGATGTATATTCCTGATTTGTAAGACAATTTGATGTATAATGAGAAGGAATGTTTGTCTATAAATTTTTTTCTTATGTGGTGTACTGCAGTATGATGTATTTTGTCGCAATTTGGATAGATTGGATATGTGTCGATGATCTGCGTTTTTACGATGTGTTAATGAGTAGATCTAATTAATATGTCTTGGTATGCAATGATGATGTTATGATGCGAATGATAGTTATGTCGATCTTCGGGTTATGCTATGATTGAATGTGAATGACGCATGTCCTCTTTTACCTGCGGAAGATTGGTTCCTGCATCCCACTCAAGTATCTTGGGTGAGACCTCACTCGCTCTACGAGTGTTGCTAGGAAGGATAAACCCTTTTCGGGTCGATATCTATGGGAGTTTGTGTTTAGATTTGTTGACACAATGCGAAGTGAACCCCTATCAACAAATCTGTGTCAAAAAATGGTTATGTTGCCGAGACCCTAGTGCGAAAGAGAGAGGACATGTTGTGGTATCCGAAAAAGTCGTAGATCGAGGAGTGGTTCGACAAAAAGATGCGAGAGTTTGATGAGGAAGAAAACCTGAAACTTGGATGGTCGCCGTAACAGTGGTTGTAGAAGTACATCTACACCGATATCCATGAGGTATTTTTCTGTGAGTTTCCTATACTGTTGCATGAATGGTTGGCTAACCTAACTTTTCAGAAGAAAATTTTCCAAGGAGGGGAGACAGAGCATTGGATACTGGAACTAATCCAACAATTGAGTCATGTTAACAATAAAGCTTCAAGGGCTGTCGACATCTGGGTAGATAGCATTTTGGAAGGGTACATTACTGAGTTTGCTTTCGACACGGTTAGTTCATACAACGACGCGGAAATGAAATTCTTCAAAGGACCCAAAAGAAGGTACCTATTGGCGTTACCATTGTCGATTAAAATGCTTGCGAAAAGGGAATATTGAAAATGAACTCCGATGAGTAAACTATGGTGTGTAGAGGCTGTGGGTACTACACGGATGAGGGTCTGATAGAATGATGTGGGGTAGATGGAAATGAAATACAACTAAAATGTGAGGGAAGCTATGGAATATTGTGGCCGCTTGAGAAGTGGGGCGAGGTTCCAACCGGAGAAGAAGAGGAGGACTGAGATAGAAAGAGAGAGTCCTAGTGCAACCAGAACGGAGGACTGCAAAACAGGGCCACAAGGGACTAAGCGACCTTACGACGGCGAACAGGATGACCAAGCTACCCCTGAACCTGAGGAAGGATATACCCAAAGCTACAACGTACCCACAACCCCATGCACTACACCAAACTTTGGAGGAAGAAACACAAGCTCTTTGCAAGGTTGTCCTACATGTCACAATAGCAGAAACAATAGAAGATCTACAAACACCAGTAGACAACCAAGGATGGCGGGAGGCGACGTGAAGTTTCCTCTCTTTCAGGGAAATGGGACGGAGGATCCCAAGCAGTATCGGTTCTTGTGCAAAGCAGCGTGGACAATAAAACAAGTACAAGATGAAGCTATCAAGAAGGGACCACTGGCGATGACCTTTAGAGTTCGTGCGTTGGATTGGTACATGAATTTTATACAAGTCCCTGCAGGACTTCAACATAAGACTTTGGCAGAAATCAAAGCTGGGATGATCGACGAGTTTAAGAAGCCTAAATCGGAATCGCAGTACATCACGGAATTGAAGGAGATCAAGCAAATCCCTAATGAGTTGGTGTGGGAGTTTGATCAGAGATTCAAAACTCTGATGGCTAAAGTTAGTTTTGGTATGAGCGACGTACAACATAAGGAATGGTTTATTGCAGGTTTGATACCACACATCTGGATGTCGTTGATGCAACAAAAGATCATATCTCAGGCAGAGGAGTTGTAAATCGCGATGAAGTTCAAATCTTCGCTGATTGGTGAAACAGGGATTGGCATGAGCCAAATCCAGTCATAGCTAGAAAACTTGACTATTCAACTGCAAGAGATTAAAAAAGGGAAGGAAGTTCGCGAAGAAATATGGTGTAGTCGATGCAAGTCCGAAGGGAATCATAAAGATCAATGTCCTGAATTCCGCGAATATCTACAGTCTGGTGCGCCCAATCCGCTCAGTCAAGGAGGAATTCCCTGGTGCCAAGTCTGCCAAACAAAAGGACATCGCTCGGAGGAATGCGTATACTTGCAGAAGGTTGTGTCGAAGCCGGCTAATCTATATTGTAACTTTAAAAGAAGGAAAGGCACTACTTGATATCATGAAGAAAATTCACAAATCTAATTTTCCAGAGTTTATGGGAACCTAGGAAGGGAAAGAAACAAAATCTTGGTTAATTGGAGTTAAACGAGCCCTTATTTTTAAGGATTATACCACTAATGATAAGGCATAGATAGCTATGATCCTTCTAAAGGAGGATGTGTTGTTATGGTGGGTAAATGAGGAGAGTAATCTTCACATAGGGCCATCACAAGCCACTTGGGAGTTGTTTGAAGAAGCCTTTAGGACTCTTTTCCTGTATGATGAGTATAAGCACCAACAGAGGTCAGCTTTCCATGTGGTACAACATAGGGGGAGATCCATATAAGAATATGAAGTAGAATTCTACTCTCTAGTGCACCACATTGACTACATGGCAGACGATAGCAGGCAAGCCGAGAGATTCCTACACGAGTTGGACTTGGACATTCGTACATGTGAAAATCCTCATAGCAGATCTAAGAGTTGATGTATACCTCACAAGAAATATTAAGATTAAGCAGGAAAATAGAAGAAGAGTGGTCAATGCAGTGTAAAGGAGCAACAAAATTATGATACAATAGAACTTGGATAGAAGCAGAATAACATCACACACTAATTCATTAATCACAATATGGACAAATAAATAATACAATGGTGAGGATTTGAATGCCAAGGTGGCAATTCAAATTAGCCTACATGGGCATGGATAAACTGCACTAGGAGTCATCATCATCATTAGTGGAGTGTCATCAAAGCACAATTGGGAGTCCTGATCATCATCAGTGGAGTCATCAATGCACAAGTAACTGTCAACCAGATGTTAAACTGAGTCTAACTGAGTGTGGTAGGTGTAACTGGCACATGGAAGCACTAATGTAGTGAAGGAGGCTCAGTGGAGGGCGCATGAGGAGGTAACTGGAGTCAGAATAGGAAATCTAGTCTCACTGAAGGTCCATCAGAGTGATACAGTCAGTTGAGGAGTCAATCTAACCTTAAATCAAGGAAAGATCTAAAGATAACTCAACTAATTGAAGTGAAACTGAGTGGTAGGTGAGAGAGGGCGGTTCCTTTCATAAGTGGTAGGTGAAAGGAGGGCGCACTAAGCACTAGGAGGGCTAAAAATTATCAGAAAGAAGCTCTTGGGGCTAGCTAACTGAGGGCTAGGTGCTGGGACTGATGACTAGGATGCATGCAATTGCATGACTGCATGCAAAAATGCATGCATGACTGAAATGCAAAAAATGATCATGCTGGTAGGACTAGGATGGAGTATAGGAATATCCCAACACCCCCCCTTAATCCATCCCGGGCCCTAGTAACTGAGACCAAAGGTCACCCAATACAATGAATAATAAATAACAGTCCATAAACCGAGGAAATGGGGAAAACCTCATGGGAAAATACCCCCCTCAAAATAGACTGTAGGGCATACCAAAATAAATGCTACAAACTCAAGCAGGTGTGATGCTTGGTCATATGTCTAGAGGTACCTTCTTCTTGGGAATAAGTGGATCATGCTCAAAAAGAATGTGCTTGTACTTGCTCTTCAGATCGAATGTGATGAGAACAAATCCAGAGGTATGAGGATGATCCTGGAACCTGTGATTCGAATCAGCTGAAGTAGGATCAAATCCATGAATGTGTAGATAGTATTTTGTTTTCTCCTTTGAATCATCATAGGTGAGATTATGCCCAAAAGAACCATCACGTGATAGTGATTGCTTGGAATCCAAATCAGATCCAAGACTTGAAAAATGGTTTCTTGAGATCTCCTTTGAACCATTAGATGTGAGATCAAAACGATGAAATGCATGAGAAATTATCCCAAGCGAATGACAATGCCCTACATCTTCACTAAACTTCTGAGAGCATGTACAAATGATCTTACAGTAGTACATAAGAGGCGAGTGATCAAGGAGAGTGATTGCATTACCTCCAATTGCTTATTTAACCTCTGAAACATTCATGAGATCATCATTATGCAAACCAACAGACTCTTGTGCAAGAGAGGATTTAAGAACCTCTGTAGTTTCTAGAGTGTGAGATGGCATAGAATTCGAAATAGAAGATATTGAGAGCATGAGTGTAGAATCTGCAAGTTCTTATTCTTTGTGGACAACTTCATTATGAGATATGTTTGATACTTATTCATGATTAGAGAGACCATCGAGGAGGGCGAATGCATCACTGGGCTTGCTCTCGAAATTGTTTGGACCAATCCCTTCATTATGTTTTCCAAATCTTTCATCTAGATGAGCCCATAGCTCTTTTGGAGATTCAGCAGAAAGGAAGTGGGGTACCATGCAACGAGACATAGCATACATCATGGCTGCATAGGCTCTATCACCTTCATTTAACCAATCATTCTCTTCTTCAGAGGATTCGAACTCTCTTTCAAAACAATAATGAAAGAGACCATGTCTCTTCAAATGTGCTATCATCTTTGGTTTCCATTCATCATAGTTGAATGGAGAAAGAGGAGTAATTCCTTCTGGATTCATGGAAGTTGTTTCAAAAGTCCTGCAAAAAACAATATAAAATGTCTACAACTGCTACTGCTGCAACTGCTACACTCGAAATCTTGTTAATAACTTGCAAAAAAATCTCAGGAATGGAGATAGACAATACTCTCAACATGCTCTGATACCAGGTGAAAATCCTCACAGCATATCTAAGAGCTGATGTATACCTCACAAGAAATATTAAGATTAAGCATGAAAATAGAAGAAGAGTGGTCAATGCAGTGTAAAGGAGCAACAAAATTATGATACAGTAGAACTCGGATAGAAGCAGAATAACATCACACACTAATTCATTAATCACAATATGGACAAATAAATAATACAATGGTGAGGATTTGAATGCCAAGGTGGCAATTCAAATTAGCATGCATGGGCATGGCTAAACTGCACTAGGAGTCATCATCATCATCAGTGGAGTGTCATCAAAGCAAAACTGGGAGTCCTGATCATCATCAGTGGAGTCATCAATGCACAAGTAACTGTCAACCAGATGTTAAATTGAGTCTAACTGAGTGTGGTAGGTGTAACTGGCACATGGAATAACTAATGTAGTGAAGGAGGCTCAGTGGAGGGCGCATGAGGAGCTAACTGGAGTCAAAATAGGTAGTCTAGTCTCACTGGAGGTCCATCGGAGTGATACAGTCAGTTGAGGAGTCAATATAGCCTTAAATCAAGGAAATATCTAAAGATAACTGAACTAACTGAAGTGCAACTGAGTGGTAGGTGAGAGAGGGCGCCTTTCACAAGTGGTAGGTGAAAGGAGGGCGCACTAAGCACTAGGATGGCTAAAAATGATTAGAAAGAAGCTCTCGGGGCTAGCTAACTGAGGGCTAGGTGTTGGGACTGATGACTGGGATGCATGCAATTGCATGACTGCATGCATGACTAAAATGCAAAAAATGATAATGTTGGTAGGACTAGGATGGAGTATAGGAATATCCCAACAGTACGGAAGTAGCCATGTGGAAACCTACTACCATGGCTCAGAACTCCAACATAGATAGGAAGGTAAAGAAGAATATTGACATGGGAAAACAAGCTCAAGCATAGGAACCCAAGGGAATATTTGTACCTTATTGTACAAGGCAGGTTGGAGGTAGAAGATTCAACTATCGAGGAGGTCACTCTGGGGTGGCCAGCGTACCATGTATTTCAGCTGCCACCACCCCTTCAAAATCCCCTCGTGGTAGGGGGGAAATATTCGACCCACAGAAAAGGAAAGGCAACAACCAAGGCAGAGGTCGAGGTGGTCGGGGAAGCTCAAACTACATAGCTCCGGTATGCATTAAATGTTTTGAATGTTAGGGTCCCCATTACAGACGAGATTGCCCAAAAAGACTGGAAAGGGAAGGACAAAACAGGGCAGGAACTCAAGGAGGTCAATCATAGGGTCAACACCGAATTCATGTTGCAGTCAACCATCACCAAGAAGAGCACCAAGCTACAGTGATGGAGTCTCCAAGTATGATAAAAATCATTCCATTGACTATTCCCATAGACCCGAGGGTGAATGATAGATTCATTTCTCCTTCCGCACTGCAAAAATGTGGGTTGGCAGCCCGAGCTCAAACTGATTTTGACCATATAGAGATGGCTTTAGGATGAAAACAATCAGTAGGGATTTTGGTAAAGAATTGTATAGTTAAAATAGGGAATTTCTGTACTAAGATGAGTTTGTATAGCACTACCCTAGGGGCTTATGACATAATAGTGGGAATGGATTGGTTGGAATCTCATTGAGCCTTAGTGGATTGCTATGAGAAGAAGGTCTTTTGCATCGATGACCTCGAAAAACCAGTAGTGATTGAAGGGATTAAACGTGATGTTTCCTTATGTCTCATCGCAACAACAAAGGTAAAGAAGTGTATAAGGAAAGGATGCAAAATCTATATTGTAGAAGCTGTTGACATTAGCCCAAACCCAAAATTGGAAACTCACCCAATCCTCTATGAATTTGCAGATGTGTTCCCTCCTGAACTACCTGGATTACCACCTATTCAAGAATTTGACTTCACCATTTCCTTAAAACCTGGTACTGAACCCATATCCAAGACACCCTATCGGATGACTATGCCAGAACTCAATGAATTGAGTATTCAACTCAAGGAACTCATCGATCAGGGAATGATCAAGACAATATAGATTAGCCTGCTTCAACATGGTCTTGTTTCTGTTTCTGCTCTAGTTCCCTATCTTGGCTTTGGTCTAGGTTTTGGCCCAGATTTTGATTTTGAATTTGACCTGCTACCCATTCCTTGAGCATACTAGATACTTCACCCAAGGAGCGTAAAATAGCTTACTTTACTGGAGTACCAGCCTCAGGCGACGCAAGTACTTGCCTTCTTCATTTTGGAGCCATGAGTTACTGCAATTCAAGGCACGGAGGGTCATTAAAACTTGCGTATTATGTCTATCATCCATCTATCTCCTACAACTCTTCTCAATTGTGCCAGCCTAATGTTATTAATATCTAATACTATTATCAAATGTTTCAAACATTAATTAATTAAGACATTAATTTCAAATAACCTTATAATATTAGTAACATTATATTTTCAAAATATTTTAAAATAGCATTATATATATTTTTTAAATATTTCAAAATAACTTTATCAATTAATAATATTATGATAATAACAAAATAATATTATAAATAATTAAATATAATAATTATTATTATTATTATTATTATTAAAATTAATAATAACCCAACATTATGATTTCAAAAATTGCAATTATCCTAATACCTGAAATTATCCTAACCAAGCAATTATCCTAACACATGAATTTGCATTTTCCAGAAAATTTCGATGCATAAAATCAACACTACTCAGATGTACGCATATTACCTCCAATAAATGATTTGCTTAACCAAAACTTATCTTATCAGGCTTAACACAAGATTTGAACCCAAGTATTGATTCTGTTTTACAATTGTCTATACTTAAATATTGACTATGTTGAGGTGGAGCACAAACCCTAGCGATTTGTGTAGCTAGTATGTAAAGAGTTCTTTGGCGACCGTGGAGGGTGGAAACACTATGTTTTGCGCGTTGGTGAATAGTGAAGCTGAATGGTGCGTTGATTTTTTTTTTTAATTGTTTTTTACATAAATTGGTATTTTTGTATATTGTAAAGAAGTTGTGGCGTGTTAAGGATACGATGGTTCCTTGGTGGGATTAGATGGATTTCATTTCATCCACCCAAATTCAATTCAGTTAAGACATCTTCTGACTTGGATTTCTGACAAGCTGAACTGAATAATAACATAATGCATGACTATAAGCTTGCATGTTTCTCCTACAACTAAATAACATTATGATATTAGTTATATAAGTAATTTATCTTGAGCAAGTGGGAAATATTTTTTACTCCATCTGAAAAATATGTGTAGATGGATGGGTATCATGATTAACTGTCTAATTTGGGCACATGGGCTGTTGAATTTGTAGCCCTTATATATCGTTAGAATTTATGTAAAAAAATGTGATATTAAGAAAATGAGATTGTTTTCATTTCAAGAATTACTTTTTATCCTCCTAACAGCCTTATCATAGTGTCCAATTTTACAACCGCTTTGTGCTAATTGTACACTTATGTAATATCGAATTATGTACAGTGTATGCACAGTTGCACTTTTGGAACCACTTTGTACTATATGTACACTTGTGTAAAACCTAATCATGTAGTGTCAGTTGTTCATTCTCTCTCTGGTATTTTATTTCATTGTATCTAGAGTGTCATGTTAGGTTTTAACTTTTGCAAATTCACATCTGGAATTCTATTCTATAGTATATACTATTGAATTCATGAAACAATAAATATTATTTAGTATTTTCTTTCAAAATTCCTATAACCTAATGTTATATAGGTGTTTATCCCAACATGAAATCGGCCTGTACTTCATTCCACTTCTTTAGTGTTAATCCACCCATCCTAAAATTTATTTTTTAAAATTTTAAATTTTTGTAAATGGTTTATTTTCTTAATATTTCTTTTTTTGTCTTGTTTGATTTAGTTTGAATTGTAATTGTCTTATGCTATGGAGGGACGGTCTCCATATGGAAGATTCAATCCCCATTGTTTCCATTTTACCTTCACACTCTGTTGAGTTTAGACATTGCTTTGAAAGAGAGGAGACAACTCTTTCCAAAGAGAAGGCCAATACCTCAGAATTGCTATATACTTATTTCTTAAAAATTTAATTAAGAAATATTTTGAATATTGAGAGACGGTCTTTGACAAAGAATTGATCCCTTCATGAATCTCGGAAAATTGAGGGTTATTCATGAATCTCGGAAAATTGAGGGTTAACCCGCATAGAAGCTATTGGTTGCACGGTGAAGCATGCATAGTGATGCTCAATTCTTGTTAGCAACCCTGATGTAGGGTTTAGACTATGTGAGAGTTTGTCCAAGCATCTATATTTATGTAATCATCAAGTTTACTATAATTCCAATTTAGCCTTTATTGAATTCGATCTATGACACAGATTTAATATGATCTTCACCACATGCAACAAAAACAATTTGGGCATATTTAGAATTCCATTTTAACCCTCATTGTATTCCTTCTAAGCCACACATTTACAAGAAGATTAACTAAATGACAAGAGGGGAGTTGATTATGACATCGGATTGGTAATCAGGATTTATTTTAAGCATTCGACCTAAATATACAGATCTGCACATCGATTTCTCTGGTCGATCTGTATCATTCACAACTCAATCTACCCATAGAACACAAAACACTGGTTGGGTAGCAATTTTGATGGTTCTCATGGGCAAAACAACCTGTCATAATTGCACCGAGTGAAACGAGGTGCTCTACAGCCCAGTATGGGGGAGATGTTGTAACGTGTGTACGTTTGTCGAGTAACATTACACCAGTAAAAAAAATAAAAAAGTAATAAGTTATATTATGTCGGCCATTAATAAATTCATGTCGGCTAATAAAATAAAAAATTATGGAAAATATTTAAAAAAAACTATGCTGGCTCAAAAAATAAAATATTATGAAAAGCAATTAAAACATCGGTTCGTTTACAAAATAAAAACTTAAAACTTAAACCCAGATCTATCAATTAAGATATATCAAATTTCTTGAATTTAAATTTTAAAAAAGAAATACACCTCAAGAAAGTGGATCCCTCTCGGTGCTTGACAGATACAGGTTTAAGATGGATCTATGTTGGTCTTAACCTAATCTCCACAATAAGTATCAACTCTACACACATTTTAAATATATCCATGGCATAAAAGTTATATCAAATCTTAATCGTCGATCTATGATAATTAAGAAGCATTTCAAAGTGATCTACACCGATCTATACTGAAGTTATGATCAATTCTGAAAATTACTTAGACAGATCTATATTGTAAACGGGTGATTCCAGAAGTAATCTACACAGAATTATACAGAATTTGCGATAATATTCTTCAATGCATTCAAACTAACAAACATATTTGTACCGGAGATCTCTCATAAATAGCTTGACTACTGCTCTACACAGTAAACCTACAATAAGATATAATGGGAAGTCTATAATGTGAAGGAACCCCCACCAAGTCATATAGGTTGAAAGAGAACATTCAACTAATGATATTTTCTTGCAGATCTACTTTACAAGATGATAATCAAATATACCATGTGTGTGTAGTGAGATCTCTTAGGCCCAAGATTTGGAACACAGCTCTGATACCAAAATGTAGGCACACAAAAACAAAAAGAATAGCAAATCAAACAAATCTTAAAGAAAACCTGCAAAACAAATTTTAAAAAATATAGAACAACCTAAGTGGGGATCACAGATCTACTTACCTGGATGTCTGGTAGCTCTTCGGTCTGCAAATGAAGGTGGGGAGACAACTCTCCACCCAACCAATCCCCAGCCAATGGTTGAGGCACCCAAGCCCCCAACAATTAACCCTATGCTAGTGCTTGATTCCTCTCTTTCCTCTTGCTGCATAGCCTCCTTCTGCTCCTCCTTCTCTCTCTCTCAGCTCCCAAGCAAATGCCAAAAATCCCCTTTCTCTTCATCTCTCCCCCTTTTATCTCCCCCTTCTCCCCTTTTCTTAATTTCTTGTTAATTTTTTTTTTATCATCATGCAAATTTCACTTTCCGTTACTACCTTTTTTAATTTTTTTATTATTATATTACTTAAATTATATTATATTGAAACTTCCATATATTCATATATGGGGTTGTTACAACCTACCTCTTGCATAATGTATAAATACACACTCATCTCTCATTTGTAATAAAATATTTTATACAAGTGACTCATTCTTTTAACATTTAGGTACCATATCTAGCATTGCTTTATTTGATGGTGTGATCTATTGTTCATGGTTTATCTCTCAGGCAATGTGGTTTATTATGTTTGGTCCTAAATCAAGCATCTTCACTAACAATGGATTAAAAAACATCTTAGGCAGAGGGAGTTCACCAAACAATGGATTGAAATACATTTGAGGAAATGGGAGTTCACCAATTAGTTCAACTTGAGGATAATAAATTTCTTCCTTGCTTTTAAACTATCTATACATTGTCTTGTACTCTTATGTGCTACTAAAAGTATGTTTTATAGTTCTTTCCCGGGCCAATATAGGTCTTGACATGTTAATAGTGATTAAATGCAAAGAATTAATAGTTATAGTTAAAATTAGGCTCATCTAGATCCATAACTACATAAACTTTATGTAGGTTATAATAAATTAGGTCTCAATATTTTTGTGTCCATCCAAACTAATTAGATCAACAATTTTCCGTAGTTTAGAGAAAAAAAATTTCAAGTAAACTCTTAGCCCACAAAGATGACAATGAGTCTCTAAAAAATATGTCAATGTATCCCAAATCTTACTTCTAATGTTGATGTAATGTTGATGTTAAAATCTAATGTTGATGTTAAAATCAGACTACTTTTTAATCAATACTATATGCTTAAATGAAAGCAAAGCTAACTCAAAAAAATAACTATAAGAAACCCAAAAATCTCTTACCTTCTATTGATAAATATTGATTATGACCTTATCTTCCCTTCTTGAATGCCAATAAATATAAGTTATTTATTATCCTTTTATTTTTATTCCAAGAAGTAATTTCAAACCGCACGAAAGATCTTAAATAATATTTCTGATTAATTTTCGTTGAATTAGAACTATAAAATAGTAACATGATAAAGTTTAAGCTCATTAAGTGCACATCTAAAATTGAACAATTGTTCCATTAAACTATTATACCGTCAATATTGTTTCACTTTACTATCAAAGAAACATTATATCCATATGACAGTGCTTCTAAGATTCCTTAGATTCCAAAGTGTAGAAATATAAGACAATATCAATAATAACCAAAGTAATTGTTGTTTATGTTATTGATATAGTATACATATATATATGCATGTTGAAAGTTGTATAAGGTTTCAACATATAATGGCAAATTTATCAATTATTCCAAAAATACCTACCAAAGAGGCTGAATTGATCAAGTGGAGATGTTAGCACTGAAAATTCATTGTCTCACGACCATCAATATTTTAAAGCAGTTCAAGTTAACAGAAAACTTCCAAAAGTTTTCAAAAAAAATATTCTTGGGAGATACATAGAATTCAATTAACCATTTCTATATTTAGGAAAGTGTGTTCTATTGTTCACATTTATTATCCACGTCAGAATGTTGTCTGAACTCTTGTTTCTAGATGCTTACCACCAAGCGCTTTCACAAGAATTTCATCCTTGCATCCCAGAGAATGCAACTAGATTATGGATTTGCTCTCAAAATCAACCACCCATTTCTTTAGAAATGGTCAGATTTTAAAAATCTAAAATTTAATCAAGTTTATTTGGAGTAAGGCATTTCATTCTAGGTCTTACCTGAGCAAGGATACAATACGATAGGAATAGACCATTATAGTCACTAATAGACATATTATTACAGTTAGGTTAGGTTGCATTTGAGAAAAAAAATGGAGAAAAAAAGGGGAAAAGTCATTGTCTATCTCAAGAGTGTGGCAGTGGTCCATTACATCTACCTTAAACATGGCACCTTTTTTAGTCGTCATATCACAGTTGGGTTTTATCTTGCTTAGGATCCATACCATCAATATGAGTTCAGCTACTCCTCTAACTGGTTACTCTTCTAGTCAATACATAGATACTCATATTTCAACCTCTATTAGACGATTATCACTTAAGACAACTAAAATTTTAAGAATTACAAATGTAATTCCACTCCTTTATCATCATGTGAACTTAGTCTGGAACCATTAATGCTTCAAATTTGTCCAATGAAAAATAATGTTGAACACGCACTTATACTAAGAGGGGGTGAATAATTATAAGAAAAACTTTTTATTTATTTAAAAATTCATCAATCATAAGAAATCAATTGTGCATAAGATTAACCACAGTACACATAATTTAGGTGGAATCCCTTTCGGGAGAAAACCACAAACTTTTCTTTATAATTTTGTAGTCACCAACCTACAGCTATAAAAAAATTGTAGGCACCAACCTACTGTTACAAAATTTGTAGGCACCTACCTACTATTGACACCAATCCCCACTAATAAGCACCAATTTAGTAAGAGAAACCCATCTATGTTTGAACAGAACCAACCTTCAATTACAATATAACTTATTCAATAGATGAACATTTGCATTGCCTTGACCATGTCTACTTGCTACTTCTGCCTTTACAATATATACTCGCTATTTTTTCCTTTATTAGATATGCTCGCTACTTCTTCCTTGACCATATATGTTTTCAATTTTTTCCTTTACCAAATCTTGATCTATTCGTTATTTCTTCCTTTTCATATATGCTCACTATAAATTATTCTTCGTCACTCTCTCCTTTTGGAATGATATTCAATTTTTACTCAGATCATATTCTCCTCCACAAATATTTCATTTTCACGGACTTCACACCTTTCACTTCAAGTATAACCTCTATTTATATACATCATTATGACCCGTATTGAAGAGACGACGTGTTGATTCATTAATTCATTAATTAATTATTTTTATTTCACCTAGTTAAATACCATGGAAAATACCATGGGACTCCAAAACCATGGGCTTGAAACCACCAATGGTAAAACCATTTGTAAGATATTTCTTTGCTTTTTACATGCACTTTTTCTTCCAAAACCACAAAGTTGAAACTAATATTTCTTTAACTTATTTATTTGTTTTTTAAATATACTAGTAAAATACACTAGTAATACTCGCTTTTTACTTTTTCATGTGCACCCCTTTTTTATATTATAAATTTACATTTTACTTTTTCACGTGCACGCCCATTTTTTTATACTTGTAAACTAATATATATATATATATATAGAGAGAGAGAGAGAGAGAGAGAGAGAGAGAGAGAGAGAGAGATGCTCCCCATGAACTTGTGCTTCTCCTTAAGCCCTTAATGACTAGATGAGATGGATATTACCCCCAATTGTTGTCTGAGATTCTCAAATGTCTCTTTGGAAAGGGGTTTTGTGAAAATATCTGCAATCTGTTCTTTGGTGGCAATATATTCCAACTTGACATTATGTTCTGCTACTGGTTCTCTTAAGAAGTAATACTTGAATGGAATATGCTTTGTTTTCGAGTGATATTTACTCAACTTGTATTTTCACAAAGTATTGAGATTGGATGATCATATTCTACGTTGATATCTTTTAGTGTCTTCTTCATCCAAAGAATTTGTGTGCAACATGTTGTTGTTGCTATATACTCGGCATATGTTGTGGATAGAGAAATTGAAGATTGTTTCCTACTCAACAAAGACACTAGATTGTTTCCCAAAAAGAATTGCCCTCCACTTGTACTTTCCTAACATAAACACTACCTACCCAATCCACATAAGTATATGTTGTTAGAGTAAAATTTTCACCTCTTGAGTAGCACAAGCCAAAATCCAAAGTTCCCTTTAGATATCTTAATATTATTTTCACTGCTTGCACATGAGTTTCGTTTAGTGTAGATTGAAACCATGCAACAAATTGCACTACTTGCATAATGTCCGGTCTTGATGCCATCACATATAATAAGGCTTCCAATCATCGACATGTACAATGTTTGATTTTCTTATGGAGATTCAACATATTTGCTCAATTTACTCCCTGTGACGTGTGTTGATTGGTGCACAATCTTCCACTCTAAATTTCTTCAACATTTCCTTGATACACTTGATTTCTGAAATGAATATCCCTTTGTCGGATTAAGAAATATGTAAACCAAGAAAGAACGATAGTTCACCAAGCATAGATATATCAAATTCCTTTTTCATTTATGTTGCAAACTCTTGACACATTTTGTTCATGCTGCCTCCAAAAATAATGTCATTTACATAAACTACAACAATCAAATGGTTTTCATTTTCAGTTTTGATGTATATATTGTTGTCCACAAATCCTCTTTTGAAGCCTTGATGTTGTAGATATTTATCAAGCCTTGAATACCAAGCTCTGGGGTCTTGCTTTAGTCCATAAAGTGCTTTATTCAATTTACACACATTATCCTTATTTTTTTATAATAAGAACCCTTATGGTTGTTCAATGTATACTTATTCCTCTAGAATTCGATTGAGAAAGGCTGACTTGACATCCATTTGATATAATTTAAAGTTCTTGAAGCACACAAATGCCAAAAAACATCCTGATAACTTCAAGTCTTGCAACTAAGGCAAAGGTTTCTTCGAAATCAATACCTTCAACCTAACCATAACATTTACAAACCAATCTTGTTTTATTTCTTATTACTTTCCCATCTTCATTCAACTTGTTCCTGAAAACCCACTTGGTGCGAACCACATTTTTATCTCTTGGTCTTAGAACAAGTTCCCAATGCTTGTCTTTGATGGCTTCTATAAATTTCTTAGGCTCTATTTTAGATAGCAAGGAGAAGTTTGCATGTTTTGGTGCATTTGCTAGTCTTCTTCTCGTCTGATCTTATGTATCTTTATCACCAAGAATTGGATCTTAGAAATTATTATTTCAGACAAATTTGGATGGTGTCTTCGTATCTTTATGTTTTGTTTCTTCTTCTTCATACTCTTCTCCTTCTTCTTATTTTTCTTCTATGCAGGTTGGCTCATTTGTCTACGCATTTACTTGTGCATTCATCTTTTGATGTCCTGCTTCATCCACTTTTACATTAGCTTACATTAGTGCTCTATACGATTTTGTGCAATGTTGTATCATAACATCTATAAGATTTGATTTTGATGAATAACCCAGGAAGATACCTTCATCAGCTCCGCAGACAAATTTTCCCAAATCATCATCATCTCTCTTTATGTAGCACTTGCTTCCGAAAATTTTGAAGTATTTAATTATTGTTGATCTACCTTTCCATAATTCATAAGTTGTTTTGTTTTTGTTGACACTGATTTTCCTTCCACTATGAATGTAGACTATGGTGTTGATTGCTTCTCCAAAACCTGTCTGATAGTTTGGCTTCATTCAACATTGTTCTTTCCATCTCTTGTACAATTTGATTCTTCCTTTCTAACAATCCATTCTTTTGTGGAGTTACTGCAATTGAAACATGTCAATCTCACAAAATTATTCAAATTAATGTGAGGTAAACTCACCTCCTTACCTCCTATGTCTGATCTCAAGCTCTTTGATTTTCAAATTAGTTTATTTTTCAACCAAGTCTTTGAATGCTTTGAACTTTTCAAATGCTTTAGATTTTTCTTTTTAATTTTCACCTTGTAGACTTTGTGTTCATGTAGGCTCACAAATATCCGTATGAATGAGTTCCAATGGATTTGATGTTGAGCATTCCTTTGATTTGAATCTTTTTCTTATATGCTTCATGTTGATGTAATTGCAACTTCGGAAGGTATTCACTTGTATTTTATATTGTTATTATTATTGTATTTTATGTGTACCTCCGATGGAGATGTTTATTCCTATGGTCAGAGATGTCTTTATTACATTTGTTCATGTAAATTCATTGAGGTAAATCCTCCATTGTAAGTTGGGAAAATAGATCCCCCTAGAGTCAGTTGTATTAGGGTTATTGAGTCCCCTAGAGAAGTCGGCCTAGTCAGGTTTAGCTAGGGCCAACCTAGCTAGTGAAAAAGGTCAAGTAAAAGTAAAGTATAAATAGAGAGTCTAGCTCTCCCATTTGAACATACACTCACTCACTCAAGTTCGCATAAGTGAGAGAGAGAAGACAAGTTCTCATAGGAGAAAGAGAGAGGAGTTGCAGAAGACTATCTTGTTTTGGGGTTTTCCACTTTGTGATATTGTATTGGTGATGATTATATCTCTTAGGAAGTTGCGTGGTTTTCTCCTTTATGGTTTCCCTGAGAAAAATATTTGTGTGTCTTGTGTTATGTTGTGCTTGTTCATGTAGGCTCAAAAATATCTATGTGAATGAGTTCCAATGGATTTAATGTTGAGTATTCCTTTGATTTGAATCTTTTTCTTATATGCTTCCCATGCTGACATTGCTTGCAAATAGTGCTTAAAGGTTTTGTGATCTTTGGCATGTCTCTCACTGCTTGATTAGTGATTATTTTCACTAGATTATCAAATTTCATATGGCCCATTCTTCTATGTCATAACCAACTTTCATCTATTTGTCCCATATAGCATTTTTATTCTTTAATCTCACTGAGAACATATACATTTTTTAAGGTACTAAATGCATTTGCCACTATTTTGTTTTAGCTTGTCTTCCTTATCTCATAGCAATGAGAATAAAATTTGAGAGTGTGTCATTGATCACACATTTTACTAACACTAAGTAGATTATGTTTAAACCTTCAACATACATGACATTTTATGTTTTAGTCTTTCCATTGTTGAGACTGAGAGTACCTTTTCCAGTTATTCTTGCAGTAGCATTATCTCCAAATGTTACACTTCCTTCATTTACTTCCTTCAAAGTGAGAAACTTGGTCTAGTCCCATATCATGTGGCTTGAGCATCCATTGTCAATGTACCATTTATTTCCTTTGTTTTGAGCATGAAGGGCAATTTGTACAAGCATAAATTCATCCTTTTGCTTTCCATGCTCCTGCTTCCTTTTCCAAATTCTTGTGGGTTCTTTCTTTTGTTTGGAAAGGGTATCTTCTTCCTTTTTTGGTTTAGAAGTTTATACTAATCCACTTCTACAAAAACATGCTATATTCCCATAGTTGTTGCACTTATAACATACATCATTGTAAGCAAATAAAGGGGCAAATGAATTATAATTTTTTTTAGAACCCATAAGTACATATGTCGCCACACATAATTATTTCTAGCATGTGTACTACAATCTATGGCTTTATGACCAAAATGATTACAACAAAAGCAATAGCCAATGAGATAATTTTGGTATTGGGTAACGCGAGGTTTCCTTGGTCGTAAATATTTTCTGAACATGCCCTTGTTGTCTTTGGAAGGAATGCCAATTTTTTGTGGAACATCATTTTATTTCTTCCTGGCGTCTTCAACATTGATGGAACTTTTGAGTACATCAACATAGCTTTTAGATTTTCCTTCATGTACTTTCTCTAGTGGCTATGTAGATTTTGAATCTTCTTTGGTGGTCGTATGAGTCGTATCATAGACAAGACTAGTCATAATGAATGGAGAACTTTGACAGTTGATAATATCATCTAAGTTTTCGGCACTCTTTCCGAACTTCAAGCATATATTCATCTTAATAGTCTTTTTCTCCAGTTCCCTTCTTAAGGAAACCATTTCATATTCTAGCTTTCCACAATTGTCTTCCTTTTCCTTTACCTAGATCCTCACAACTTATTTTATCCTCCATGCTTCTTCTAATTGAACCTTTAGGTTCATGATAATATTTTTTGTTTCTTAGAGTCTATGTGGCATTTTGGCTTTTGAATCACGATCTTCTTCTTCGTATTTTTATAGTTGCTCCTTTTTTTTAAAACTCTTTTTCCTAAGCTTCTTTATTTTTCTTAAGGCACACATGAGTTCTTCCAGATCCACTTCCCCATATGTTTCAACATTTTTTTCTTCTTCTGAATCCATCATTTCTTCATCTTTGCCTTCATCAATATTTGTTTCAATTTCCATAAAGAGAGTTTCTTCTCTATCACTATCGAAACTGCTTTCACTACTCTCTTCAAATGAATCACTAACCCCTTTTGAGTAAAGACTCGTCTTTTGCTTATAAGAGTTCTTCTTATTTTCATGCTTTCCCTATTTGTGGTTATTTTGATGATGTTTGCTTCATTTCTTTACTTTATGGTCGTCCTCATCATCACTACTTTCATTTTTCACATATGGCAGTTAGCAGCAAAAGGTCCTACTTTTCCACAATTAAAACATTTAAAGGGTAGTTTACCTTTGTATTTGCTAGATCCCTTTTTGAGTTTTCTCACAAAATGTGCTTCCTCTATGTCTGAATCACAACTAGAACAAACGCTTGATTTGTGTTCTTTTTTATTTGTCCTTTTTTAGACTTTGAAAGTTGCTTCTTTTTGTGATGGATTTTCTTTTTTCAGTCCTCATTTCATATGTAGTGAGAATCCCATGTAATTCATCAATTGGTAATTTATCAAGATCCATCATGTCTTCAGTAGCACAATTTTTTGCATTAAATCTTAAGGGGAGAGAACTTAACACCTTTTGTACAATCATTTGATCTTCAACTTCTTCACCAAGCGCTCTAATGGTGTTGACAATTTCATCCACACAGAGGAGATAGGCTGCAACATTCTCTTTGTCTTTCATTTGCATACTCTTGAACTATCCTCTATGAGTTTGGAGATTTTCCTTCTTAACCTTGTCGTCACCTTCGTAGATATTTTGAATCTTGTCATAAATTTATTTTGATGATACACAATGTGTCACCTTGCCAAACTCAGATTCTAATAGACCGCACAAGATGACAATCATGGATTTTGCATTGTTTTCACTAAGCTTCTTCCCAGCCGCATCTGTTGGTGGAGTTGTTGGGGTTGTATAACCAATCACGATTGATCCCAACATATCAAACCCGAGTTCCATTAGATATGTTTGCATCCTTATTCTCTAGAATACATAGTTTGTTCTATCAAACAATGGAGCTCTGTTTGTGGAGAAACCTTCCTATCAACCATGTGTGCTCCCAAGATCTACCTTCCAGAGATTAGATTGTTTTTAAGGAACCTGGCTCTAATACCAATTGTTGAACACACACTTATACTGAGAGGGTAGGTAGGGGTGAATCAATATAAGACAATTTTTTATTTATTTAGACATTCATCGACCATAAGAAAGAAATCATGCATAAGATTAACCATAGTACACAAAATTTACATGGAAACCCTTTCGAGAGAAGACCACAAAAACTTTTCTTTATAATTTTATAGGCATCAACCTATAGTTACAAAAATTTATAGACACCAAGCTACTATTACAAAATTTGTAGGCACCCATCTATTGTTGACACCAATCCCCAATACTAATCACCAACTGAGTAAGAGACATCGATCTTTGTTTGAATGATACCAACCTTCAATTACAATATAACTTCTTCAATAGATGTTGAACATTTGCATTGCCTTGACCACATATGCTTGCTACTTCTGTTTCTACCATGTCTACTTTCTACTTCTTCATTCTCCACATTTGCTCGCTACTTCTGCCTTTACCGTATCTTTTCGCCGTTTTCCTTTACCATATCTTCTCGCTACTTCTACCTTTACCATATATGTTCGTTGTTTTTTTCTTTACCAGATCTTGATCTATTCGTTATTTCTATCTTCACCAAATCTTGATCTGTTCGTTATTTATGCCTTTTCAAATCTACTCGCTATATATTCTTCTTAGTCACTCTCTCATTTTGGAATGATATTCAATTTTTACTCATATCATATTCTCCTCTTCAAATATTTCATTTCTTCCCACTTCACACTTTTCTCTTTGTTAATATTATATGTTACCATAGACTAGATTGCAAATTCATTAGCATTCAATACATTATTCACAATAACAGCATAATAAGGATCTCTGAAAGATGCACAATCACAAAGCACAAAACAATTTATCATGGGAAACCCTCAAGGGGAATAAAACCCATCAAGAACTTCCTCAATATAGATGATCAAGTACAATGCCCCAGAAATATGTCTCACAAATAAGAGAGGCAAAAAGACCAAACTCTGGACTCAAGCCATTCCTTCTGCTTCGCAGATCTCTCTCTTCCTCCTCTAATGTGAATTGCACAAGTGAGTGAATGTACAAATGAGAGGAACTCATTCTCGATTTATACTTTACTTTTCACTTAACTTTAATCCAACTAGGTCGGCCCCAATAACCTAAATGGGTCGACCTCTCTAGAAAGACTCAATATAATATTTATATTATATTCTTTTGGGTGCTAACAACTCGACTTACAATGGAGGGTTAACCTCAAGACCTTTACATGACCAAATGTAATAATGACATCCCCAAGCGGAGGTATAACATCCTCGACGGAGTTACAATAATAAAGTACAAGTAGAATATTCTTTGAAGTTACATTAATTTAACACTCCCCCTTAACAAGAAGGGTATTCTATTGACAACATATGCATGTGTAAGTCTACACAACATCATCGAAGGGGGGAGGGAATCAACAACAACATCATTTCATACATCTATAAATCATTGGAAGTTCTTCAACATCATCATCAACAACTGGAACAACTGTTGTAACATCATCAACATCATCTTCAGTACAGCGCTGAAGTATCATCATCTACAGCAGTGGAGCATCCTCATCTTCAATACTGGAACATCATCATTTGTAGCACTGGAGCATCCTCATCTTTAGTACTGGAACATCATCATCTGCAGCACTGGAGCATCCTCATCTTCAGTACTGTAACATCACCATCTGCAGCATTGGAGCATCCTGGAACCTCATCATCTGCAGCACTGGAGCATCCTCATCTACAGTACTGGGAAATCATCAGGAGCATCAACACTTGCAGCACACATATGATCCTTCCTTTCGGAACTAGGGATCATGGACAATCATTCCTTTCAGAACTCGGGATTTAGTCCAACAACTCTGGTGATCCTTCCTTTCAGAACTCGGGATTCAGTCCAAACAACTCTTTGATCCTTCCTTATGGAACTGGGATCATGGATAATCCTTCCTTACGGAACCAGGGATTCAATCCATCAACACTGGTGATCCTTCCTTACAGAAGTGGGATCCATGGACAATCCTTCCTTTCAGAACCAGGGATTAAGTCCAACACTCATAGACAATCCTTCCTTTCGGAACTAGGGATTCAATTTAAGGATCAACATTTAAGACTATCCTTCCTTTCGGAACTAGGGATTCAATATAAGGATCAACGTTTAAGACTATCCTTCCTTTCGGAACTTGGGATCTTTGTCTAGGGATGATCAATCCCACCACAATAATTTAAGACATCTATGTCTAGGGATGATCGATCCCACCACAATCATTTAAGACATATCTGTCTAGGGACGATCGATCCCACCACAATCATTTAAGACATCTTTATCTAGGGATGATCGATCCCACCACAATCATTTAAGACATCTTTGTCTAGGGACGATCGATCCCACCACAATCATTTAAGACATCTATGTCTAGGGACGATCGATCCAATCACAACTCAAGATCAACATTTAAGACTATGTTTGTCTAGGGATGATCAATCCCACTGCACCACTATCATCAGCACTACTCCCCCTTTCGAGGGAAGTCCTTATGGACTACACCAAGCTTGTCACAGAAGTGCTCAAACTTAACTCAAGATAGAGGATTAGTTAACAGTTCTACAACCTGCTCATCCGTGCTCATATAATGGAATTTTATAGCTCCCTTTTGCACCATATCACGGATGTAGAAATATCGTATTTCTATTTGTTTTGACTTCTCATGGAACACAGGGTTCTCTATCATCTTTATACAACTCTAGTTATCACATAGAATCACTATGGTACCCAACTCCAGATCAAATAAACCTGATAACAACTTTCGAATCCATATAGATTCACAACTCGCAGAAGAGGCTGCAATATACTCTGCCTCTGCAGTGTTGAGAGCCACACTGGATTGCTTCCTGCTTAGCCATGAGATCATGGCTGACCCCAGACTATAACATCCGCCTGAAGTTCTCTTCCTACCTGAGACACTTCCTGCCCAATCGAAATCTGTATAACCATACAGTCTGAACTCATGATATCGAGTATAATTGGTACCATAGTCTATTGTACCTTTTAGGTACCTCATCACATGCTTTGTAGCTATAAGGTGAACACATCTGGGATCTACCAGATACTAAATCAAGGTGTTCACAGCAAAGCAAATATATGGCCTGGTATTTGTCAAATACATCAATGACCGAATAATATTCCTGTATAGAGTCACATCCACCAATTCTGACGAAGTATCAGATAATAACTTCAAGTTGGTATCCATAGGTGTGGCCATGGCTTTGCACTCCAACATATCAAATATTTTCAATATTTCTACTGCATACTTCCCTTGATTAAGGAATATTCCCTCTAGGCTCTGCCATACCTCGAGACCTAGAAAATAATGCATTAAGCCAAGGTCTTTCATCTCGAATTCTGCAGCGAGCTTCTCTTTGCACTCTGAGATTCTCTTCTCATTACCTTTCAGGAACAAGTCATCCACATATAACAATAATATGACTAGTTCATCATTCATAACCTTGAAGTAAAGGTTAGGATCAACTTTACTCTTAGTAAAGCCCAAGCTCGTCAAAAAACTATCAATTCTTCCATACCAAGCTCTTGGAGCTTGCTTCAACCCATACAAAGCCTTCTTCAATTTGCAGACATGCGTCTCTTTTTTTTCAACCTCAAAACCTTGTGGTTGTTCTATGTACACTTCCTCCTCAATAACACTATTCAGGAAAGGTTTTTTCACATCCATCTAGTGTAACTTCCACTTCATCGTGGCTGCTAGTGCCATGATGGTTCTAATTTAAGTGTACATTGCTACAGGAGAAAATGTTTCCTCATAATCGATTATTTCTTTTTGAGATAATCCTCGAGGCACAAACCTAGCTTTGTATTTCTCAATACTTCCATCCGCAACATCTTGTATATCCATTTGGAAGATACCACACTTTTACCTTCTGGTTTGGGAACTATGTCCCACACATCATTCTTCATTATTGACTGGTATTCTTCTATCATAGCTTCTACCCATTCTTTCTTTTGAATGGCCTCTTCAAATCAAGTAGGTTCTTTTTCTACAAGATCACACATCAAAGCCACATAACTGGAAAATGGCTTTGGCCTCTTGCTTTCTCTTGTGAAGCCTTCTGGAGCTCCATAACTCTCTGCATCTTGAATGATTTCTCGAGCCCAAGTTGGTTTTCTCTTGCGGTAGATAGTCGTGGATGGAGGTTATTGGGGCTCCAACATATCATGTTCTTGGGGCTCCAACATATCATGATCTTTCGGAGTCTCATCATCGGGAGAGGGTGCAACCTCTGCAACTCTAGGAGCTACATCTTCTTCATATACTTCTTCATGTTGGCACTTTCTGGACTTCTTGAGGGCTGCATATTCATCAAATGTTACATCCCTACTAATATCCATGTGATTATATCTTGGTATATGGATCTTGAAGGCCTTGGATACCTCACAGTATCCAACAAAGATTTCGTTCTTTCCGGAAGGATCCTATCACTGTCCCTTTCTGGACCCAATTCCTGGAAGGGAATATGATGCCAATCTAGGGCTTTTACACAAATGAAGCTAGCTCATTAAATTCACAACAGCTAAAAAACAAGAGTGTGCAGATGCAAAACAAACAAGTATGCACAGCGGAATCAAAACAACATCCACACATAATTCATGCTCATCCAGCATATCAAAATAATCATTAAATTAAACATTGCAGAAGTAAATACACATAGAGATTACTTATCTTCATTGTGCAATTGTCCCAAACAACTAGCTATGTCGCTGCAACGTTCCACCCAACCGTAGGCCAATTGTGTTAATCAATTCTCTCAACACAATTGCCACCCCCGAGCTGGGCATGATTCTTACAAGGAAATGGGACATTCCAACTCATACACAGCCAAAGCAATGGATACCCATCTCAACCCCAACATTCTCTTACACACAGCAAACTCAAGAACTGGGCATGGATACACATTTTCAGCAATGGGATTTACAAACACAATGGCCATGGTCTTTCCCAAATCGTGGGCACACCAAAAACGGACTATGAGAAAGGGCAAGTCAACCACTTGGAGGAAAACGATTTATCCCACAGATTATGGGCATTCCAATGGCCAAAACAACCTCCAAGAAACCCCCAAATCGATCCGTTCTCTTCCCCACTGGTAACCAAAGCAAAAACGCCCTTCTCAGCTTGAAAGATGATGGAAAACACAGGAAATCCATGGAGAAAAACACCCAGGTAGCTCCAAACTCATGGGAGAGAAAAACTGCTTCATGGGTTATGGCTTGGGGAGCAATTCATGGCTCTTTTCTTGCCAAGGAAGCCAAACACGATTTTCCATGCAGGGTGGTTTCCCATACTCGAATTTGGACAGCCATACCTATCATTCCTCAAGGCATTAACTACCTCAACCAACTCTTGGGAGAAATTAATGATTGGGTACAAAAGTCAACATGGGTAGTTGAGGGTTTGATGGGTTCTCTCATTGACACTTGGCTTGACTTGATTGGCTCAAGGGTTTGAATGTTTTCCCTCCCAATTCCTTGTAAAATCATGCCCCATCTCTTGTTGCATTGCATAGCTAGTTGTGGGTATTTTATTAAAATGCATATTTACATAATATTTGCAATTCCAATGTGCCTGAATAGCACGTAAACCATATGCATCACTAAATCGATGGCAAGGCCTTGGCCTTGGGCTCCTCACCATGATTTTATAACAATTTTACATCATTTACATTTCAATGCAATGGGGTCAAAATCAGGATATTACAATCCCCTCCCCCTTGGAATAACACCGTCCTCAGTGTTCCAACACTTAGGAATATATACCCACTTTACACATGTCTCAAAATTCACAAAATGTGGCAAGTCTGTTTTGTGTTCATCTCTTTACTTTGAACTTTCAGGATCAAGTCTTTTGGCTTCCACAAGCTTCTCCTACTGGCTTTATCTTCTAGTTCTGCAGGTGGGCATCGCTCCACAGCAATCCCTTTCGCTTATTTATCTTCCAACTGATCTACAAGTCTGGAATTTCCTGGATGCCATCTTCCTCGTTGTCCTGGCAACTATTCGAGGAAGATATTTAGCCAAAACAAATAACTTTTGGTCTGCTGCCATGATCAATATGCACAACTGGCCCACACTTTTCTCACTAGCAACACTTGGCTAGTAACAGCTGCAACAAATGGCTTTCAATGTCTCACCTGTGAGACTCATCATGGCAATTCCTGTTAGGACAAGCATAGCACAATATTAAAATTAGTCAATTATTTGCTCAATTGACATGGAACGTCCATGCTTTACTCATGCGACTTCCACACGTTTCATGCTTTCCCAACATACACATGAACTCATTCATGTTCATCCTTTCACAGGAAAAATAACTATTTCAGCATTCACAATTCATTTCAAGCAATTAAACACAATCTATTTTCAGCCATGTCGTGCACTCAACAATCATTTTTTTTTTAAATGCATTAGTCAAAAGGAAAGAGAAGAGTAAGAGTTTCCCCCTCTTAGTCTTGTTCCAATCTGGAGCCACACCATCACGGTGGTTTCATGCTCCTTAGCCTCTTTCACTTCAATGTGAATGCTTGACTTGCCCTTTCTTGGCTACAACACATAGTGTCTAAGGTCTGTTTGAGGATTTTCAACTAGGGAACCCTTCCCCATTGTTGCTTACATAACCTTTGGCTGCTAGGACCCACACATGTCCACTAGCACACTCTTTCATTACCACTCATACTGAGCTCTTTTAGGATGGTCACATGTCCACATGCATCCTCCAAATGTTTCATAGTCCTTGATCCCAACAATACCTACACTCAAACATTGAATCAATTCACATGTTCAGTTTATTTTCATAGGGTTTATTTCTAAACAAGAGTTTAAGAAATCATAAACAATTCATATACACATGTATATTCATAAGCAAGAAGCTGCAAGATAACCAAATACTTATCTGTATGGGATGTCTTCACTTTATTCCACAGGACCCTTCTTTGCTTTACAAGCCTTGGATTTCCTGTGGACACAATAATGAATGTTGGGCCAGCACGCAAGCTACTCCACAACCATTCGAATAGGAAATGCCAGGCTGTAATGTACCCACCCTTGGACCCAGTGCAAGGAAGGGAACCTCATGCCATTCTATGGGGCTTTTCATAAACTCAGGCATATTCATTAGATTCATAGCCATAAAAGAGATGTGTGTAGATGGAAATCAAACAAACATGCACAGCGGAAATGAACTCATCCACACACATATTACATGACTGTTATTCAATTTAACATAGTCAACAAATTAACACATTTGCAGAAGTAAATACACAATAAAATACTCGTCTTGATGCAATGTTGTCCCAAACGACTAGTTATGTCGCTGCAACGTTCCTCCCAGCCATAGGTCTCTGCCCAGCCTGTATTCTTTCAGCACTCAAAGACCACCCCTGAGCTGGGCATGATATCTACAAGGAAAAGGGAACCCTCAAGCACAGCACAGCCCAAAGCAATGGATACCCAACTCAACCCCAGCATTCTCTTGCACATCAAACTCAGATATGGGCTCTGGAACACACTTTCAGCAGTGGGACTTAGGGACTAGATGGACAGGGGTTTTCCCAAAACGTAGGCACACCAAAAACGGATTGTGGGAAGAGGAATCCAACCCCAGGGAAGAAAACTGATTGCTCCCACAGATGTATGAGCATACAGTGGGCCAAAACGGCCTCTAAAACCCCAAAATCGTTTTACTCTTTTCTCCACTGTTAGGCACAACAAAACGCCCTTTCTAGTTAGGAAAATGAAGGTAAACACAGTAAAACCAGTGAGGAAAACGCCCAGGTAGCTCCAAACTCATGAGAGGGCAGAGTTGGTTGATGGGTAATGGCTTGGGGAGCAATTCATGGCTCTTTTCTTTCCCAAGAAGCCAAACACAAATTTCCATGCAAGGTGGATTTCCCATACCCGAATTTGGACAGCCATACCTCCCATTCCCCAAGGCATTAACTACCTCAACCAACTCTTGGGAAAAATCAATGATTGGGTACAAAAGTCAACATGGGTAGTTGAGGGTTCATGGGTTCTCTCATTGACACTTGGCTTGACTTGATTGGCTCAAGGGTTTGAATATTTTCCTCCCAATTCCTTGTAACATCATGCCCCCATCTCTTGTTGCATTGCATAGCTAGTTGTGGGCATTTATATTAAGATGCATATTTACAATTCCCATGGTTCACTAGCACATGGGTAGCATAATTTCAAATACTTGCCTCTTCTAGATCGAGTGTCCACTAGCGGGGCCTTGGCCTTGAGCTCCACGCTATGAATCATACATAATATGGATGCATTATAGTCCAAAATATTACAAGGGTCCAAATGGGGGACATTACACAGGCCAGTACACCGACTAGGTTTATCAATCATCTCATTTAGCAATATTATAGGCCATTGCTATGACTGTTTTTATTAATTAATTAAAGAATGTTTGGCCATCACGTCGAATGCTCCACAACATCGAGGGTTTAGTGCCCCCACCAAGTACTCTCCGAATTTATCAAGCATTTGTAGCGCCCAACCAGTTACTCTCTGGATTTACTAAGAATTTATAGTGCCTGACCAGTTACTCTCTGGATTTACTAAGAATTTATAGCGCCTGACCAGTTACTCTCTGGTTTAACCAAGAATTATGGTTCTTTTAGGGTCCTTGCTTTCCTGCAATGACCAAGGTTTCCAACAAAGAAACAATAGTGTATCATCTTAGTTGTTAGAAGACTTATACCTGAAATCTTCATTATTTCCAACAAGAAAATAAATGAAAATGAATACTTATCTATATTGTGTATTTTCCTTGCTACTCCACAGGTTTCCTTCTCTGCTTTACAAGCCTTGGATCACCTGTGGGGTGGATGTTTAGCCATCACACATGATGCTTCCACAACATCATCTGAATAGGCAATGCCAAGCCAGTACGCCGACTGGGTTTATCAAGCATCCCAAAAATTAGTATGCTAAGCCAGTACGCCAACTGGGTTTATCAAGCATTTCAAAAATCAGTATGCTAAGCCAGTACACCGACTGGGTTTATCAAGCATACAACGACCATTTCCAATCCAGTTCTCCAACTGGGTTTGTCAGGAAATAACACCCTTCACCAATACCTCCACAACATGCAAATAGCTAATGCCAAGCCAGTACACTGATTGGGTTTTTCAGGCATCCAACAATCATTCACCACAACATCCACATATCCAATGCCAAGTCAGTACACCGACTGGGTTTATCAGGCATAAAACAACCATTGCCAAGCCAGTACACCGACTGGGTTTATTAGGAAATAAGAACAACATAATATGATTGTGTGGCTCTTTCTCTTATGCAACTAGTGGTTCCCTCCAGGAAATCCATAGGTGACTCACTTGACTGCAGGCTAGCATGGCCCCCACAATACCCACTCACACTACACAAGGATGATACCCCTTTTCTACTACACAGCTCCTTGGGCCTATCCATCTCTTCTAGTGTCCTTTAGTGTGAGCGTAGAAAGGTTACCACTTCCCATACAGTCCTCTTGAGTACTTTCTCTTCACATTGCCCCTTAACGTGCAAAACCAAATTGCATTCGTATAAGTTGACAACACAAGAAGGATAAGCAGGCTCTTCAGTATTGCTGCTCAAAAATTGTAATCATATTTCATAACATTCAGTATCAAGTATTGAAACACCAATAATGCGTTCATTCCCTTAGGGTGTAGTCAATATTGACAACCCCAACAAAACCCAACACCCGAAAGGTATGCATCCCTTTCTGATGTGAGTCATGTAGGCCCTAATCATACTCAAGCAGTTTGGAATAATAATAAAACATGCTATGCATTTTAAATCTAATAACCAGACATGTATATTCTTAGTTAGGGTTACAGAATACTCATTCATTTCACGGATGTATCTTTTCTTCATTGGCGAAGAATGGGGGCTCCCTTCTTTGAGTCAACAGTCCTTCGGGTTGCCACCCCAATCTTTTCACGTTCCATAACTCACACATGCCTTCTTGGCATAAATTTACCAACATGTATTTTGGTTGAGACATTATCAATATGGCGTTTCACCCGAAACCCATTTCCAAAGCATGGGATCTTTCCCATCTAGTTTGGCTTCTGCAGGCCATCACATATGGTCTTCCTGCAATGTGTCATCCTGGCACACTTATCAAATAGTCAAACAGTCAGCAACATTTAGCAATAAGCTTCAAATATGATTGTTCTATAACCAATCAATATCATTAATAATTAAATTCAATATAAATTTGCAATTTTGTCTACTACAGAAATTGATTTGCGTAGTAATGAGGCTATCCTCATATTGTTTGGCCCTTGTAAGTGGTATCACTATGTCCATTATGGTTTCACCCTTGCTACCATACATGAACATCCACCTACAACATGTCTTCCTGACACAATCTTATATATGACACAATCTTATATAAGGCAAACAGTTATTAGCAATTATTAGCAAAATTTTGAATTTGAAATTCACAAATCTGTTTTATGCATTAGTTAAATTCCACAACCATGAGAACCTTCCCATAACCTTTGGCCTCTATACATGGTAGATCCTAGTCTTTACTATGGACTTATCGTCATTGCCATACGCAAGAATTTTCTACCTGAAATCTAAAACTTCAATCATCCAAACATGTTGTGAGTATCTTATGCATATAATCATTTCATTGCTACAACAGTCACTGAAGTGATATCAGAATTATAACACTCAATAATTCAAACACCTTCAATTGTTAACATTTGAAATGCAATGAAATATATATATATATCATAATAGAATTGCAAGACACAGGTACATTGTTCATGCAATTTAAATAAACTGTAAATACTCATTACTTCACATCCATATTATTTTATGCAACCCTGTCCTTCCAACAGAGTACTTTGGTAGCCCATCAACATGTCTACCTTCTTCATGCAATCATTCTCTTGCATTCATAGCAGCTCATGAAATGGTCTCAGTACTAACAATAGTTCACCATTTCATCTATCATCTAATTGCATTGAAATATATATATCACAACCATGCATTCACACAATACATCTCAACATGTGCACCCGAACATATGCATGCACATTCACAACATTTACATAATATTTTGATGTACATTCACTTAATGCATAACCCCTCAATGCAACCTTGCATTAATCCATGCATACTATGTACTCATGCCTATTATGGCCTAACCATGACTGCCACTCATAGCATGCACTACCACAACAAGACCATAAGTCCTCACTTGCTTTGGTTGTTAAACTCACAACCGACATACTCAAATAGCATGATATGATTTCATATGAATGCATTGATATTTCTAAGCAATTACAGGGTGTAAGGATCATTTCCTTCACTTACCCACACCTCACCATACTTGGTAGGTTGACACTCACATTCAGGCACTCAATACCACATGCAAATCAATCAACATAGCTTAAACATAGTTGAAGGGATGTCACCAAATCATCTTTCAACATTCATGCAATTAAGCACAGTTAACCCTTACCTGCATGGTTGTTATTAACATCGCTTGATGTTACCTTATTGGTTGGCCTCTTACCAAGGCTACACAGTCTTTTTTCCAACCTCATGATCACAGATTTGTTGCACCATCCTTTCTTCATAAGGTTGTTGGTCTTGTGCAACAACGTCATCAGCTTCTTTAGCCATGCTTTGATTGTATTTTGTCCTACAACCAATGCGGACACAACTAATTATTAGCAACCACCATAATTATCTCAAGTGGCTCATTGCATATGTAAAACCTCACTAGTTTACCAATATGCAATATCCTATTCATGCACAAACATTTTCACATGCATTGTACAATGTTTATTAATGTGCTATCTGGTGCATATTCATTTCATCTATGTAATCTCTTGAATTCTCAACATTCTTATGCCATAGTTTATATGCATGACAATTTCATAATTATAAATACGATAGAAAAACAAGGGTTAAGGAATTATCCATTTCCAATCCCTCATCGTAGCATGGAATCCCTCTTCCATATCATAGCTGGCATGGTTTCCTTCCAGTCATGCAATTCTAGAAATTGCCCATATTGACAACAATTTTTTTGTCAAAACAACCATTGGCACTCTTCTGCACCAACTATCTATGATATATGCGGACCTCATTCAAATTCTGGTCATGCATCCCTGTTCTCCTATGGATAAGCTTTCCAACGCCTATCCTCGTGCTCCATTCCAATCCAGAACATGGAATTTACGTTCTTTCAAAAATGCAAACTTTTCCCAAATTTCTGCACTGTTACACAGCTGCAATTTGTTCTGAAAGGCCAACTTCAGCTGCTTGTAGAAGCAATTCTAGGAAGAATCATGAAAACTTATCTACCGGGAGAAGGTATTCCATATAACAAGGAACACTCAGCAACCTTCGGATCTTTGTTCTGATGCACCAGTCAACTTCTATAAAATTCGAGGTTTGGCTACTTTTCACTTTTCACTTTTAACCACTTATACTATGAAACGAGAACTCGACACAGTTCTCGTTTTTCTCTCTCCTAATTTTAGTAGCTATTTTTACCTCCGTTTCAAAAAGGGTTGATACCAGTATCACACATTTTCATTTTGAGGCATTTTTTTGGGCCTTTGACACATCTTTATTGTAAAGTATTTTTAATTTCTATTTTCAAGTGTGTTTTTTAGAAATTTAACAAAAAACATACATTTAGAAGCTAGCTATAATGAAAAACACATAGATTTTCGAAATTTATCTTTAAAATTTAATCATAAATAATATATTTTTATGGAAAAAATAGTAAACAAATCGAGAAAAAGAAGACATTTAAACCCATTTTTAACAGATTTTTAGTCATTTTGTATAAAAATGATACTATTTCACATTATTTTTCATAATATTTAACCACCTAACCAATTATTATTAAAATTTAAAAAGAAAATATTTAAAAAAATTACATTGCCCCCTTCTACCCTAACCTTATCCCTACCCCCCCACAAACTATTAAAAAAGTTAAAAAAATAATTATAATGCGCCCCTTCTACCCTAACCCCCTAACAAACTATTAATAATTTTTTTTTAAAATTACATTTAAAAAAATAATTACATATCCTACCCTAACCCCTCAACCAATCATTAATAAACATTTAAAAAAACAAAGTACATTTCCTAATGCCCTAGCCCCCTACATTACCCCCTACTTTAGCCACCCGAAAATTACATTTCCTAATGCCCTACCCACTACCCCATTACCCCTCACACATCGTTTTAACTAAAACCAATTTAAAACCCAACTTTAAAAAATTAAAAAATTAAAATAAAAACCTACACTTAAAAAAAAAAAAAAACCTAAACTTTACAACAACAAAAAAACAAAACACAAACTAGACTTTACAAATTTAAAAAAAAAAGACTTTAAAAAAATAAATTAAAAATTAAAAAAAAAAACTTTACAAAAAAATTAAAAATTAAAAAAAAAAACTAAACTTTACAAAAAAAAAAATCAAAATCAAAATTAAATAAAACAAAAATTTAAAACAAAAATTTAAAAATTAAACAAAACAAAAATTAAAAATACAAACAAAAAAACAAAAATCGCCCCCCCCATGAACGCCCAAAGGGCTGCCCCAGTGGGGCGGCCCTTTGGGCGCCCATGGGGGCGGAGCCAGCACCCGCCGCCCACATTTGGGCGGGCGGGTGCTAGCTCCGCCCCCTTGGGCGCCCAAAGGGCTGCCCCCGTGGAGCGGCCCTTTGGGCACCCATGGGGGGGGCGATTTTTGTTTTTTTTTTTGTTTAATTTTTAAATTTTTGTTTTAAAGTTTCGTTTTGTTTAATTTTGATTTTGATTTTTTTTTTTGGTAAAGTTTAGTTTTTTTTTTTAAGTTTTTTTTTTAATTTTTAATTTGTTTTTTTGGGCAGGCGGATGCTGGCTCCGCCCCCTTGGGCACCCAAAGGGCCGCCCCACAGGGGCAGCCTTTGGGCGCCCAAGGGGGTGGAGCCAGCATCCGCCCGCCATTTTGATTTTTTTTTTTTTAAGTTTAGTTTTTTTTTTAATTTTTAATTTTTTTTTGTTTTAAGTTTTTTTTTTAATTTTTAATTTTTTTTTAATTGTTTTTTTGTATAGTTTTTTTTTTTAATTTTTAATTTTTTTTTTTGTAAAGTCTAGTTTGTTTTTTGTTATTTTTTTTTGGTAAAGTTTAGGTTTTATTTTTTATTTTTTAAGTTTAGGTTTTTATTTTAATTGTTTAATTTTTTTAAGTTGGGTTTTAATTTTTTTTAGTTAAAACAATGTGTGAGGGGCAATGGGGTAACATTGGGGGGTTAACGTAGTGGGTAGGGCATTAGAAAATGTAATTTTTGGGCAGTTAAGGTAGGGGGTAATGTAGGGGGCTAGGGAATTAGGAAATGTACTTTGTTTTTTAAAATGTAATTTTTTCAAACATTTATTAATGGTTCGTTGGGGGGTAGGGTCAAATATGTAATTATTTTTTTAAATGTAAATTTTTAAAAAAATTATTAATAGTTTGTTAGGGGGGTTAAGGTAGGAGGGGCGCATTATAATTTTTTTTTTAACTTTTGTAATAGTTTGTTGGGGGTTAAGGTTAGAATTTATTTGTTGAAAACAGAAAATTTCAATTTAGGGGTTGATTTCAAGGTTTTCGTAAACAACCGTATGAGATTTTTAAGCCATGGCTATATTTTTAACCCAGAGAAAAAAAACGTTGATACTAGTATCAACACTTTTCGATTTGGGGGTTGTTTTTGGTGTTTTTTATGAAAACATGATACTGGCATCAACACTTTTTGATTTGGGGGTTGTTTTCGGTGTTTTTTATGCAAAAATGTGAGTTTTTATGGCTAGAGTTCTCGTTCTTAGTATATAGTTCTCGTTTCATAGTATAAGTGGTTTTTTCCCCAAAATCTCAAAATTTGGCCAAAAATGGCCATCTCCCAATCTATGCATTTCTGGAAAATCTTCGTCTAACGAAAACTGTCTGTCTTAATGAAAAGATGAAATGTCTATTTCAGTAAAAAAATTCATTCCAACATCTAAGGTCACTTTTACTGTCCACAAGCTTTTCAAAATCCCGAAAAAGTGGCTCGGAACAGTGTTTTTTGGCCTTCTTGCACACCCCGGCTCCACATCCTTTGGAGTTCGGCTCCAAGATTCCAAACTTACAGTGTGTATGCTCTATGGCCGCGCCATATCAATTTCAGCTCAAACCGACCTTCTGTCAAGCCTCGGGACACTATCTTACAAAAGTCATTGTTCTCCATTTTTTGTCAAATTGGAGCATACTGGGTTTGGGGCCCTCTCTGGTTCTTTCATGGCCTTCACTAATGGCCTCCGAGCCTCACAGGAATCATCCCATTCTGAGCTCGATTGCTCCTTCTACCCAAAAATCAAGTTTTGGGCTCTTTTTTTTTCGCTCCTACCAATGCTGGTCACGGCCCAACCTCTGTGACCGTTGTTGGATTTAACCTTAACTCCGCCAACCTTGGCGCTGGATTTAACCCTAAAATCATCGTCGCATCGTAGCTTTTAACCTTAAAGTTGTCGCCCGCATCGCAGATTTTAGCCCTAACTTCTGCGACCGTTTCGCCAATGTCACCACCGACCGTCGCAGGTTTTAGCCTTAACTTCTGTGACCGTTGCGGCGATCCTGGCCTTATCTTCGCCGCCCACAAGCCTCTGACGCGCAAATTTTAACCTAATTTCCGCCGACTGCATCACAAATTTTAAGGATAAAATTGTCGACCGCGTCGCAAATTTTAAGGCTTAAAATTGTCGTCGTGTCGCAAATTTTAAGCTTAAAATCGTCGTCGAGTCGCAGAATTTAACACTAAAATCGGCAACAGAGTCTTTTCTCCGCGACTGCTTTGGTGCAAAATTTAACCAAATTTTCGCCGACCTTGGTGCAATAGTTATGGTTAAAATCATTGACAGAGACTTAAGCAAAATTTCCAACACTTAGAAAAAATTTCAATTTTTCAAAAAGAGTTAGAAAAAAATTCTGAAATATTTCCTTCTTTTTTTATGTTTAGTGTTGGACAGGAGGTATACTTACCTCTGCAATTGTGATAGGTAGCCCATGAAGGCCCAATGCTGCAACCAGTAGCTCTGATACCACTCTATCACAGTCCCTTTCTGGACCCAATTCCTGGAAGGGAATATGATGCCAATCTAAGGCTTTTACACAAATGAAGCTCGCTCATTAAATTCACAGCAGCTAAAAAACAAGAGTGTGCAGATGCAAAACAAACAAGTATGCACAGCAGAATCAAAACAACATCCACACATAATTCATGCTCACTCAGCCTATCAAAACAATCATTAAATTAAACATTGCAGAAGTAAATACACATAGAGATTACTTATCTTCATTGTGCAATTGTACCAAACAACTAGCTATGTCACTGCAACGTTCCACCCAACCATAGGCCAGTTTTGTTAATCAATTCTCTCAACACAACTGCCACCCCCGAGCTGGGCATGATTCTTACAAGGAAAGGGGACATTCCAGCTCATACACAACCAAAGCAATGGATACCCATCTCAACCCCAACATTCTCTTACACACAACAAACTCAAGAATTGGAAATGGATACACATTTTCAACAATGGGATTTACAAACACGATGGCCATGGTCTTTCCCAAATCGTGGGCACACCAAAAACAGACTGTGAGAAAGGGCAAGTCGACCACTTGGAGGAAAACGATTTATCCTACAGATTATGGGCATTCCAATGGCCAAAACGACCTCCAGGAAACCCCCAAATCAATCCATTCTCTTCCCCACTGGTAACCAAAGCAAAAACGCCCTTCCCAACTTGAAAGATGATGGAAAACACAGGAAATCCATGGAGAAAAATGCTCAGGTAGATCCAAACTCGTGGGAGAGCAAAATTGCTTCATGGGTTATGGCTTGGGGAGCAATTCATGGCTCTTTTCTTGCCAAGGAAGCCAAACACGATTTTCCATCCAGGGTGGTTTCCCATACTCAAATTTGGATAGCCATACCTCTCATTCCCCAAGGCATTAACTACCTCAACCAACTCTTGGGAGAAATGAATGATTGGATACAAAAGTCAACATGGGTAGTTGAGGGTTTGATGGGTTCTCTCATTGACACTTGGCTTGACTTGATTGGCTCAAGAGTTTGAATGTTTTCCTTCCTAATTCCTTGTAAAATCATGCCCCATCTCTTGTTGCATTGCATAGCTAGTTGTGGGTATTTTCTTTAAATGCATATTTACATAATATTTGCAATTCCAACGTGCCTAGCTAGCACGTAAACCATATGCATCACTAAATCGATGGTGGGGCCTTGGCCTTGAGCTCCTCACCACGATTTTATAACAATATTACATCATTTACATTTTAATGCAATGGGGTCAAAATCGGGATATTACAATCCAATTTGGTTCTTTTCTCTTTTGGAATATGAACAAACACTGGACAACCAAATATCTCGAACTCTATTGCAAGTTCTCTCTTGCACCCATCTATGAGTTTCTTATCTTCAACCTTGCAGCAAAGGTTGGTGTCTCATCACTCTAGGTGATCATTCTATCCTATAGAAAGTCTTCTTCAATCTACACATATGTGGTTCTCTGAGTCCTAGAGGTTTCTCGATATCTTGATCACACCATGAGTATGGCTACTAGAGCAACATCTCGTCATAGTCGACTTCTTCTATAAGTCTTGTTTATAGTTGAACCATCGTCACTTGTTCTATGGAACAAGTCTCAACATTCTTCATTTGTAGGTGATCATGTACTATACTTCCTACAAGTCAAGTTCAATATCATGGTTAGAAAATTTCATAGTTTCCAAATATATGCATAGAAACATAAGTCACACTATCTTAGCCAATGCTACAACATTCATCCATATCCCACATTCATATGGTAACTTTCTAGATTCCTTCCATCTCTACCATGACATTATTAAGAGCGTGCACTACTCCCAATATGTCAGTAAAGAGGTTTCACTCTAGATAAGTAGCAATGGAATGTTGTGTAGCACCATAGGCTACTTACCCATCACATGCATATAACTGCAAACACACATCCTAAATAAATGTATATACACCCCGATACTATCATTTAAACAAAAAAATGACAATTCAAATACTTATCTTTGTTTGTTTGGTAGGATCTATTTTGATCATAGTCTTCTTGTAGGGATTACTGGAATGTTTGATGGTAAACTCTACTCCATCATCAGAGTTCCAAAATCAAGCTTGTATGTTGCTTCTCCTATTATCCTAGTGAAACTTTCTGAGGGGAGTCCTTTTATTCAAGATTGGAGAGAGTGCTTCTTCTAACCTGTCATGTGCTTTGAAGCACCACTATCAATTAACCATGTGTCATCTCCATGTGTCATGGACCCAGAGAGAGCAGAGAATAAAACATATTCTTCTATTTCTTCTTTGCTTGCTTCCTGGGAGGTTCTTCATCTTCATACATTCTAGTTAGGGCATCAAACATCTCCTTTGGAGTCTTCTTAGAGGACACTTGAGGAATCAAGTGATCTTTAATGGAGTCTTCTATGATCCTCATAGTCCTAATCATATCCTTCATCTACTTCTCCTTAGCTTCAGCTTCTTTGGGTTCAGATACAACTTATTTAACAAACTTGGTAAGATCATTCTCTTATAGAATGAGTCAAATCCTATACTTCCAAGAACGAAAGTTCTCTATGCCTTCTAACTTGTCATCAAGCTTGGTGCTTGGTGCCATCTCAACTTGGGGAGTAAAGAATAACAAAAAATCAAAATTTCTCAAAATAAAAAACTGAACTCACCAAAAGATGCGCTTGACTGAGGCGAGTATGCTAGTACACTTGGTTTCTGAAGATTCCAAAATTTCACCCTTCAAAATTGACTTGTGAAATTCTGATCTGCAGTTTCTAGCTTTTCCCGATTTTCTGGTTTTCAGCAGTTTATGGTCCAAAGTCAACTACAGTTTGACTTTCTGAAAGTTTCACCCACTCAAAAATTTCGATCTTGGTACCAAAATTTCGATCTTGGAGAGGTGCACCTTCCTATGCCAATTGCACTTCAAAATTCCAAATTTGTGAGAAGCACTAATTTTTTACTTTCAAAGAGAGAGAGAGAGAGAGAGTTTTACCTTGTGAAAGTTGCTCTTTTCAGGAAAGCTCTGATACCATGTTAAGATTATATGCTACCATAGACTAGATTGCAAATTCATTAGCATTCAATACATTATTCACAATAGCAGCATAATAAGGATCTCTAAAAGATGCACAATCACAAAGCACAAAACAATTTATCCTGGGAAACCCTCAAGGGGAAGGAAACCCAGCAAGAACTTCATCAATATAGATGATCAAGTACAATGCCCCAAAAATATGTCTCATAAATAAGAGAGACAAAAAGACCAAACTATGGACTCAAGCCACCCCTTCTCCTTCACAGATCTCTCTCTTTCTCCTCTAATGCGAATTGCACAAGTGAGTGAATGTACAAATGAGAGGAACTCACTCTCTACATATACTTTACTTTTTACTTAACTTTTAATCCAACTAGGTCGGCCCCAATAACCTAAATGGGTCGACCTCTCTAGAAAGACACAATATAATATTTATATTATATTCTTTTGGGTGCTAATGACCCAACTTACAATGGAGGGTTAACCTCAATACCTTTACATGACCAAATGTAATAATGACATCCCTGAGCGGAGGTAAAACATCCCCGACAGAGTTACAATAATAAAGTACAAGTAGAATATTCTTTGAAGTTACATTAATTTAACACTCTTCAAGTATAACATTTATTTGTATACATCATCACAACCCATATTGAAGAGACGTGTTGATTCATTAATTAAATAATTAATTCTTTTTATTTCACCTTGGCTTGGCAAATACCATGGACTTGAAACCACCAATGGTGAAACCATTTGTAAAAATATTTATTTGGCTTTTTACATGCATTTTTACTTCCAAAATTATGAACTTGAAACCACGGGCTTGTAAAATATTTCTTTAATTTATTTCCATGCATTTTTAAATATACTAGTACAATTCACTTTTTAATTTTTCACGTGCACCCCTTTTTTATACTTGTAAATTCACGTTTTACTTTTTCACGTACACCACCCTTACATATATATATATATATATATATATATATATAAAGAGAGAGAAAGAGAGAGAGAGAAAGAGATGCACCCTTTCTTGCAAATGCCTTAACATAACACTAATAACAACATGTTCAATGTAATACCTTAATAATGACACCAATGACAACATGTTCAACAAAAAATCCTAAATTCCTAAGAGTCTTGGATATTTATCAGTAGGTAAAGAGATCCCTCATACCATTAAAGAGATCCCTCATACCATTAATCAATTATTAATGGTATCCATTAATACTTTTATATAAAATTTAAATCAAAGAGATCCCTCATACCATTAATAATTGATTAATGGTATCCATTAATACTTTTATATAAAATTTAAATCAAGGGCACTAGCTAATGATGAGATAAAACAAAATGTATCACAACTATCAATATAATTATGGGATTTTTATAAAACAATTTCAATCATGTAGTACATATTTAAAATTTTAAAAATAAATCAATGGTACTGAGATGTATCAATATAATTATGGGATTTTTATAAAACAATTTCAATCATGTAGTACATATTTAAAATTTTGAAAATAAATCGATGTTACTTAGATGTATGTGCATGGGACAGTGGCAACTAAATTCCCCAAAATGGTGTCTCTCACATATGGATGCTCAATCAAAACCTATGTTGTACACATCAACATCAGCCATCTCCCAATCTATTATGGTCTTGCCATATAGTTGTGAACTACAACTGATTTTTTTTAATTATGAGCCACTAATGCATATGCACTTGGAAAATTACTAAAATGGAGAAGAGGTACAAATTTCGTCATAGTTTTTGTTCCATTCAAATTATAATTTGATTATAAAGTTACGACATACCCACTGATGTGAGATGTCAAGAAAAACGTGTTAAAGGAGTAGGACTATGGATACCTTCTTCAACTTTTTATGGAGACCAACATAAGTCAAATTCGTAAAATTCAACTAGTGTGGCATACAATCAGCTAAAGCTACACCACAAAATTTAATGTAAGAAAATATAGCTAAAGTGTTTTCTACTAGTAAATTCATTATCATAAGCTATAATTAGGAAAGACAAACCACATTTCAGATATGAGCTAGCCAAACTGATTATACTCCATGGATACACTTGTCATCTCAAGATGGATTTCTTGGTTCCCACTAAAAATGATTAGACAATAAAAAGCTAGACATCTAAGGGAAATAAAAATATTTAATTGCCGGCAAAAGGACCTCTAACCATGAAACATGCAACAAATCATTTAGTTCACTAACTGCTCCCATTATATATTTTGGTTAAACGTTGCACAAGCACATATGACATTACATTTAATATGGGAATAGAGAGGATATTAAATAAACAACAATGAAATCTACTTCAAAGAATATACTAATTATAGAAGTGACCTAGGGCAGATAAGGGTAAAATTATAATAAAATAATAATAATTTAATAAAGGTTCACAACCTAGCTAGATGTCAAATTGACCGATGAGACCCCTCATTTACAGGACAAGGGATCCCCTTTGCATGGTGATTTGACTTCTTAGTATACGAATATGTACATACCCTACCCTCTTCATATTTGAATCTATGGCCTCCAAGGAGACAACATATGTTCTTAATTGTTAGGCCTATTACACCATATATTGTATAAGGTCATATACTTGTAATTTTTAATCACAAGACTTTATTGATAGGTTGATGTAGCTGCGAGATACCTTGGTCTCTTGATGTTAGAGTTATGCTTCATGCTGTGATGAATCCCTAATTGATGATCAGTCAATGGATCTTCATGATGTATTTGTGGTAGTAGCTCTAGGATGTGGCCTCTCATGATGTTTTAATATTAATGTGCTCTCATATGGATGATATTGGCATGCTTGGAGTATATTTGCTTAGCATTTATCTAACACTTGGTTCTTTCATGGAATGGGAACCCATCAAATCAGTGTCTCCCTAAGCTTTAAAAGGGTGTTAATGATTGCTCTTTGATGAATTATTGCCAATGAATGATTACTGATGAGGTTATGTGGTTTTGAGGCCTCCTAGCTAGAACTCTCCAGGAGATGGTAGTTCATTCCACTTGTATGTCACTTGCTCATGACTCAAATGGAGCACCCTAGCATTTGTGGTTTGATTCATCATCTTGGTGGCATTGATGGTCCTATTTGGTGGAATGATTTACTTGTTTTCATGGTATGATGGTGTTTGGAGGGGTTCTATTGGAGCGCCATGGCTTATTTGGATAGGTTTACACTTGGTGACAACACGTGGTTGATTTTCCTTGGAGTACTCTAGCTCATGCGACATGTTTCATTCTTGGGGATGCTTGGTTATTGGTTTTCCATGGAGTGCTCTCCCTTTTAGCACTTGTTTGATGGCATAACCAACATCTTTATCGAAGAGCCCTTGTTCCTAGACACATTTTTGGAATCTTGGCATGGTTAGCTATCACTATTAGTGGAACACTCTCCTTGGTTCTTGTCTCTTGGCACATATTTTAATACATGGTGACATCATATTCCTTGGAGAAGGGGTCAATCCCTTCCTTCATGAGACTAGTAGAGTATTATCGTGAACGCTGCACTTGATTTGATCCTTCTATTTGATTGGTGGGCTTTGCATTCCATGGATTTAGCTTTAAACATGTATTGATGAGGGGACATCCTAGCTTAAAGGACTCTCACTAATGTGTGGACATCACTTAGTGGATTGATCCTCATATGGAGGGCATTCAATGCACATGCTTTGAAGTTTTGACCCTTGATGTGGTCAAAAGAAGGAAAGCATCCACCTTTGGAGGTTACTTGCACTATATTTTAGGCCATCTAGGTGGAGCCTATTGGATCTACCTTGAACACATTGGATGGGGACGTTGACTTTGGAACTTCATTACACACTCATTCATGCTTTATTGATGAAGTGTTCACTTGGAGAACCATATGTGTGGCCTTGGGGTACTTTTGACTTGGTTCTAGCCTTGATTAATGGGATGTTCCACATGGGGATGGCTTGCACACCTATCTATGTCATTAAGGTGGGACATTTTTGTTAGAGAGCCTTCATTTCACTCCTTCCTTTGCTTAATTGAGGAATTGTTCCACTTATTGGGAGTTTATTCATTGAGGCATCCACTTTGGAGGTGTTTTGCATTGTTGCATACCTCATTTTGAGGAGGTCATTTTGGTATTGGAGGAGATCTAGGGGGTCAAACCCTAGATCCAAGGTCCATTCATTGCTTCGAAGACCTATTATTTGGAGCGTTGCACTTGGAAATCCTTTGGAGGCTACACGTTGGGGTTTACTTGGTATTATCCCTCAATTTGGAGCAATACACTTGGAGAGCCTTTGGAGGCTACTCGTTGGGGTTTACTTGGTATTTGGTTGTGGTAGTTGAAGTATTTTGGTTTCTTTACCCCTCCCTGGGCTAGATCTAGGATTTTATTATTATTTTATTGTAGGAGAAAGATGGGATGAAATCTATATAAGGGCTTTCTCTCTCCTTCATTTATCATTGTTGGATTATGGGAGAAATCCCCTAGAGCTTAGTTGAATATATTTTGGTTTTTTATGGGTGGTGAATCAAAGAACTCTTTCTTGAATGGTCTTGTTGTGCTCTTATTTCACTTTATAGATGAAATCTTCAAATGGTAATGGTTTTGGGTTAATGAAATAAGTCTCTGTCTTCTTCTTTGTGATGGTTGTCCATTGAAAGTGATAGGTTGTGGTATGTCTCTCATTATGTGGCTATATACTCTTACTCTTGCATGATAATTATCCCTTCAAGATCATTTGAAAATACCTTTAATATGTTTTCCCTTTGTAGATTTTTGAGATTTGTGAAGCAATTAGAAAGTGGCTACGGTTTGTAATCTTGCTTCCCTAATCCTTCTAAATACGCTTACCCTTGCATGATAATTATCCTTTCAAGATCATTTGAAAATATCTTCAATAGTGTTTTCCCTTTATAGATTTCTAAGATTTGTGAAGCAATTAGAAAGTGGCTAAGGTTTGAAATCTTGCTTACCTAATCCTTCTAATATTTTCTTTGAACCTTCATTGAAGCTTGGTTGATCCCATATTTCCCAATGGATAAGACAGTAGTCCCTTGTCCTTCCATCAACTTATTTCCTTATTTACTATCTTAAATCATTTTTCTAGAACTATATCTTCATTCCACCTTGGACCTCATTGCAATATCTAGTGATCCTATCCTAGGGAAGCCTCCCTTGCGTTGGAGAAGAGCCAACCTAAAGAACATAAGAGGGTTTGGTGTTGTGGCATTGGCATCCCTCTTAATTACACCAAAACCATACCTAAAGCTTTAAGACTTTATCTTGAAGGATGTGAGTTTGGGTGATAACAACACCCACTTAGAATCCTATTATGATCCAGTTATCCAAACCAAAGTCACAACTAAATGTTAGAATGCCACTCCAATATTATGTGAAATGAAATGTCACTTCAAAGTGCGCAAACTCCCTATTACAATAGAGAAATCCACAACACAAGGCAATTTTCCATGAGTCTCCCTACCTTATGTATAGGTGAAGAATTAAAGTTTGGTAATCATGTACCCACCCATCTAGGTCCTCGTGCCTAAAATTAAAGAGAGGGTCCCTTGATCCTAAAGCCCTAGTGTCTACTATTCGATGATGGGGAAAACATGTGTTCATAATGCAACTCTCATGACATTGCTCAGCAAAGCAATTCAGCTATCTCTGAAGTTTGATGCATTTCAAATCCAACATATATATAGAACTCAACGTGGAAGAATAAAGGGGGTTATAGGTTTACAAGACACATAGCTTTGCTCACATGAGAGACTATAGATGGTGTTGAGGATCCAAAAACTATTAAATATTTGAAATGCCCTAATACCATGTAGAAATTTCATGTAAATGCACTTTTAATGCAAATTCAGAAATTTCAGCTCAAACATGAGGTTTCCCAAATATATTCTCTATGAACTAATCGCAAGCTAGTATAATTGTGGTAAAAAAAATTGAATTCAACTATGTATGTGTTTTTTTAATGTCACAATGTTTCTAGTGGACACCCCACCCATCATTAGAGAAACCAATATAAGCTTTGTAAGATAGAAAAGAGTCAATAGACGGATAGAATATATAGGATTTAAACAAATTTAGACATTAGACAATTAATAATAAAATAATCCACAAAAGAGGGAACACCTCGTCAACAATATTAAATTAATAATAATGATAATTTTAGGAAAAGGGAGGGGGTTAATTCAATAAAGCAATTCAAGGGAGAAAAATAGACATAATATTTGAAAAATACTCTCACAAAGGACTAGGCAAATTGAATAGAGTATGTAACTAGAGTAGAATAGAATATGTAACTAGAGTAGAAGTGCAGAGGAATAAAATCATAAGAATGTGTGTGTGTCTATATATATATATATATATTAGAAAAAATAGATAAGGCAAAATGATTAATGAAATTAAAGGATATAAGAAAGATTAAGTGGTTCTTCTTGGGCATGAGGTCAAACTGCAACCAGGTATAGTACCTCGACATAATTTATGGAGCTAACTTCTGGTGGATACTTGGTACTACATAACCTCTACCTAGCCTCAGTGATGGTGGAGAACTGGGGATATTGGGTATCTTAGGGATCCTATAGACGGTTAGAACAACCTTGTTACAGCTCGATTTAACGCTTGAATAGAAAGGTCCCAACCCATTAGTGCTATCAAGGGTAACTTTGAAAAGAAGCACCATTGTCACTACAATGTTAATTTCCTACTTTTAGGCTAATGCCTTCAAACCCTTGGGATATCGGGTCATGGGATCAAATCCTCCAAATGGCCTTATATGTAAATGCTTAGTAAAATCCATGTATGACAAAAAATTTATTGCCTCATGTTATTGAAGCTTCATGCAAATCCTCACCAAGGCAGAGAGGTTGCTACAACACACACCTTCAATTTATGACTTAGCATATACGTTAGTTTATGCCACCCAATTTGCAACCCCTACAAAGTACTCAAACTACAAACCAACAACAAATCTAAACCACAAAATGATAAAATCAACACATTGGAGCAATCTTACTATTTCAATAAACTAAGAGCATAAACCTTACAATGATCAAAATAACATGTTACCTCAATAAGACGATCACCAAGTTGTGCAAACCATAGAAGAAGACCAAGAGACAAAACCTTTAGATGCAAAGTGATAGTATTTCTCTTTAGTGCCCAACAATAACGAAAATGAGATGTGAGATCTCTTATATAGGAGAAAAGTTCAACCTTCTCTATAACAAAATAATAATAAAGTGTCCAAAACTCTAGATCCATCCTAGGGATCCTCCAAAATACATAAAATAATACTTATCCTCAACGAGTCATCAAGGAGAGAGGGCACTCCCATCAAAACATGGTTAAATGGTGATAAATGTTATAAGAGATGGCCCAAGGACGGTGCTCCATCACAAATGGTCCAAAAAAGCACGCATGACAAAATTACAATGCGGCATTTTAAACAATAGTTCTGCATTTTCTAATTTTCTCAATATTTATCTAATTTTCTATTATAACCACTTTTCGAAAATCCTGTGGCCATTCTACATCCAATGAGGTTGAGATGGCACAATTATGGGCAATCTGCCAAAAGATAAATGCTCATGAAGTTAGGACACCCCTCCAGGTGTGCAAGGAACATAACAAAGTGTAGCGCTCCAGATATAGGTGCCTAATGATCATCCAACATACCAATCCAGTCATAGCATGTGTAAATAAAATCACTCTAGTGTAATAAAGTTAACCATCATCAAAACTTGGGAAAATGTTCATCTAATATGACAATAATACACAAGATATAAGTTACAAACACACTTTATCTAATAACTCAATGAAAATAATTTTACTCGTCTAAGTCTAACATTAGTGTAACCCTTGAAAGCCTTTTACATGTGTTAGTCCTAAGACATCATGCATAGCTTAGCTTACACAAGTCAAATGAGGGTGTATAAAGTGAACTACGTACACAAGGGAGAAAAGGGATCTTTGTGAAATAACGATCCTAGTAACATGAATGTGTTGGTATATCCTTACTTTTCAAGAGTTAGGATTTTTTATGTTTCTTCCACATGTATGCCAAAGGAAGTGTTGGCATGGGTCATCCATCCTCGCGCATTCATATTGTGATCCCTTTTATTTTCATTTTCCTTTGATATTTCAATTATTTGCATTTCATTTAGCCCTTTCATTGTCTTAGTCCCTTTATCTTCATATATGGATTAGACAACCTAGGACAAGGGAACCTAGCTTTTGCAATGGGGAGGATCTCCCATGATATGGTCCATTTGCATTTAATTGATCAGCAAATCCCTTTTTTTGGAGAGTACAAGACTCATTAGCTTTCTTTAAGGCATTAATTCATTGGAATAGTAATGAGACCATTTATTATTACCAAGGATAAAACAATCACAAAGGGGAAATACGAAGGGGGTGGGTGAATTGGTCAGTGAGGTAAAAAATGGCCAAGTAAAATATGATGAGATGAATGTAAATCACTTGACTTAGTTCAGCAATGTACAAATTAATATCCTACTAACACACTTATTGGGCTACAAGAACCACATTAAGGTTAGACTAGGAGACAAGCAACAGTTTAAGTATACGAGTCATCATAAAGCATATATGTAACATCTCATGCTAGCATACTGTCATATCAGAAAACATACTAAGAGTAAATTAAGGTTAGAAAATATCACATCACTCGAGGATCGGGCACTATCTTTAATTGGGCATATCAAAGCACATGGACCATATGACAAGGTTGGAGGATCTCTGACACATGATCAATGGTGAAACCACAGATCTCACATCAAAACCTTTGATCAAAGTCACCCCTATTGAAAAGGTGGTAACACATGCATATAGGTCCTAGAGTGAAGACCTAAAACTACTTATGATTAACAGGTTAACAACCCAAGACCTAAGGAAATAGGTTAACAACAAGTTAACAACCCAAGACCTAGAGGCATCTACCAAGAGTAGAAATCTACTCCTTTATGGACCACTAGTGGGTTATTTCAAGTGGTGTGGTTTTCCTTGAATAATGGTGATATGGAAGCTCGCATTCGTGGATAGTAGCCAGTGACGGTTGTCCTCACTGCCAATTTGACAATTGATTTATGATAGGTTTTGCCACCTTCGAAGAAGAGAGGTAAAGAGGTGAAAAATTTGTGAGATGCAAACAAGAGAGGGCTTGGAGAAGTGTTAGATGAAGGGGAGAGGACAAAAGAATGAATAAAATGTATATATTGAAAAATGAAACAAAGACTTCAGAATTCATGACTAAATTAGCTAACAAAATAAAATCATTCAAAAAGAAGAGCAATGGCTAAAGACACTAGCTACACAATGAAAAGAAGACAAAAAAATTCAAAGAGAATTTTAAGTTGAAAATGATTGATTAGACCAAATCTCTTGCATCAACTAAGGTAATGGATAAAGAAAAGGGGGATTAACGAGAAATAAAACACTTAAAGGAAGAAGAGTAATAAGCGATAAATGACTAATGACAAAGCCGATGATAGGATTACAAAAATGTATAAGTTTATCACCATCTTTTCTATTGAAATTGTTAGGATGTTTTTTAATTCCAAGGGCTTCCCTAATTATGTGTGATGACTATTGGAGCACTAAAAGGCTAGGATTTTGGCTTGGTCAAAGCAAATGAGGTGTTTAGTATTATATGAATGTTCTAGAATAGCTGATTTTGAAAGAAAATTATGAAATGTATATGTAATATGTTCTTTGAGTCGGGTTTGTATAGACCTACCAATTTGGTTCATGTAAGATTTGCCATTGAAGAAGCGAATTTAGTAAATTCCTTGAGAGATCATGGGTTCATATTTATCTTCAATGCTTCCTAATAATTGTTTTAAGGTTTTAGGGTGCTTAAAAAGAGTTTTTATATTCTTTTTGGCTAAGATATTAGAAATATGGTCAGTAATTACATGGATGTAAGGAAGCAAAACTAGGGCCTTGAAGGGGAAGTGGAGTTGGGGTTTCGGGAATTTGAATGGGGGGTAGAGCGAAAGGCTTTGATAATTTAAGAAATATAATAACCATTGGATTGGAGGGATTTAGCGAGGTAGGATCTTTCTTTGTCTAGGAAGTAGGAATCTAAAATTAATGTAGCCCTAGTTACAAGAATTTTAAGAATGGAAAACTTTTGAGTAGGTTGGTATTAGGATTAGGCATGAAGGTATCTATAAATATGAGTCTGCTTTCAATAAACTTGGTGGGAAAGAGATTCATCTAATTGTTGGGTGACCAAAATATCTAGGATGGGAGAGAGTTTTCCTTTTGGGTATTCCCTTAACAACTCTACTTTGAGGATACTTGGGAGTAATTTATTGATATATGAGGCCATTGTTTTTTAATAAGGCCTATTATATAGTTAGTTGATAGTTATTCAATGTAAAAGGGTCCTCTTTTTTAATTAAGGCCCACTAGGTGGTTGGCCCTCTTTAATAGTGGGACCACCAAATAGTTAGGGTTTATCTTATTCATGCACTGTATATAGAGTATAAGGTTATGTAATGTGATCAAGGATTGTTATTGTATTTGGATCTCTATTCAAAGGAGGTTGCCCCCTCGAAGAGGCAAGTGAACATTGCTCTCTCTTTTGGATATCACTAATACAAGGGTTATTCTCAGGTTTAACCTATTGCTCTCTTCTATTTTCTATTCAACACACATTTTATTATTTTTCTCTATAACTCTAGGGTTAAGTACATTACAAAGAATGACAACATTAGGATTATCATTAAGCCAATGAAGGGCTTGAAGTTCTTCTTTGGAGAGGTTTGATTTGGGAAGTTTCCCATAACAAATGATTTGGTCACAATCTTGCTTGATATCTTCTATTTCATGAGTAGGAAGGTGGTGAGTCATGGACTCAATGGAGCAAAAAAATGTCCTCAACAAGATTGTGATGAAAGGAAACAACATAATTAAACCCTTTTTGAAGAAAAATAATGTTGAGTGGATCCAATTCAAGAGAGGTAAGATTAATGGCCATGGAAGAAGAGGGTGTGGATGGGGTCGAAGCAGGTGGAAGGGTGGGTAAAGAAGGTACATTAGAAAGTGGTTGGGGAGATAAGGAGACATTGTAATATAGGGTACAATTAGAACTAGAATTTGAAATTATAATGTTATTGTCAAATTTGGGGTTAAATGAATTAACATTTAAATTGGAAATTGTAATTAGATTGGCCAATTGAAAGAAGGAACTAGAGTTTGAATTAAGATTCATAAAATTATCCTATAAATCTCTAAAGGAATTAAAAAATAAAGAGGTTTAGAGTTAGCATCTAAATTTAAATGGTTAGGTTTCAAACTTATAGGTTGATTGGAAGCTTGTACATGATAAGGGTCCACACGTTATGGACAGGGTATGACTTCTGGCCATCTCATGGGAAAGAGGAGAGTTATTATGGGATCTTGAATGTGCAAAGAAGATTCGGATTTTGAGGAAAAGGTTAATTTGTTTGGAGTGAAAAACTAAAATCAAAATGGGTATAAGGAATATTGTAGTCAATAAACTACATGGAAAGGCTCGAGATCAAGAGTAGACAAGGATGCAGTTTGGAATGAGGAGGATAAAGCCACAAATATGCGATCTAAATCAGTGGTAGAATGTGGTAAATATATAGCATCGCCAAGAGATGGGTCGTGAATGTAGATAGGACAAATGATAATTGGAGCCACGAAATTGCCAATGGGAGTGCTAGGAATAGAGCTAGTATAAAAGAGACCCTTAGAATGATCATGAATTGTAAATGATGTAGAATGAACCAAGTAGTCAACGTTATCAAGGACACGAGGTTGGGTTGGAGGTTCCAATTAGGGATTAAACTTAAAATGGAAGAGTTGAACTACCCAAATAAATTTAGACCAAAAGCATTCTATGTCAAAGGCGAAGTGTGAGTAAAATCAAGTTTCGGTTCCTAGGAGTAGAAGGAGTTATAAGATGCAGGTGAGGAAGGATGAAAATGATTGGCCTTCATATGTGAAGAGCCTAGATTTATAAATTTGACATGGGGATTGTTAAGATTAAGAAATTTGCATTTATGTTTTGCATAAATAAAATCAAATTATTATGAGCTACAATAGAGGGTTCAAGGGAGGGTTCAAGCAATTTGCATTCCAGGATATAAAGATGCTCTTAACAATTATTTTATCGATAACTCATGTTGTATGCTCATTTGTAGCCTAGTTCAGTGAATGAGACCATGAGATGTCCAAATTCATTTTGTGCAACTTCAGCTATTACATTAGAGGAAATTTCTTCCAAAAATTAGCTTCCTAACAAAATTATAAAATAATAAGTCATGTATGCCACATCAAACTGCCATCTAAGCTAGGCTAATCTAACATTACAAGATGAGAGTTAAAGATAATAATGAGAAGTTTAGATTCTTCTGCACACATGATAAATGATAATAACTATCATACAATAAATAATTACTATTCGTATATGTAATGAAATACAATAATATCTCAGTTTTACACTCAAACTCACAACAATGAGATTGCAGTCTAAAGGTGGCTCTTTTCTAGAATTGAACAATGAATTTTTTTGTGCAATAGATAGCTCTCTAAAGGAGGAAGGTTAGCATTGGTCAAATCTATTCTTGAGACAAATTATGTGATTTGGCACACACTGGCTCATATCCCAAAGGGGGTTCTAGAAAAAATGGAAGTGATGTTTTAATTTCCTTTTTAGAGGTAGCAGTGAGTTTAAGGGCTCTCATTTAGCCAAATGGAAATTAATTGCAACTCCTAACTCACAATGGGGTCGGGGACAGACATACATCTCTTATGTCCCTCCTTAGCAACAAAATCTTTGTGGCAGCTGATAACCAAAGATAGTTTGTGGAGAAGGATAATTATACAAAAATATATTGGCCCCCAATACCTTACTAGATTGGATCGGGATGAAGAGGATGAGTGTTCACAATGTTGCCAATCAATGGAAAGCTTTGATCTTAGCTTTTCATATGATTGGACAGTATTTGCCCGAGAGAGTAGGCAATGGCGTATAGGTAAGAATTGGAGTTGATGCCATAATGGGTTGTGGACAAGAAATGTTTCTTCAAGGAAACTTGATTTATGATCTACAGGAGTTTGGGAGATGTACTTTAAACAAGATAAATAAGCCTCTGGACACTACTTTTGGACACAAGGGTGACTTTTGCATGGGATTTAGGGATGGATGATGACTTGAAGCAATGTCAAGAGGTTTAATTGGCTGAGTTGAAGAAGGCTCGCATAAGACTGAAGGATGATCCTGAGGAACTTATCTAGGAAATGAACAAAGCAGGGGGTGATTACATTGCTAAACTAGGATATATGTCCTTACAGGCTCCTGCAGCGACTGAGAAATCTTGGTGGTGGTCAAAGTTGTTGATGGTGAAAGTACCCTCCAAATGTACATTGTTCACGTGGTTGGTTCTGAAGAAGAGTGTTGACCTATGAAATGCTCCAAAAAAGAAATAAAATTGGTTTGGGATGGTGTACAGTCTGCAAAGTACACGAAGACACAACTACTCGCCTATTCATGGATTGCTCTTTCTCTGAGTACGTGTGGAAAGAGCTAGTTCATTAGAAGGGAGCTAAAGAACATCAAGGTTGTTTCTTATTTAGTTATTTGTGGGATTTGGCTTGCCAAGAATGTATGTATCTTTGAAGAGAAACAAACTCCTCCCTTTCAGCGCTTTGCACAGGTGATGGCTCTACTTACTACCTTTAAGGCCACTTGCAGTGTTAAAGGGCAAAGGATAGTGGGGGAACTGTTGCCTGACATGACTTTTCCTTGTCGTTTGTTTCATGAGGCTTTCCAAGGTCCTTCAAAGGTCTGCAGTTTGGGTTATGTGCTTCACATATGAGATTCTCACTACTTCACAACTACGACAAATTTGGGAGCAACTTCCAACAATGTTGGAGAGTTCATGGTTCTATTCTTTCTCCTGAAACCTGCAATAAATAAAGGAGCTAGTATATTACAGGTTTATGGGGACTCAACTCTAACTATCAATTGAATGAATGATCAAATCCAAATGCATTGTTCAAGTTTACAATTTTGGCCCTGCATATGAAGGCACGTTTAAGGTTTTTCAAGAGGTGTCCTTTTCCCATATATACAGAGAGCATAATGTACGAGCTAACACTCTTTCCAAAGAGGACCTGCACATGGTGCAATATAACATCAATAAAGAAGAATTTCTAGGAGGGCCCTTAGTTTCTTCTAAGACTATTATCATTTTTTAGTTTTAAGTGTATGTAGGTGTGATGCTATGTAACTATGTCATTCCACTAAACTATTTTAATTATCTTTGGACGGTTTTTTTTACTTAAAGAGAGGACATTTTTTAATCATAAATAGTGCTCCTATGTGGTCTTATGGAATAAAAGTAGCTCTAACTTGTGGACCTCTGATCATATATATGGTGATCTAATTAGGTAGAATAGTTTATTAGACTAGTATGAAGTACTAGCTTTGGGATCTGTGCACTATTACACCATGTAGATTGCATTTATCTTCTCCTTGAATGAAAAATATGTTTTTTGGGGGGAGGGAAGTAATGAAATACAATAAATATATAATACATAATAATGTCAATTCCTGCTAGCTCATTCGGTTAAGGTGTGGATCTCGTCAGCAAGGCGACTCGGGTTCAATTCCCCTTAGGGATGAAGTAATTGGGAGGAAACACCCCAAAATCCAACCAAGTTGACGACTAGTGTGGTCTAGGCCGAGTGCAATCCTCGGGTGATTTTGACAGAATAGATACCCCTGGGTCATGGTTTCTCAGACCAAAGACCACTCATGCGAAGTGAGGGAGTATAAAGCAAACCATATATATATAACCTTTTACCCACTTCTACTATATATCCTATTTGTCAATAGATTCCCAGATTTTTATCTTGCGATTATGAAACCAATGTTTTAAAACTCGGACTTGGACTCGAAATCGGTTGAGGGTCAACTCGTACTCGAACTCAAAATCAGTAATGAATTGGTAATGACTCGACCGATTTCAATTTAACAACTTTATTTACTCAGAAATACATAAAATATTTAAATTTTGAAGGAAAACAATATTTTATTCCAATCCATGATTCCAAAGCATTGGAGACAAAATATACAAAGTCTGCGCATGTATATACCATATAAGGGTGAATATATCAAAATGGCACGAAGTGTACTGTGAAATACATATCTAAAACAAAATATATAATCAATGAGGCTTAAACTGGCTGTAGAGTCCAAAAAAGAACATGCCATGATGCCACTACTGCATACATCATACATGTCATTTATCAACATGATCAATCATCAAATCATCACCACTATTAGAACTAGAAATAGAACTAAAATCGGGACTAGCAATGGCATAGGCAGTGGCATCATCATCTGGCTCAAGCTTAGAATCCTCAAGGTCATCTACAACTACAATAGTTGTACTAGTTGAACGCTTAAAAGCACGAGGTTAGGGTTCATCTTATAGCTTTAGGGTTAGGGTTAGATTCTAAGCTATATGAAACGGGGAAATGGGTTCATCAATAGAACCCGATGCCTCCCTCCTATAGTCTCTATCCCTTGCCTCTACCTTGAATCTCAAATTTGATCCTCCAAGGACATTAGTCAACAACTCAACACCCTACAATTTTGATAAACTTTCTAACTTAATCATTAAAATAAGGTAGAAAAAGCTTATCATGCTTAAGAAGTGGTTTTGCTCAAGTGAAGAGTACACTTTTATTAAGTTCATGACAACGGAGCTCAACAATCAACATCACCAACATCAAGGTATATAGAGGGGTTGATGTGCTTGATTAAATGCCAATCCCATACGCTCATACATGACACGATTTGGTGGGAACTTTGTAATCCTTAAATCATGAAAATTATTAACTCTGTTGAATTTTGAATGGGATCTAAAATTCCAATTTTTGCATATGAAGTCTGATGAGGTTGGAACCACTCTCAAACATCCTGAAACAATTAATGGTAATGTTGAAAATTTACGTAAAAGGATAGAAAATGAAAGATAAGGAGAATGTCACTTTTACTTTATGAATTTAATATTACCATTTACTATTACCAAATACTAAAGAACAGAGCGGATAAGATTAGATTTAGTATACCATTTAGGGCTAGGGTTAGATTAGAAAATATTTAAAAAATAGAGTTTTTTCAGTCCGCGGACCCACACACACCAACACAAGCAACTCAATCGCTTCAAGTTGAGACTCATCCAAGTTGAGTGGTTCGGTATCGAATCGGTCGAGTTGGACACCGCCTCGATCGATTCGATACCAAACCGATCAACCAATCCACTTTGCATATCGACTCGGCTTGGTTAAGGGTCAACTCGATCAACTCCACTGGGCCCAAGTTGACCAATTTTTAAAACAAGGGTATTACCATTTAGGGTTAGGGTTTGATTGGGAAATATTTAGAAAAACAAAATTAAGAGTTTTTTTAGTCTGCAGACCCACATGCGCCAACACAGGTAACTCAACCAGTTGACCAGTTTGGTACCGAACCGACCGAGTTAGACATCGACTCAAACAGTTCAGTACTGAACTGGTCACCCGATCTGATTTTCGAGGCGACTAAGCTCGGTTCAGGGTCAACTTAGTCAACTTGACCAAGTGCCAATCCAAGTTGGCCGATTTTTAAAACAAGGTATGAAACAAATGATGTTGAATTGTTAAAAAATATCTAATATCAAGGTTGTATATCTTGACGAGACCTTTCCAATGGTAAAAGGCATGCCGAAATTGAAGGTTGAGTTAAAAAGTTACTAAAAATTATTAAAAAAAAAACCTTTTTATTTCAAAGGATTCCCTATAGCTATAAAATGCATCCTACACAAAACCGATACAAAATCTAAAAAAAGGTGCAACTACAAAGTTGTAGATGTTTTCAAAACCTTTCTTATGGTATAAAGACCACCCAAATCCAAGTTAGAAATCAAAACTTATGGAAAATATTGTAAAATATTTCATTTTTTGTTAAATATAATACATTTTGGGCTTTGGTAATTTCTTATTAATAATATATAATAAGAAAAATAATTTATATTATATAACATAATAATATTACAAATTAACAACTATAAATTAAATATTATATAATAAACTATATAATACTAGAAAATCATATTTAATACAATAACTATATAATTGTAACATCCCCACCAAAGCCCCCAGCTTTCAAGGTAATTGTAAATGTAAAATGGCCAAGGGCCAAAACTTATCTATTAGTATTTGAACAATTACTATTTATTAATAATAACAAAATATTGATGGTTTCAGATGAGGAGAGAACACTGAGAAGAGATGGAGGACTATGAATCCATGTGAGGAAAAGGTGTGCGAGGGCTAACTTAGGAATCCTCGAGAACCTTGGTGGCCATAACCTTGTACTTAGCCCATGTCTTGAACATTGAATATATTATTACATTATTTTATTTTATTTATTAATATATTTTATTTAATCCCTATTCATCCATCATTTTTTAGGGTGTCATGACATGGATTGCATCATTAGGTACCTAACTAGTGATCTAATCTATTGTACAGTGCTCAACCATTGGAATAAACCTTTAATCATTGGCTTGTCTATACTAAAGGGAGTTGGGTTCCTGGTCAACTATGGGTTAAGCAATGGAAGAAGCTTAAAATCAGCCATGAAAAACTTGCCCTCGTGGATTCATAGTCGTAGCTCGAGGGTGGCAGTCGTGTTACGAGAACTATGAACACAATTTGTCCAAGGTTGGATGGAGCGTTCCTTGTCCACAACTAGTTGTTGCAATATTTATTAATGAGGGGACTAGGTGTGTTAAAAAATGGTGTTTATTGGCTCCTTCATCTTCAAAGACCAAGCCATGGAGGAAAGACGCAGTCAATGTGGAAGGAAATGTGGAAACAAATGCGGTGCAAGAAAAAGAGCCAAGATTAACACATTCACACATGAGTAGATAGACTATAATTGTCTTGACACAATCAGAATCAACCACTTACACAATTATAAAAGCTCCATGCAAGCTATGTAATAGTTGGATTGTAGTCACGAGCTATGTCCTGGGTTGGTTGGGGTTATCATTATGGGTTTTTATGATTGGCAGTGCCATTCTAGTTATATTGTAAGGAAATGGGCAAGTATTTGATGTACGAGGGAATTGGGGAACTGGCCTTAGAGCCGAATGTGAATGTTGTTGGAAACTAATGAAAAGGAAGATTGGATGCCCCGTTTAAGATTTTCTATTGCACTATATTATGAATGATATGTGTTGCGAAGTAGTCAATTCCCACTAGCTCACTCAATTAAGGTGTGGGTCTCATCAGCAAGGCGACCCGAGTTCAATTCCCCTTAGGGGTGACTTAGTTGGGAGGCGACACCCAGAAACCTAGTAAATTTGAGGTTGGTGCGGTCCAAGCCGGGTGCGATCCCCTGGTGATTTTGACGGCTTAGATGCCCCTGGGTCGTGGTTTCTTAGACCAAAGGCCACTCCTGCAAGTCAAGGAGATTCGAGCAAACAAAAAACAAGATATGTGTTGTGAAGGATATAGTTGGATGTATATCTTGCATGTTTATGATATGGTTAGATGGTGAATAGTTAATTGTTGAATGTATGTGTTTCTGTAAGCTCAGTATCAATTAGATTTAATGTTAATTGATGTGCATTATTCCTCAATCAACCCTTCCACATCCCACACAGGTTTAGGAAGCACTTCAGGTGAGACCTTCCTCTTCTCCAAAAGGATTGAAAATGCCAACGCTCTAGACTATAGAGGAGCTCCTTGTTGGCCCCTATATAAAGAACCACGGTCTCAATTTTTGCACCAACAATGGTTTCGTTGTTGAGACCTGTTCATAAACAAGGAGGTGTTGATTGAATGGACACCTTAGTTGAGAAAAGTCGGATTCAAGACAGGTGGGAGAAGCGATTTGAAGACTTCGTCTTGCAAGAGTACCAGTTGCAGGGCTGAAATGTGAAGCAACTTAGGGAGTATATATTGTACGAAGGTCCCGTGCTAAACCTGTTAGGATATTTCAATATTCCATCCTTGTCCTACCTAGCATTATTTATTTTTCCTAGTTGTTGATTATGTCATTTTCCCCCTAGTGGTGTGGAGATGTCATCCAGGATCCATCTACCACCTTCTAAGCCCTGCATGCATCATTTTAGGACCACTACAGGCAGTTCCCTATTTTATAGGAACCTACTAAGTGTTCAAGTGAAGTCCACCTGAGTTAGTTGACTCTTGTGGGGGGGTTAGAGCTTTGAATGCCACTGATTGTGGCCTCATGCGCCCATTTTTTATTGACATGCGTGACAAACTCACTATTGCGCCCTCCTTAGTCAGTTAACTGATTGTGACTTCAGTTACCTAACTTTAGGTTCAGTTCAGTTAAGTTTGAGTCTTTTGAAGCACTCTAGTGGTGATAATCCCTGTGCTAGACCAACTGAGGTTCAAATTCTCATGTGTGATTCGAATTATCTCCATTGTAACATCATTGTCCATTATACTGATTATTGGATCATGTGACATTATTATGCTGCATAATTATTCTTCTGCTCTTTTTTACTGCAGTTTTCACTCTTATTCAACTTTTTGTTCATTATTTCTTTGTGAGGTATCCTCAGCTATTAGATCTACTGTGACTTAGAATTTCACATGGTATCAAAGCCATTGAGTGAATAGGTTGAGCAGTTGCTTTCAGTAGTGCACCAGAAGCCTCTAGATTTCCATAGCAAATCCTGGTTCCATTGCATTGAATTCATTGGAGAAATCCAATGAGATCTAGCCAGGTGTGAAGAATCCGGATAAAAGTGTCTACCGTCCTAAAGCAGTGCTCAGTAGTAGTCTACCTCCATTATTGAGCGTTTTTTGCAGGTTATTCAAAGTTTTTGAGTGTTGCAGCAGTTTTGTTGCAGAAGCAGCAATTTTCACCTTGTATTCGCTCAAGCAATTGTAATGTACAGTTTGAACTCTCCTCTCTCTTTCAGGATCCTAACACCCTTCAATTACCTTGATTGGAGGGTTGATATGAAGATGGTATTGCGAAACAAATCATTGTACAAGGTGACAATGGGGAAGGATCTCGAACCACAATCAGCTGTGGAGAAAACCAAGTATCTAAATAGATTGGATGAAGCATTTGGTTTCATGTGTATTCATATTTCCAGAGATCTACTCTTCCACCTCAACGGATTGAAGACTCCAAGATAATTATGGTTGAAGTTAGAGACCCTCTTCGGCAAACAAGATGAGCTAAGAGGCCATATTTTGGAAAATGAGTTGACTGCTCTACAATTGAGCAGTTTCGAGACCATTCAGCAATTCTTTTCAAAATTCAAATCTTTGGTTATGCAAAACAAGCAGTGTGGCATTGAGAAGAAGGATGAGCAACTTATCCATTTTGAGCAAGCTAGTTCCTAAGTTCTCCATCTTTGTCTCTACCTTCCATTATGGGCGAATGTCAATCCCTAGTTGGAAGATTCCCTCCTTAGATGTTTTCACTGAATCTCTCATCCAAGAACGAGATAAGTTGATCCAGATGGGCACCTTGAAGGCCTCTAAACATGAAGCTCTTATGGATGGAGAAGCAAAAAGTGTGAATAGGAAGGGGAAGCACAAGGGTAAGGCTAAGAGGCCATCTGAACCCAAGTTGAATGCCAAGTCAAGTCCATCAGAAGGAGCCTCCAACTCTAAGAAGGACAAACATAAGGGATTTGAGAAATCCAAGTGTTCCTATTGCAAGAAAGGAAACCACCCAGAGAGATCTTGCATGCAGAAGAAGATAGATTGGATGACTAAGCTTCTTGGACAGTACAACATTTCCCTCCCAAAAGGTGCAAGAGAGACTAATTCTGGAAGTGAGTCTGATGGTCATGAGAGATGCCATGCACTGAAGGCTGGATTTTCAAAATCACAAACCCTCCTCATAGATTTAGAAGCCTACAACCACATGGTTGCCTCCAGAGAATCATTTTCTTCTCTAGATCTCAAAGATGGTCTTATTATTCACATGGGAGACAACTCTCAGATCTCTGTTGAAGGGAAGGGCACAATACATATGGAGCATGGGAAATTCAAAAATGTTTTATTTGTGCCTTCTTTGTCAGCAAATTTGTTGTCTATATATCAGATGACTCACACAGGTTCACCGAAGAAAGTGGTCTTTGGTCCTGACACAGTTGAGATTGTAGAGATCTCTAATGGGAAGATTATAGCGAAAGGGTTTGCAAACCATGCCTCCAAGGCATATGAATTCTCCATTTTTTTGCCATACTCTCTTCCTACCCCATTGGAATCTGATGAAGATCGGAGTTATATCTCTTCTAATGAAGATGAGGATTAAGATCTTGATGTTGAGAATAAATTTCAAGAAGATTCATAATCAAATCCAGATCCAACACATGCTCCCAATCCATGGCCAAGGCCAATATGGGCTCACAAAGTCCTTGTAGCTGTTGGGAACACAATAGGGGATCCATCTGACCATAGAACCACCAGATCTCAGTATCATGCAAAACTTGCACTATGTCATGCAGATCCACTTCTCTCAGAGAGGTGCTACATGATGGTGGGGTTTGATCCACAATCTCTTGGAGAAACTTGCCATGGGAGATCTACAACCAAGTACAAATCTCAGTTGTCTGACAAAAGGTACTCAAAGGTTCATGATTTGGACCACAATGAGCCATCCGTTCCAGTAGCAAGAAGGGTTCCCGAAAGACTTGTTTTGGCAAATACAACTTCTACACAGTAGGAGGTACATGAGAGGAGCAGATCCAAATCCAGATCTAACACCTACATTGTTATCCTACAGAGGAGCAGCTTGCTAATATTTTTGCAAAGGCTTTCACTGAGGAAAGTTTTTTCCTTCTCTGCTTAGTATGAAGGCTCTTTGAGTTCCCTACTACTGTTCTTTTTGAGGGGGCATATTTTTCCCATGAAGTTTTCCCCCATTTCCTTGGTTCATGGACATTTCTTTTTTATCATTTATTTCATTGTATGGGTGACCTTTGATCTTAGTAACCAGGGCCCAAGATGCAAAACTATGGATTAAAGGGGGGTGTTAAGATATTTCAATGCTCCATCCTTGTCCTACCTAGCATTATTTATTTTTCCTAGTTGTTGATGATGTCATTTTCCCTCTAGTGGTGTGCAGATGTCATCTAGGATCCATCTACCACCTTCTGAGCCCTACATGCATCATTTTAGGACCACTTCAGTCAGTTCTCTATTTCATAGGAACCTACGAAGTGTTCCAGTGCAGTCCACCTGAGTTAGTTGACTCTTATGGAGGGTTAGAGCTCCGAATGCCATTGATTGTGGCCTCATGTGCCCATTTCGGATTGACATGCATGACAAACTCAGTATTGCGCCCTCCTTATTCAGTTAACTGATTGTGACTTCAGTTAACTGAGTTTAGGTTCAGTTCAGTTAAGCTTGAGTCTTCCGGAGCACTCAAGTGGCGATAATCCGTATGCTAGACCAACTGAGGTTCGAATTCTCCTGTGTGATTCCAATTCTCTCCATTGTAACATCATTGTTCGTTATACTGATTATTGGATCATGTGACATTATTCTACTCCTATCTGAGTTCTGTTTGCATAATTATTCTTCTGCTCTTTTTTACTACAGTTTTCACTCTTATTCAACTTTTCTGCTCATTCTTTCTTTATGAGGTATCCTCAACTCTTAGATCTTATGTGACTTAGAATTTCACAAAACGAGTACGAGATTTTGTGGTGTGATTTTCCAGTAAGCATGTATAAGTGGCTTGAGAGGCTTGTGGAAACCCCAAAATACCAAGATCGAAAAGGGAATGTTGTTCTTTGGACTACCGTAAACTTAGCTACATTAAACCAATTAAATAATCACCCGACTCGAGTTGTCGACTTCTAAGTCGAAGGCACTATTGATGGGTATGTTTTAGAGTTTGCAACAAAGAATAATCAGTCATTCTCCAAGGCAAAAGTGGATTTCAAGAAGTGGGAACAAGGGAGGTTGATTAGAGAAATTCCACTTTGGATTAAAGTCTAGCTGGTGGAAGCAGGATTTCTACCATTCACTCCTACTCGTATGGCTTAGTAAATCATTGCACTAAGGGGGAGTAGTCGAGGACAATGTCGAGAAGTTACAAAAAGTAGAAGGTTGAAGGATGGTGGGGTCTTGATAGCTCCGCGAGGGCTAAGTAGGTAGCAAGAAGATCAACAATCCAAGATAGGTGGTGGAAGACTCGCATGAGGTTAGTGAGGAAGAGGAGTGTGTAGTTGGAGAGAGATTTGTGATGTCGATAGATTGAATGAGTTGTGGAAGGAAAAGAGACGAGGTGAGCTAGCCAGCTCCTGGTTGAAGACAAGAGGAATAGAGGTGCAAGACATCCCAGTGGGAGAAAGCTGGAAGGAAGGTGTGTCTACTGCATGGGAAGAGAGAGAGAGAGAGAGAGAGAGAGAGATTCGTGGAATATTGAAATGTTGACCTATCAATAAGAGCCAACCCTAGAAGATGTTGTGGAACTGGAAAAGCTTTCTCGTCTGACAAAAAATAGTGGAAGTGCAACAAGTGAACCCCCCTAGTGACAAAAGAACTGAATGGCAACAGTGGAACTAGCTCGATCTCAACTACTCGTATTCCCTTCTTCTTATACTATTTTATGTTTACCCTAGTATGATCATATAGTTGTTAGTATTAGTAGCGTGCAAGTGGGAACAATGGTGAGAGGAGTTAGTAGCGATAGTAGTTTAGTGACCAATACGTGGAGTAACAATAGCCATTTTGTGCTCATTGTGGTGTCAAATACAGTTGTACAACTTGATCCCATAGGATATTTTTTGGTAGGACTCCCAATTATTAGAACGGTTGGGGTCCAAGGAGGACCAACCATGTGATACCCAGATTTTTGTGGGAAGGGTGTTAAGGAAGATGCAGCACAACATTGGTTCCTGTGTGAAGCCATTTGGAGATTGAGAGGACTACCCAAAGCATCTAAGTTATTGAGTTTCAGAACACATTAAGAGGTCGGGCATTACAATGGTACATGAAACTGATGCGTCATCATGATAACACCCCTCCTTTAACTTTACTAGATATGAAGAAATCATTCTGAGATGAATTCCAGTTGCCCAAGTCATAACAACATGGGATAGCATTAATAAAAAAGGATCAGATAAATTCAAGGAGAGTCGACATCGAAGTATGCACAACAGTTTAGGGATGTTATGGCCAGGGTTTCCTTACCTATCCATGATACACAGCATAAGGAATGGCTCATTTAGGGTTTGTTGACGTTCATTTAGGGTTCATTGGAATGGTCCTAGCCTGTAGAAGTATTCCTCTATCCCCAACTTAGTGCATTATGAGTTTTGTGGATCTACTACCCATAGCAAAGATAAATGCAAATCTTTAGCTACTCTGGCATACATATTGGACCGATCTATATTCTGAGTACTTAACCAACAACATCAACAAGGTGGAGGAGAAGGTAAAGGGCAAAGAGGAGATAAGAGGGGTGGAAGAAGTGGCAAAAGGAGAGGAGCTATTCGATGTTACAATTGTAATCAGTTAGGACATGTTCTACGAGATTGCCCTCTTCCTAAGAGACCATGGTGTACATACTACCACATGAATTCACATGGTACAGAAGAATGCCCAGATCTTATTGTGAAATGGGAGGATTGGATAAGAATTCAACTGACCAATTTAATAAATTCGAAACCTAGAGGTGGTACTTGCGCAGCTGGCCTAACCATTAATGTCATCACTCGATGTGGTACTTGCACAGTTGGCCTAACCATTAATGTCATCACTCAAGGACGAACCAGGATTGAGGTTGATGTCAACAATCAAGGTATTCCTTGAATTCAGAAAGCAAAACCCCGGGCACCCATGTTAGACCCAATTTAGCAAAAGGAGATTTTCAAGGAAGTCCTGGAAATGTTCCAGCATTTGTTGACACCAACTGGCAAGGGAGTTACGAAAACATATTCAAGGATAATCCAAGGAATGTTCCTACTCTAGTCAGTTGCAGAAGAAAAATATGTTTGGAATTCTCAAGTAAGTCGAAAGATACCTCTGATCTCTAGCTTAATCTTTTTGTTGATATTATAGAAGATCAAGTATTAAATAGTAAGCTGCGAAAAGTTATCCATTCTCTTTCTAGAGTTGTGGAAGGTGAGGTGATCAATGTGCCCCTTCTAGAGAGAAAGTCGAACGGTGTTAAGAGAAAGAAGAAGCAAACAAGGCGAGAGTTCAACTTGACAACCAGATGGATGGATATGACATCAAAGATGTTATGTTAGATTTGGGATTTGACGTTAATATCCTTCCAAAGAAGTCTTGGGAAGCTATGGGTAGCCCCTCCTTAGTATATCCCAAGATTCAATTGCAGATGGCCAATTAGTATAGAATATTCATTATAGGTAGACTAGAGAATGTCGGAGTGGATCTAGCAGAATTAAAAACATTTGTTGACCTTGAGGTAATTAAAATCATAGACAAGATTGACCCTTATCTAGCCCTATTGGGGATAGATTGGGCATATGAGAGTTATGTTGTTATAGACCTGAAAAGAGAAACAATGACCTTTAAGGCCGAGGGCATGCAGGTTACGCAGCCTTGGATCCACGCCAAAGAATCCATTATGTTGAATCTGTAAATGAGAACAAGGAGAGGGATATTCTCGACCACATTTACAATTTGATTGTTAGGAAGAGAGATGACTATGTGAATCCTACAACAAACAACTCAGTTAGTTCGTGGAGCATTCACTCGGTTGATAGTGATTCCGACAAAGCTTTAGTTGATTGGTAAAACAAGCGATATGAAATCTCTTCACGACATTGCACGGTCATGAAATCAGTTCGATGGCTTGGTGTGGATTTTCCAGATATGCCTATGTATGATGGTATTACTAATTTGGATGGATTCCTAATGGATATGAATACACAGGTTGCGAAAAAGAATAGAATGTTTGTTTTGGTTGTAGCATTACGAGGTACTCAAATTAGATGGTGCACTACGCACAAAGATGGACTTCCTTCTTGGTATTCTACAAAAACATATTTAATCCACAGATTTTCTCCTTCACTTGCACCGCGACCACTGGATATGACTACAAAGTCAAATCGAGGGACGATAATTATGGAGACCTATACTGTTGAAACAAACCCATTTGTATATATAAACCAATGTGAACAACAGTGGGAAAGGAAGGGAATACATCCAGATTTATGGGTACACAGGTTCATTCATGGGTTAGGCCCTATTTCAAAAGCTTGGTACCTGCATGAGGAAACTAGTAAGCAAACTAAGAACTAGAGAACTCTATAGACACAATTCTGTGAAGATTTTTCCTTTGTGGAAAATTTTGAACAAGTTGTTGATGCTCTGGAGCTTATATGAGAGGTCTTATTCACTGACACATTGCGGAATGTGGGTAACCCTTATGTTTTCCCATATCATCAGGAGTTGCTCAACCCATAGGTACCTTTCAGCATAATAGAGTCACCTTTGTGTTGCGGAAAAGTTGCACACAATGATGTAGATCCAGATGACTTGGAACATATGTGACATTTGTCTTTTAACGACTCCAAAGGGTCTTGAATGATACATGAATTGAATCCAGAAGAAGCTGGAGGTTTATATACACAACCCCTGAAGTTGCACAAAGTGAATATTGGGTCAGAGGACTGATGTAAGATGGCGTCTATAAGGGATTATTGGGATGATCAAACAATGATTGAGATTATTGCTCCCCTTAAGGAATATGAGGACTTGTTTCCGCAAAGTTTCACCAAACAATAGGGGATTCAAGCTAAACCATATGAAATAAGAATTGTGTTGAAACCTTATATGAAACTTGTAAAGCACCACCCGTATTGACTAAACCCACGGGTCAAGGAGAAAGTTAAGAAGAAAATGACAGAGTGTTGGTTGTTTGTCTAATTGTACTTGTTGATGAAGCTAATTGGATCAGTCCCATTATGATACAAGACAAGAAAAACTCAAATGATATTCGAGTTTGTGTCGATCACTGGAGCTTGAATTTTGCATGCGTCCACGATCCCTTCCCTACTCCTTTTAGTGATGAAGTTATGGATCAAGTGGCTAGGAAGAAAGCATATTCTTTCACTTGTTTATGCACAACCTAGCGGTCAATTGATTGGGAAGAAATCAACCACTAACCTAATTCAATTATGGATTCCCCCCCAACGTGTCACTAATGGAGGAAACTCCTCTTTTAGGTTTTCTAGGTCTAAAGTGATCAAACCTAGACTAACCAAAGGAGAGACCCTAGCCAAACTCTCCCCAAGGCAAACTACAAAATTTTGGTCCATCAGAGGTAATGATCCAGCTCTTGTTTTTTAGAAGAGGTGCCTAGCTAAGGTGATTGATTAGAAAGACACACACTAATTCAACATTTCATAGATGTAATTTAAATGACCATGAAAGGGAATACATGATAAAATAAACTAAATAAAATGTGGCCTTTACATAAACAATGAACAATGACTCTTGATGAATAGTAAAAACCACCAGCCCCAAAATGGTTTCAAATCATAGTGTGTATCAAGTCATTGTAGCTATTTGATCTACGTGATAGGTCCAACAGAGATGCTCAACCCAATCTCTCAGAGCACCAACTGAGGAAGATAGATCGTACCTTTGGCCAAGCCACTCGACTACCCAGGTATGTGAAAAGTAATATTCTCGAATGTTGTTTTCGATGCACTAAATTAACAGGACGACCGACAAGATGGTTTCAGGATTCCTAAGGGGCCCCCCAATATATGCAAGGTACGTGAGGTCCAATTCCATATTCAAGTGTTGTCTAATGCAGTATCACTCGCATGGGGTATTAGCCAGAGTAACGACAATGGTCAACACTACCCCTCAATCAAGCTGAGACATAGCCTATGCTTAAGTAGCTACTATTTTCACAGCAAATATGGTTCCCCAACCGAGGATTTACAGGCCTAACAATAGCTCCTTGGTGTTATTTATAGACGTCAGGTCGTGTCTTCTACCCAAAAATCCTCTTGGCCATAATCCTTTTAGCCATATATGTTCTTTATCTCAATGATCAAATATAATGCTCCAAATTAAAATTTAAGCAAATATCATGTACAAATTAACATAATTCCATGGCAATAATCAAGATATGATAATAGCCAAACATGAATCAATACAACAATGAAATGCCATCCACATGAAATTCAAAATCAACATATGATATTAGGAAAAAGGAAAGTGTTAATTGCTTAGTGAGCCAATATATCACAAGAAGTAGTTTAACTTATACATATGGCATGTAGATCAAGACAATCACATGTGAAAATGGATTCAAGACAACTCATAAACCTTAGACAATGAAAAGTGTGAATTACTACCAAGCTAAGAGATAATGGTAAATTGCATGTAGAACTCAAGACATAAGAAATGTACAAGTACGAATTGCTAATGAGTTAGGATATCACAAGAAGTTATTGCATAAGGATTGAATCAAAGCATTTACATGTGAAAATCAGCTCATAACATTTAAAAAAAGTGCAACTTGCTCTCAAGTAAATGGCATGTGTTCATGAAGCATTCATAACTTATTCATCCCAATCACCGAGGTAGTGAATTGTAATACGGTTCTTAAGTTATTAAGAGTTTTATCAATGAGAATCAAACACATGTGAGCTTCACAATAACCCTAGCATTATCAATTAAACATTAATCATTGTCAACTATTACCAAGTAAAGCAAATAGTCATTGTGAGATAAGACAATAAAATGCTAGGTTATTTGATCAACTCATGAGATATGAAATACAACCATAAATACCAAGTTAATCACCGAGGTAGTGAATTGTAATACGGTTCTTAAGTTATTAAGAGTTTTATCAATGAGAATCAAACACATGTGAGCTTCACAATAACCCTAGCATTATCAATTAAACATTAATCATTGTCAACTATTACCAAGTAAAGCAAATAGTCATTGTGAGATAAGACAATAAAATGCTAGGTTATTTGATCAACTCATGAGATATGAAATACAACCATAAATACCAAGTTAATCAAATCTTAAATTTTAGAAAATTAATTAGCTTGCAAGATGGCTAGCAATAGTTAACATGTACCTAAGTATTAATCCAATGAATTAAGACCTAGACCCACAATGCTAGTATGAAATTCAAAGCTAATTGAAAAGAGTTTGCTGTAGGTTTTAGATCTGTAATCTAGGGATTCTAACAGCAAATAAACTAATAGGAAAATGAAATAAACATGATCTAGCAACGTATTAGTGAGTACTTGAATTAGTTAAGCATTAGAGTCTAAAAACACCACAAGAAATTGATTAGATTTTTGTTGAGTTTTACTTAGATTTATGGTGTATTGAGCTTATGCTCCTTAGGATTTTATATTTAGGAATTAATGAAGCAAGGAAGGGGAGTGAATCCCCTAGGAGTCTCTTGAAAAGATGAATCCAAGTACCTGTAAGATTCAGAAATTTTGATTAGAGAAATAAAAATGGAGGAAAACTTAAAATGAAAATAAATTAGAACTACCAAAACCTATGTCTAGTGCCTTGAGGGAAACATTTGTTGGGCAATGGAGTCAATTAGAAAATCTGAATGGTACATGAGTAATATCCAAGTGAAAGTCGAGAACAAAGAAATCACTCTCCTTTGCTAGCCAGGGAAAACAAAGGATCTCCTACTCCAACCTATGAAGGGTTCCTATAAAAATCAAGAGGCAAAGCAATCTATCCCTAAACAAGAAACCACAACAAGATTAGTGAATGAAGTTGTAGTAAATAAAAAGAGGTTGCGGCAATCTAATTAAATAAAACAACATCAATTCATAGAAAACAAGGTTGCAGCAATTATTTTCTATTTTACTAAGCACAAAGTAGAATTACCAAAATTTACCTAAATCCTTGTGAAGAGCCTCCTTCCACCAAGCAAAGAACTGAAGCAACGTGCACCAAAAAGAAGAGCCTAAGATCACTAGAGTAAATGCTTCAGCAGAGTGTTATTTCATTCCAAAAAATTCCGACCATTACAATGAGTTCAAGCCTCTCTTTAATAGCCTAATAGGGCGAACTAGCTCAAGAAGTGGTCAAGAAGTAGTTACAAAGTGGTTACAATTGAGTGATGATCTCAAGAATAGGATGTGCTAGAACAATGGTCTAGATCACTACTTTACATCAATTAATCATTCCAACAAACCAATTTGTTGAGCCTTAGTGTGGCAAGTTTCCTCTTAACTTGTGAATAATAGTAAAAAATGCTAATACCATGGATCTTCTCCAAAACCGTGAACAAAAACCACGAGATAAAATGAAACAAGGTACCAATACCATGGGTGGTTTTCCTCAATCCAAGCATTGGTCAAACGATCCTTCAATGAGCAAGTTGTTGAGTTCCACGATCGATGCAAGAGGAGGTCGATCCATGTGAATGAAGAGAAATGGATGGCCAAGATCTAATATGGATATGAGATAGGTGCTAGAAGATCTCAATGTGCCTGAACATGTGTGCCAATGAGCCACATCATCAAAAATGCCTCCACATGTGTGTCTATGTGCCAACTAAGCAAATCGTCCCCCTTAGGAGAATGTAGTATTGGCCTCACAAAAATAGTAAAGTGTAATCTCAACAGAGAAATATAACGTAAAGTGCACTTTTTGCTCCTCAGTGACAAATTAGAACCAGCTTAGGCTTTTTTAAATCAAGACCTTAGTGTTGCCATGTATTAATTTGCCATTATGTTGAAATAAGCCTATAGAAACTCCTTGTACGTGGAAAACACCCTAGACGGGCAACGTTTTTGCATCTGCTTATTGAAATGGATAGAAGGGCCAATTGGGTGCCCAGAAATGCCAAGTCTTTATGGAGAAAGTGGTTGGATTGTTCCCATGCACGTTGATGAAGTTTTCAAGCTACTCACTGACACTACACTGAATGACCCTTGTAGATCTAACCAAACTGAGAGAGCATTCTGGCATGCAAGTATAAGAGATCAAAGAAGAGCCAAATGGGTATCCAAATCCATCATTAGATATGGAAAACAATGAGTGTATCAATCCCATGCACGTCCATGAAAATCAAGATTGTAGAACACTAGGGAAAGGCCCACTACCTTTCCAGAAGAGACTGATGTGAGGAAGTAGTGACCAATATTACATCATATACCTGAGTAAGTGGCCAAATGGGTATCCAGATATGTGCTCAGAATCACTGGATCCCATGTACAACAAGATATATGAATTAGGCCCCTCTTGGCCACTATACAACATTGAATATTGGCACTAAATACACTGTAACGTTGAGGAAGACATGATGAATCTTTGTAGCAATGGAATGAAGTTGTACTGTGATCATATGTGTCCCTAGTGGACCGACAGCAAAAGGTGTCCATGTGGACGAGTACATACAGATGCAAATGATCATCAAGTTGAGTCATCATATAGGTAGTCATGATAGACATGATGATATACCGACACCACAAATATCTTCAAACAGTTTTCTAAGAAAAATTATTTACAAATTAACCAATACCATGATAATATCTAAGTATTCACAAACACAATTTTCTTCTTCGGGGTGGATTAGGATGAATAGGCCAAGTTGGACAAGTGAATTTTTTGGTCAAAGGTGATTGATGGACTCAAGATGTAGGAGAAGAGAAAGCTCTGTGATCTTCACCAATGGGGCAGACACTAGGGAAGAGTCTCACAAATGGGTAATGTGTAATGAGGTACTACCCCCTCAACCGTAGCAATTATATTTTCCCCCTTTTACTTGTTTGCTTTGCTAGCTCCTTCTGGGACTTGTCTTCTTTGTTTTCTTGGACTATTTTATTCTTGTACTTCTTTCTTTTGGAGACCTTGGCCTTTCTTATCTTTGGATGCCCATGGCAAGTATTACTTGTTTCTTTCTTCTTTGCTTCGACTTGGTCTTCATTTTTTCTTCTTTTTTTAGGTACAAGCAGTTTTGGATTGGGAGCTTTCTTCAAATGCCATTTTTGAGGCATTGAAGGGGAAGAGCCTTTCATGTTTCAAGTCTAAAGAGGATCATTGCTCCGTGGCAACTTTCTTCACTTGATGATGGTCAATCACATGGATTTACAAGCGAACCTTCTTTATCGTCACGACAAGCATTGCAACAAAAACATGCCCAAGAGTCAAGACACAAGGGGAGATCGAGAGGGCTTCATGGTGAAGGGGTCACATAGTGGAGGTCAAGAGTCAATCTATCAATCTTAGCAAAAGGGTTGCAGACCAAAGTATGGAGTGGTAATGGATGATGTATGAGGTAGCAAAAGTGGATATGAAGAAGGGGGAAGAAGTCCTTACAAAGACCAAGAATCATTTAAGTTCAATGGTACATAAGTAAATCAAGGATCTACTACCCTCTTCAACCTGTGGTGTGATACTACTAACTATACTCATCAGATAATCAATACATCGAATATCGCAGCATCAACATATAGTACATCATCACATAATGCATCATCATAGCATGGCATAGCAGTAGGAATATGGCATATATCACATGATCATCAGAATCACAACAAAAGGAGGCCCAAGAATAGCAAAGATGGGCCTCAACACTCTGGAATGCAAAGTGCTCTGAAGCAAAAATAGGTATAAAAAAATATGCCTGCAGAATGTGGCATAACATCACTGATAGGTTTTCAGGGTACAATCAGCTTCAGATCGCTGAAAAGAGATAAGAAGAAGACCACTTTTACAACAGAATGGGGTTCCTTTGTTGACAATGTAATGTCGTTTGGACTTAAGAATGTTCTCGTTGTCTTGTCACGCATTGTTATTATTGCTTTCAAAGAGTTTATACATAAGTTCCTGGGGTTTTATTTGGATGATTGAGTGGTTTATAGTCTATTAAAGGAACATATAGGCCTATTGCGACTTGTGTTTGATAGGTGTTGCCAAATAAAGATCTCTCTCAATTTGAAGAAGTGTATTTTTTTTGTTCTGTTTGGTAATTTGTTTGGGCATATTGTCTGTGACTGTCGAGAGGGGGTTCTAGTAGATGCTGCAAAAGTTGCAATTATTGTCAACCTTCCAATCCCCATGACTACCAGGCAGTTGTGATCGACATTAGGTCATACGGGATACTATCGTCGGTTCCACCTTTGGAGCAACTACTGAAGAAATCAAAAGCATTCATCTCGACTAATGAGAGTGACAGGGTCTTTGCAATATTGAAGGAGAAAATGGTGAATGCTCTAATCCTTGTTTTCCCAGATTGGACTAAAGAGTTTCATGTGCATGGGCATCTAGGATCATTATTGGCACAATCCTTCCACAACCTAGTAAGGGTGACATTGACCACCCTATTTACTTTACTAGGAGGAACCTTTCTCAGGCTGAGCACAACTATACTACAACAGAGGGAGAAGGATTGACTATGATATATGCTCTAGAAAAGTTTCGCCACTATCTATTGGGTGGCCACTTCAAGTTTTTCACAGACCGTTCATCTTTGAAGTATTTGGTGAACAAACCTATCTTGGAAGGACAGATCTGTAGATGGTTGCTACTTTTCCAAGAGTTCTCATTTGAAGTTGTAGGTAAACCTAGGAAGCAAAATGTTGGACTGGATCATCTCTCATGACTAGAAACATGGGAGTCTAGTGGCGCAGTTGATGATCAGTTACCAGACGCTACATTGTTTTGGGTGGAGGCCATCCTAGACTACTTGGAAGAGATTGCCATGTTTTTAACCACAGGTGTTGCACTAGAAAACGATTCAACTCAGAAATGTCAGTTAGTTGTTCGAGTCGCAAAATATCAGTTGATTGTGGGACAGCTTTATAAGTTGGGTATCGGTGGAATTTTCCGTAGATGTGTATCGAAGCATGAGCATCAACATATAATATGGGAATGCCATGCAAGAGTTGCGAGAGGCCATGTTGAAGGAAAATCTATAGCTAGGAAGATTTTGCATGATGGATTATGGTGGCCAACAGTATTTAAAGATGCTAAGGAGTTTGCTCGAGCATCCGATGTCTGTCAACGTGTAGGGAATCCCTCCCGACATGACAAACTGCCACTGCATCTTGTCCATGCTTTCCAATCCCTCGAGAAGTGCATAGTGAATTTTGTTGGCCCGATTAATCCCCCAGCACGACATTCAAAAGCCTTTTATATAATTATTGCAACAAATTATTTAACAAAATGGGCCAAAGATGAGCTTGTGAAAGATCGATTCGTCAATACAGTAGCTCAATTTATTTATGAGAATAGCATTACCTAATTCGGTTGCCCTCGGAGTCTTACCAATGACCAAGGTACACATTCCATGAGTAGTGCAGTTGTGGCACTAACACGAGAGTTCCTTATTCAACACCATAAGAGCAGTCCATATCACCCGCAAACCAAGGGCACGGTCGAAGCCTATTCAACAAGATTCTGGAGATGGGCATGACTAAATTTTGTTCCACAAATAGAGAGGATTGGGACGACATGTTACTGCTATATTATGGGCCTACTAGAGTACTTCTAAGAGATTGCATAAGCAAACTCCTTTTCAATTGGTGTACGGGAGAGAAGATATGGTTCTTGCTGAATTTGTTGTTCCTATTCCTTGCATTGCACACGCAACTCATATGATGTAGGACGAATCAATTGCGCGAAGATTGGCTGAGTTATTGCAGTTAGAAGAGTCTCGACTTCTAGCTAATTTCCATGCAACCATTGAAAAATCGTGGCAAAAAACATGGCACGGTCCATCACATCAAGCACAAGCAATTCGTCAAAGGAGACCGAGTGTTGTTGTATGACGATAGTTTCTTAAACGTCCAAGGAAACCCTAGATGCACCAGCTAGGACCTTTCATTGTTGCGGAAATCCAATATTTTGATGTTGTCAAACTTAGGCAACTTGATGGGGTCCTCAAATAAGATTGGGTGAATGGAGCCTGCTAAAGCTCTACATCTCTTCTCAGTAAACAAGCAATGTGGCACTCCTGTCACTAAGAGTGAGGTAGGGTAGGTAAGATTGTAGGATTTTTGGTCTTGTTACTTTGAGTCAGTTGAGTCAATCTTCAGTCATTTATGTTGTTAATGTCAACGTCATCTATCTAATTGGCATGCTAAGAATGTCAATGATGTCTATGAATTAGGATTTTGTTGTCTGGTTTGAGTCACTTAGGTCAACTGCTTGTGGTTGGCGACCGAGTCAATATGTCAAAATTATGGTCGGTTAGTTTATGAGTTTGGGATTGCAGACTTGTGTTAAGAATTGCTAGAGTAACCAATCTGAGTTTGATTTTCCATGAATTTGGAATTGATGCGAGTCTTTAATGGGCAATTAGACAGTTATGGGATTGTTAAACATTGGCTCGAGCACTAATGAAAATCACATTTAAGTCTGTTAAGTCCGGTGTTGCTCGTGCATGTCATTAATTCAAGCATCGTATCTTTCCATTAACAACATAGAATGTTTAGAAATCTGTGTTTTTGTTTAAGTCCTCACTTTGCAATTGTGTAGTTGTTTCCCTTCGAGCTAAAGTATCCTTAGCCATCTAGTTCGTGCAGTCAATCTTCTACCACGACCTCTAGTTTGAATTGTGTACTAGAGATGACCTGCAAAGATGGGTAAACCTATAGGCACTAAAGCATCAAGTTCGAGATCAATTGTAAAAAACAAAGAAGTCGTTATGAACGAACCTGCAAAACCGTGAATTGAGGTTCTGGGCGATCTTCATGGCAAGGTGGAACAAACCCAACTAGTGGATAATGATTTTTCCAATGGGGATCGCTTCCCCAACATGAAGCCAAACTTGTATATGGATTACATCCCCTTGGAAAATCGTCAGCATGTCATTGTATGGAATCTCTCATTCACACCCCTACGGAACTCCACATTAGCAGCATTGAAGGATTTACCAGTATTCGACACTACAAGGGAAGCACTCCGTTGCACCAATTTTTTTATCAGTCGAGTGCACAAGCATTCATTATGGTTGGACAAGCAGTACCCACTCCAAGTCACAGATATCTAGTAGTTAATAGACCTATCAGCGGAGGGCCCAAATGTTAAATCTACTTTCCATGAGAGGGGAAGAGCAACGCAAAAGGGGAGCCCAGCCTCTATGAGAGGAATGGTACTCAGCACGACGACCGAAGAGTAGTCATTGGCCCCATTAATAACCCACATGTGAATTTTATCTACCAGCTAATTGCAGGCCACATTAAGTAAAAATACACAAAGAGAGAATGTGCATTGGACGCCATTTTTGTGGTGGAGTTTGCATCGAAGGCATTCAATTGAATTGGTGCCACTTTTTATTGGATGACTTCTTACAAGCTTGCACAGGAGCTTATGCATACGCTACTTATTTTATTTTTAGATACATGTTGGTTGTTGGAAATGGAAACCACCAAAGGGTCAAGACTTGAGAGTTGTCACCAGCATCTACTATGGGTTTGAGAATCAGGCCCTAGAAAAGTCGTAGTGACACGCAAAACTCCCAGTTCAATGATGTTGCATTTAAGTGTTGACATGAGAAACTTATTGCGGTCACCATCACCCAGATACCCAAGACCCTATTGGATGCACAAGCAAACAAAATCTGATTCAATATGGATCACGAGCATACCTATGTTCGACCACGCATAGTCGAACCTAAGCACTTTAAGACCACTGCGCTCCCATTTATTCTTTAAAAGCCAATTTTTTATTGAGAAGTTATGAGTTGGACAAATGGGAAGAAGTCCAAGACCATCACTGGCACACAATATATTATGCCCTCTTTCACAACCAAACCTCAGTGGCAGAAGCAGAAGTTGGATGACATTGTTGAAGCCTCCTTTGTGGAATCAACCACAACACTTATTGTAGCTCCACAGATTCCTGAATTACCTGAGGTCCTAAAGACCACTATTCTCGACAAGGTGCAGATATCAGTTAAATAATTTAAACAACACGTTGCTTATGTTGCCAATTTTATGTAGGGTTCAACAAGAAAGCAATCGCAAATTGTTAAGCCCCTCTGTCAACCCCCTATCAAGATCATTGTGGGTGGGTCATCAAAGACGATACCTATTGTGGACACTATTTAGGTTCCACCAACCACCGTCCCCCTTCCAAAGTTGCCTCCCTTGGGTTCAATAGACGACACTCTGAAGTCCTTTCAGGACTTCAAGACCTCCAAACCTACACCTCAAGTCATTGATATAGAGGATGAAACAGTGGAGACAGTGCAGGATGTCCCCCAGCATGAAGCCACAATGCAAGTATCTATGGATGTTAAGGGGCAGCCCTCCGTTGTTGGAATTTGAAAATACATTACAGTACCTACCCCGTTGAAAGTTTCGGCAAAGCTCTTGGCGTCGGTTTATTGGAAAGTCGATTTTGAACACGTTGGTTATGCTTTCCAATTCCTCTAGGGTGGACGAATCGACTTTCCAATGAACCAACGCCAAGAGCTTTGCCGGAACTTTCAATGGGGCAGGTATTGTAATGTATTTTCAAATTCCAACATGGCTTCAGAGCAGTACTAGAAGAAGCCATTGTTGGAAGCTAGGGTTTCATATTTCAAGGCCTTCACTCATAATTTTGGCAGAAAAAGATCCTAGGAAACTTCGCTCTAGGAATGGTGCATCTTTTGGTGAAGGAAGAATCCAATAATGAGAATTTTCATTTTTGACCTAATTCTACAGCTGTAGTTACTGCAGAAATTAGGGTTTCAGGTTTTGACCTACTCCCTCCACAGATTTGATTTGACCCTACCTTTCCTCAACTTGCCTTGCTAGGGCGCATCCTCCTGTGGAGACAGTTTCTTAAGAATTCACCTTTCATTTTTTACCTAGCTCCTGCTAGGGTTTCTACTTCAGATCTGTAGTTAGGATGATTGGAATGATGGTTGAAGATCGTCTGGAAGGTGTTTTAAACTTCATCCCTTGGAAGTTTAGGGTTCTTCTCTTACTAAAAGAAAATGATCTTGCAATTTGTCAATGAGATGGTCCCAAAACCAATAGCTGAAGAAGACAAATCTCACTGGAGGAAGAATGATGCGAGAGCAAGAAGAATCTTGGTGGACTCAGTTAGAGACCACTTGGTTCCTCAAATCTCAGGAAAGAAGACTGCTAGAAAGATGTTCAAAAACCCTAAGGAAGCTATTTGAACATAGTAGTATCAATGTTACCCTCACATTGAGGAACCAACTACCGAATATGAAGATGTCCAAGTCAGAATCAATTGCCTCATACTTCATGAGGATCATAGAACTAAGGGACAAGCTAAGTACTAGTGGAGATCCCATTGATAATAAGGAGCTTGCCATTACTACTCTAAAGGGCCTCCCACCATCTTGGGAGTCATTCATTCAAAGCATAAGTGGTTGAACCAAGCTACCAAAATTTGACAAGCTATGGGCAGATTGCACTTAGGGAGAGACAAGGATAGTAGCAAGGCAGAGACTCTATGGCACTCAACCTGAGAAGAATCAAGCATTCATGCCCCATGCCAAGAAAGGCAAGGGAAGGGGAAGAAAGTTTTACAATCACAAGCACCAAGGTAGGAGATCAAGTCCTTCTCTAGATCAGAAGAAGAAGAAGAATGATTTCTCGCATATTCAATGCTTCAAGTGCAAGGCATATGGCCATTACGCCAATAATTTTCGAAGTTCAAACAAAAGGAAGCATGAAGCCTCGACTGCTAATGTTGATGAAGACACTTCTCACAACATGTCAGGGAATGATGATCATTCGGAGTTCTTCTTCTAGTGCTCCCCATGTTGAGGTGATGATATGAAGATACAGACTGCGATGGGCTCCCAACAAGAAAATGAAGAACGGAGTTCTCTCATGGTTGTTCCCACAAGAAGGCAGTGGGAGCCCACCCACAAAAACAATCAAAGATAATTATTTGGTTTTATTGCTCAAATAAATCGGTTTTGTTTTATTCATATCAAATTATATGCAGATCTATCAAGAAGTGTGTTGAGTGTTTGATATATTTTATTGATGGACCATAGGCTCTTGTTGTATCCGTTATGCATATGAGCTGCACAACATTCCATGAACACCTGATAGAGCTAGTTTAGATGATATCTTCTTCTTACATGCTTAGAGTAGTGCACACTCTTGATGCCATGTTCTAATGGAGATAGCAAACATCTAGATAGCCACCATATGTGTTTGGGAGACATGTTTATGATTGTTGTGTTGAAGCATTAGCCAAGATGCCTAGTGTAAACTATTGCCATTACATAGAAATAGAAATTGGTTAAACTTGATTATGCAATGTCACTAATCATCTGACGGGATTTGACTTGTAGGGAAAAGACCATATGATATGGCCTACAAGAGAAGGATGATGAGACTTGTTCTAGTGATGGACACATGAATCCCGTTGATGTTCAGCAGGAAGCTTCTAGGAGCATGACTCTCAGTCTAGAAGGATGACTCCTAGACAATGCAATTAGATGGAAGTCATGCAAACAAACGAGAACCTACAGGCAAGAAGGGAACTTTCGTGGGATATAGTGAAGTCTTCAAAGGCCTACAGAATTTACATTCCAGGATCAAGACAGATCGAAGTCAGCAGGGATGTGTCCTTTGAAGAAGAGATGGCTATCAGGAAAGGCAGAGGATCTGACATGGAGATCAATGATGAGGAGATTCTAGACCCAAAGGAGACGAGATCATCTCCCCCTTCAGTAGCTCAGAGGGAGTTTGCAGAGAAGGATGAACCCATCGATCCCATTGATCTAGTTGAGCTAGTTGATGTTCCCAGAGATGTTGTAGTAGGCCGAAAGAGGCCTAGATGGGCACAACAGACTTTGCAGGATGCAGAGGGGCATGAAGCTCCACATGGTACTTTCCAAGAAAGTAAAAGACCTCAGAGGTTCTCTAGTTATGTAGCAATGATGAGTCACATCATTCACTCAGAACTTACCACTTATGAAGAAGCATCTAGACACCAAGTTTGGAAGGATGCCATGGTGGAAGAATACCAATCCATCATCAAGAATGATGTGTGGGAGGTTGTACCGAGACCTGAGGGGAAATCAATAGTGACTTCCAAGTGCCTATACAAAATCAAGCATGGAGAAGATGGTAGTGTTGATAAACACAAGGCTAGATTCATTGCCAGGGGATTCTCTTAGAAAAAGGGAGTTGATTAGGATGAGACATTTGCTCCCGTGGTTCGATATACTTCCATCAGGACTATTATTGCTATTGCTTCATCTATGGGATGGAAGTTGCATCAGATGGATGTCAAGACTGCATTTCTCAATGGTGTTATTAAGGAAGAAGTATATATTGAACAACCAGAAGGGTTTGTTGTCCATGGAAAGGAGTCTCACGTATGCAGGTTGTTCTCACTCAGGATTCTTCTGGGTTGCAACAGAAGGGATCACTGAGGTAACTATTTCAATCACAACTTTTGTGGGTGGAAACTAGCCTTTCCAAACACAGAGAGGGCTCTCTCTCAGTTCTTCAGCATGAAAAATATCTTTTGAGAAGGCTGGTTGTGTACAAAAAGTGATGGCTAGACCTTCAGATATCCACCTGGATTGAAATAATCTGTAGCAATCAATATCCACATGTGTTTTCCAGAGGAGTTGGGAATAATCTCACCAATGAATTCTAGCCCCCATTGCTGGAAAGGGGCTTCTACAAAGATTGGTTTCAAAGGCAAGGGTAAGAGATTCCTTCTTCCTTCAAAGATCTGCCATTCATGGCAAGTAGCTACCTCTTTATATGCATCATTGAACATAGTGGGACAATAAAATCCTGCCCTGAGAATCTTGTTGGCAGTGGCCTTCCAATAATGATGCCCCCCACAGACACCTTTGTGAAACTCTTTTAGGGTCACCTTGGCTTCATCTTCCATCATATAGTTCAGTAAAATACCTCCAGGGTCTTTCCAATAAAGGTTTCCATTTAATATGCAAAACTTTGTAGCCTTCATCTTTGTTGACCTAGCTTTGCTCTTATTCATCTTAGGGGGTGATTGTAAGTTCTGCAAAACATATACAATATCAGAGTACCAAGTAGATGATAAGAATTTGTCTGATACCTGCAACAGTGGGTCTTGAGCAGTTTCTTCCAGCATGTGTGACACCAAGTTCACACTCAGTGAATCCCAATTAGCTTCAGCCATGAGCCTGGCCAGTCCATGTCCTTTGATAAGTTTTGTAGGCTTGATTTCCAAGTTGTACTCCAATAGTATAGCTATCCATTTTTCCCTTTGACCTTCTGGATCAGGTTGTGTCAATATGTCTTTCGCAGCAGCATTAGGAACATAAGCAACAACATGGGAATGCAAAACATAAACTCTGAAATCTTTCAAAGTTTTGATCATGGCATAGGCTTGTTTTTCCATGATATTGTATTTGAGCTCAACATATCTGAGAGCTCTACTTAAAAAGGCTATGGGTTGCTCATCCCCTTCTTGATTTTTCTGTAACAGTACTCCAACTATAGAATGCTCTGAGGAAAAAGAAAACATAAGAAATTCCTTCTCAAAATCAAGACTGATTAGCACAGGTGCTTCAGCAATTGCCCTTTTTATGTCTCCAAATGCTTGCTTAGCCTCAGCAGTCCATTTGATCTGATTATCCTTTTTAAGCATGTTTGTAATTGATCTCATTATCTCTGCAAAGTTGGGGATAAATCTTCTTAAAAAGTTTATTGTGCCCAGAAAAGATTGGACCTCTTTTTTACTCCTGGGAAGTTCAATTTTCTGTATGGTGTCAACTATGTCTGGGTCAATTTTAATTCCATCTTTAGATATTATATGACCCAACAACTTGCCTTCTTGCATGGCAAAGTTTGATTTCTTGGGGTTCAAAGAAACCCCAAATTTTCTGCATTTTGCAAATACTTGATGTAAATGTTTCAAATGCTCTGCATCAGATTTGGAATACACAATAATATCATCCATATATATAACCACAAACTTATCTTTCTCTTCTGCAAAAGCTATGTCCATAGCTCTCTAAAATGTGGCTCTAACATTCAGTAGACCAAAAGGCATTCTTGCATACATGAAGGTCCCCCAAGGTGTGGTAAATGTTGTTTTGTCTTGATCTTTTGGTTGTACTTTTACCTGATTGTATCCTAAAAATCCATCCAGCATGGAATTTCTTGCCGCCCCTACAACTTTCTGCAAAATATGATCCATTTTGGGCAGGGATAGTTGCCTTTTAGGGACACTTTGTTCAGATTCCTGAAGTCAATACACGGTCTGATTTCCCCATTTTTCTTCCTTACTGGGACTATGTTGGCTACCCACTTTGAAAAGCTTAATGAGACTATGATTTTGGCTTCATATAGTCTCTTCACTTCCTTTTCTATGGGAGGGAGTAGCATAGGATTCATCCTTCTTAGCTTCTGCTTGAATGGTTTTTCACCTGTTTTCATTGGTATGGTGTGATGTATGACGGATGTATCATATTCTTTCAAGTCTTCATAGCACCATGCAAAAATATCAGAAAATTTTCTCATTAAATCAACATAGTCATCTTTAGTGCCTGGGGTTAGAGATTTGGACAGCTTGACAATTTTTGGTTCTTCATCATCCCCAATGTTACAGTCTTCTACTTCACTGTGGTTTGGAGCAACTTTAGGATTTTTGGCCACATCATTTTCATCAAAAAGCTTTTCCAATGGCACCAACCCTTTGGGGATATAGTTGCTTTTCAGCTACAGGATCTCTTGATTTCCCAATGTTGTTGGGAACTCTGGTGGGTCAGGTTCCCATTCATCACTTGCACAATTTTCTTGATCAATATGGATATTGGAAAACTCTTCAGTCATCTCTAGGAATTTCTTTATCTGTTGATCGTCTTCAAATATTTGCCAATGCCTGGTATTGTCTGGGACAGAAGGCCTATGCTTTATATTGATCATGTAAGCTCTTGTGAGATAAGCAGGGAGTTGAAATCTGCTAGCAAAGTTGGCTAAGATATCTGTTATTGTGTTTTGCTCTCTAGGAATGAAAGAAATATTATGTTCTGTGAAGAAATTATCAAACATATCCCAAACAGCATTCCTATAAGCCCTCATTTTGGAATGCTTGGTCTCATAAACCCCATTTACTTGTTGGATTATCAATTCTGCATCTCCATAAACTTTGATCTTTTTAGCTTTCAGATCTTTAAGTGCATTCAGACCCAACAGTAAGGCTTCATACTCTGCTACATTGTTTGAACAGTCAAACATCAGTTTGAAGGAATGCAATCTGGGGCATTTATTTCCTTCATCTGGAGGGATGATCCATACTCCTGCCCCAGCTCCCTCTTTGTTCACAGACCCATCAAATCTCATAGCTCAGTGATCTTCTTTTTGGACTGTGGTTATAGCTTCTGATTCTAGTTCAGACTTCTCATCACTCCCCTTTTCTACTTGCTGACCACTGTCCTTTTTGTTTGCAGAGTTGTCCATGCATTGCATATCTTTCTCACTATCAGATTTATCATCTGGTTCAGGGAGATTAGTAATTTTCACACCTTTCTCTTCTAAACCAAGATCATAACAAAAAACTGAAGAGCCTATATCATTGTCTACCGCAAATATGGGATGATTATCGAGCTTGCTCTTACTGCTTACTACATAGGACAATCTATGTTCTCTATATAGTCTTTTGTTTTCTCCAAAAATAGGGATGGTGGCATAAGACATGTCCATTTGTAGGGTTCCCTTCAATTTAGATGCCCAAGATCTAGATAATAACATGCCAAATTTGGGGGGAATATCTGCCACTACCACATCCATTATCACATTCTTCTGGGGTATTTGTGTTAGTGAAACAACCATGTCTTTGATCAGCCCTAAACACTAGACTCTTCTAGAATCAAAGGAGAACAAATCTTTATAGGGTCTGGTGATTTCTAACCCTAGACTTTCCACCACTGATCTTGGCATGAGGTTATGTGAGGCCCCGGAATCTAACATGGAATTATGCAGTATATGATCATGTATATTTAGACCGATATAGAAAGGGGGAACCTCATCTTCTTGAGCACTTTCAACATGGGGGCCAAACAGAAGGGTGGGCTTATCATCATGCAAATTAAGAGTATCGGGTTGCTTTCCTTCTTCTCCATTCACTATTTTCAGAATCTGATCCTTGTACTCTGAGTTTTTTACCAACTCATTTAAGGGAATTGAGATTTTTATTTTGGAGATTTCATTTTCTAAACTGAAAGCAGAATGAGTCTTCTCTGATGTTTTAACATTACCTTCATCCCTTCCTTCCGGGCTCTTTTTAGAAGCTTATGCTCCCTTCTGAGCTGCTCTATGAGAGGTAACATTCTTTGGGTCACCTTTCCTAGAGGTTTCTTTTTTCTGTTTTGCTGAGAAGTGGATGGCTCAGCAATAGCCTTTCCTTGGTCTACTATTACCTTTCTGTTTCGCAAATTATGTTGCCTCTGAAATTCATAAATTGCATTTTGGAAACCTCTTTGATATTGCTCAGATTTTAATTCCTTTAGGCTTCCATCTAACTGCGGAGATGATTGGTCATGTTCCTCTTTGGTCAAATAGAATTGGGGTTGCATTTGATCAAAGAGGTGGATCTAATCTTCAGGTTGTCCATCTTCCTCTTCTCCTGCTACCAGGTTCTCAGCAAAAGGTGGTCTAATTGGTTGATTCTCTGCATTTCTAGGATCCCTTGGTTCTCTTGGTCTTCCCTGTGGGGCAGGGGGTCTCCTATAATTGTTATTTCGAGCTTGAGGCTCTAGGTTTTCTCTGGCAAGAGGCCTATTATCAAGGGAGATCCTATCCACCAGTTTTTCCATAGTTTTCATCATCCGCTCAAACCTGGTGTTAATAGATTGGGATGTGGAAGGTTGGGCTGCCTCATTAGGTCTCTTTTTCTCAGCTTCACTTATGTGCTTTATTTTACCCGAGGCCATCAGATTAGCTTCTACTTCTACAACATCTTTCAACATATCAAGTAGGGTAGCAGATCTCCTTTCTCTCAACATGAGAGCAAAGTCACTGTCAAAACAATTAGCATAGTGAAGTTTGGCTGCTCCCACAGGGGGCTTGATGTCCACAGGGATAGAATTGAACATTCTCATGAACCTGGCTGAAAATTCTTGGACAGTCTAAACATTAGTTTTCTATGTGTTCTCATACTGAGTGAGAATTTGGAGAGGATTTTGTTTATCCTATCGTCTGGCTAGGAAAGCTTGTTCAAACCTCTCATAGGTAGCAATACCTCCATTTGGAAGGGCTTTGAACCAGTGAAGCACGACTCGTCCAATACTCGCGAGTACTCGCGAGTTTGGACGAGTGGCCTCTGCAGCCGCGTAACCGCCACGGACTCGCCGGCATAATCGCCATTCCCGGGTACTCGCCCAAAATCGCGAACTCGCTGGACTCGGGGCTAAACTCGCCTGACTCAGCCGTGCAGGGAGAAGCATTCCCGTGGCATTTTTTCGCGCGTGTTTTCCGTTGGGCCCTGCGTTCTCTCAGTTTGGAGGGAAAACCGACAGTGTTGTAGTGGTGAGGTCGTGAAGTCGTGGTCGTGGTGAGGTCGTGAGGTCGTGGTCGGGAGGTCGTGAGGTCGTGGTCTTATTACACAGTTTCAAGTTTTTAAAATTTTAATTTTTTATCACATAATATTTATTATATAATATTTCATATATATTTTTATTTAAAATTCACAGAAATATATAAATAAAAATTAATTTCTGTATTTTTTATTTTTTTATTTATTTAAAATTTTATTTTTATTTTTATTTCATATTACATAGTTTTAAGTTTTTAACATTTTGACATTTGTTATATAGATTTTTTATTTATATATTTTTTATTTTAATTAATTTATGTATTTTTTATTTTTATTTTGCTATATTTTCATTTTGTTTTGTTATAAGTTTATAACTTATAAAAATTTATTTATTTATATGTTTTACTATATAGTTTTTGACAATGGTTAGATATATTTTAATTTTTTATTCATCTTTTTTTGTATATATAATAGTTATAAACACATTTGTAGTAGACTAAAAAGAATTTATAATTTTTATAATGGTTATAATTTTTTATTTATGTTTATACTTTATATATATTTTATGATTTCTGACAGACTAAAAAGAATTTATAGATAACATATATAAAATTTATTTATATTTCTGGAAATTTTTCTGTTATGTAAAAAAAATGTACTATTAATTTCCAGACACACTAAAATGGTTTCATTTCCAGACTTAGAATTAGACAATGTTATGAATTATTGCATAAATTGTAGTTTTATAGCTTATATGGATTGGAAATGCTTTTAAACTCTTTTTTGTGTCAAAAATGTACAATATTTTTATTTTTTTCCTATTGGCCGAGTCTTCCCGAGTCTTTCCCGAGTCTACGAGTCATATGCCAGCCGAGTATTTGCCGAGTCCGAGTCGTGCAACATTGCTTTGAACCACTTCTTCACTTCTCCTGCAAGTATTTGGGCAAATAACCTCATCTTGACATCATCTTCATCTACCTCCTCCAGATCTATGAAATCAGTAAACTGGTCCACATGCTGTTGTGCAGTACCACTCCCTTCCCCATCACATCTCATGAGGCGTTGGGCATAGCCCGTAGGTAGGTCATGGAGATTGGCAGGGAGGGATAAAGGGGCAAATCTGCCAGCCATTGCTCTTAGGTTTTGCTTGGAAACGGGAGGGATTTTTGAAATAGGTTTAGGAGTAACACTAGGTATTACAACAGTATGGCTTGAAGTAGCAGGAGGAGTAATCAAGACCTGGGCGTTTTTACTAGTTGCTTTAGTGAAGAGGAATAGGTCACTGCCTTCTTCTTTGGCTTGTAGATTTTCCCACAAAGCACTCAGATAGTGTGTTTGGAATTTTTTTTAATCAAACAGGGCTTCTTTCAAATCTGTCTCAGATTTAGACCTAAATAAGGCTAAGTTGCACTGAAGCGGATACGGAAACGGATACGGATACGGGGGGAGACACGGATACGACAAATTTTCAAAAAAGCCAGATACGATACGGCGGGGGAAACGGCATATATATATATATATATATATATATATATATATATATATATATATATATATATATATATCGTCATCATCTTAAATATTATCATTGTCATCATAATCATCACCTAACACTACTATCAAATATCATTAATCATACATGTAACATGATACTATGAAAACTTTTAACTAATATGATTTGAACCCTCATGCTCAGAGTCAGAGTCAGAGTCATCGTCTATGTCCTCAACAAAAGTAGACCGAAAATAGGGATCCTGAGCATGGCTTGATTCCCCTGGGCTTGGAGGCACTCGTCCAACACCAATGTTTATATTCTCTAGCTATGGAAGTGGGTCGAAGTCCATTTTAAGATAGAGGAGTTCAACAATCAACACCACCAATATCAAGGTACATAGAGGGATTAATGTGCTTGATTGATTGAATCCAGTGGCAACATTGCAATCCTGAAAACTGTTAAGTCTGTTGAATTCTGAATGGGACTAAAAAGTCTACTTTTTGCATATGAAGTCCGATGAGGTTGGAACCACTCTCAAACATCCTGAAACAATTAATGGTAATGTTAAAAATTTAAGTAAAAGGATAGAAAATGAAATATAAGGAGAATGTCACTTTTACTTTAAGAATTTAATATTACCATTTAATATTCTTTATAGCTTCCATGGAGAGGTTGTGGGTCCTTCAGGGTTTCAATGTAGACCAGGGGAACAATTAAAAAGTCGACTTCAGGAATAAAAAACGGTTAGAAACGTGGCCCTCTCTCTCTGATACGTTTCAGAATTCCCCTGTAACGTATCCAAAACCCCTGAAACGTATCTGTACCACTTTGATACGTATCAATGACGTTTCAGGGCCGTATCCCCTCCGTTTCAGGATCCGAAACGGGGAACGGCGTTTCGCTAAGGCTACTGTGACGTTTCCGGTAACTTAGAAATAAGGACTGCTCAAATTTTAAATCAAAAGAGACAGCCTCTATAGAATGTGCCTCTTCTTTAGGTAAAGAAAAAGACCTAATTAATGGGGGAATATAAGTTTTTTCATACTTTGCTTTCCTGATGATCTTCTCTGGATCTGATACGAACTGTGCTGGTTCGGGATCCGGCTGACTTCTGATAGGTATCCTTCTAGAAGCCTGAATTCTTTCAAGAAACTCGTTAAGTGTCTCCTGTGGGACTGTAAATTTGAATGTTGGAGTCGCCAGGGAAAATACCACAACCTTTATGTATCTGATCCTCTGTTTTCCCTCGGACTTCTGATTTGATGCTTTGTAATTCTTTTTCTGGGAAAAGAAATCCTTCGATCCCCAGTATGGTCGCCAGATGTTATCACTCAGAATTCTTTTGGGTTGCAGCAGAAGGGATCACTGAGGTAACTATTTCAATCACAACTTTTGTGGGTGGAAACTAGCCTTTCCAAACACAGAAAGGGCTCTCTCTCAGTTATTTCAACATGCAAAATATCTTTTGAATAGGCTGGTTGTGTACAAAAAGTGGTGGCTAGACCTTCAGATAAGGATTTTTAGGGTTTTTTCAATTGGTTGGAATCAAGGATAAGTGTATCATAGGGCATGGAGTCAAACTTTAAATAGGTTTTTTGTCACAGATGACTCATTTGGACTATAACTTCAGAGGCAGAGGCAAGATAAATGAGGTTTTTTCAAGTCAAGAGATATCAGCAGTTTGGTAGTAGAAAGGGAAACAAAATCCATCACAGAGTTAGAGCATTTATGAATGAATTCTAACCTGCAACTTCAAGAAGAAAAGGTGGAATGTCTAATCATATGCATCTGAAGCATAAAAGATTACTTTCAGACAATGTAATCTTGATCTAGACACTGCAGAAGAAGAACATCAATGCAAAACATTAGCAAGGGAAACATACACAGGAATAACATCAAAACACTCATCACAAGAATCTCTACTCGGAAATTAGGTCTTCACAATAATTGAAGAGCCCAATTTCATCACATACTCAGTGTTTTTATCTCAAAATCCCGACCCTTCGGTCTTATTCGGAATCTGCCTTTATAAGCTTACAAAATATCTAAACTTCTAGAACACTTCAGCCATATGTGACCGTTTATTAAACTAGTAAATTGTAACAGTTTCTTGGTATGTTAGACGCACCGATGGGAAACTTCAGTGCGATGTCAGTGCAAATTCAGACCGCAGAAAACCACCTATTGTCCTTCGGATCGAGCTGCTTCGAGTTGATTTGCTGGGATAATCATGTTGTGCCTTCCTTCTGCCTTCAGATCGACTCCTATTCGTGGAACGGTTAGATCTTTTCTCTGTCAAATTCTGCATTTTACACGGCCGCATTCTGTTCTAATAAACCATTTTCAATCCGCGATCCGCAAATACCGTTCCGACTTCCGTAATCCACAATGCGGGTTTCAGAATTCGGAAACTCAAATCCGTGCCTTTGGAGAAATCACTCCCCCGCAATCTGTATTCCGCAATGCAGGACTCGAGAATCGGAATTGTCGAGCGGACCCCGTCAAATTTAGCCTCTGCGATCCACAGTCCGCAATGCGGGACTCGGAAATTGGAACGTCATTGTACAATCTTTGCAGAAATCACCCCCACAATCCACAAAGCGGGTTTCGAAAATCGGAAACTCAATTCTACGCCCCCCGGGATAATCGTGCCTCGCAATCCGCAGTCCGCAATGCAAGACTCGTGTAATATCCCTTGTTAGGAATTTTATTAAAATGGCAATTTTTCACTTTTTTCCCCTAGTTAAACCTTTGACTAGATTTGAGCACTAAGTCCCCAAATTGCTCCAATTGCTCCCAAATATTCTGAGGAGGTATATGGATGATGTTAGAACATAAATATGTGTTTCAAGGATGCTTTTGGACCTTTAAAACACTTATGCAAATCCTCTTTCAATTCTGGCCAATGTAGGGAAGTTTAATAGTAATTCCCTTTGACTAGTATTGGTCTCTAGGTCTCAAATTGACTCCAAATGCCTTCAAATCTTCAAGGAAGGTGTATGAATGATATTAGGACTTGAATATGATGTTCAGGGATGATATATGGCCACCAAAAGACCTCTGCAAACTCTCGTAAGATTCTAGACCAAGTATGCAATTTTACTAGTAATTTGGGGTTCAAATCCCCCTGGGATAAGTACTGAAAATGGCTTCCCAAATGCCTCCAAACCCACTCAAATTTCTGAACAAAGATAGCGAATGTATTAAGAATGTTATTAAGGTCTCATGTGCACCATTAATTGATTATTACATCTATTCCAACTGTCTCCCATTCAGCTGCAAAAATCACCCATTCGACCCTTGGGGAAATGACATTATCTCTTCTCCCAATGCAATTAAACTGAGTAAAAATACTTCAAATGCTCAAGTACAATACATGAAACTTGTAACATACATCCATGGCAGTACATTAATCACAAATGTATCAGAGAATCATCCATTCATTTGAAATCATCAGCAGTACATTGGTTCACAACAAGGTAGTGGGCAAATGGCACTATTCTTTCATTAAAAATGAGATTTACACATTTCTACTTTGAATTTTGACCTGAAACTTTTTGGAGATGAAGAACAGAGTATTTAATTCATATTACAAAAGCAATGGGGCATTAGAAGCTCCCCCAAAGAGTACAATAGCTCACCAAAAATGCCCTCCCTCAAGGATCAAGAATATGCCATCAAAACTGGAAATGGTTGAAGGAGTGAGCTGCAATAGAAGAAACCATGAGTTGACCTATAGCTTACACCTGCAAATAAAGACTCCATTAAAGCTCCAAATGAAAGGTCTGAATGGCCTTTCCAATTACCAACTTGGATGGGAATCTTTCACCCTCGAAATTGGCTAAGGCAAGAAACTAGTCATCCACTAGCTCTCCCTCTTCACAAATGCAATTGCAAATTCTACAAATGATCAAAAGTTGGTTTTATTATTTGTTATTGACATTTATAAAGTTCTAATGTCCTCCATGGGTCGACTTCCTTCCAAGAGACTCATGCCAACTCAAGTTAGGAAGAGATTCCAAAAAACACCACTTGTACAACAATTCCTAGTCTCCCACTTCCACCAAATCACATGTGGAAGCATCTTAGCTGCCCTAACACCCTTGAGCGTCCTCTTGGAGTCTATTTTTAGCCCTGACATGTCATATATGTCATATGTCAACCTTCAGGTCTGATTTGTGTCATAGGTGTCATAGCATCTTCATCATTGTTGTCATAGAGCTAGAGAATCTAGCCCAAGTGTCTCACTAGCTCCAAAATGCCTCTTCCTCTTCCATGGGAGTTACTCTTCCTCTATATTTCGACCTCATTGACTCATGCCAAGTGTTATTGACCTTATAACTCATCTCAAGAACATTAGGCTTCCCATGGATTCGAAATTGCAAGAAGAGGATGCCATGTGGCACATAAATTCTAGCTTGTGTGGGTCCCACTTCCTCCATGTGTCTTCATGATCAAATGCCACTTTGATTTTCACTTGTATATATTTATTTATCTTCTTTATTAAATATTTATGCCATCCTAATGTTCCAACATCATTTATTATCCCCATTATTCCAAATCCCAAAGCTTCCACCCCAAACCTAGGAAACTAGTAATTTTCCTCATTGGCAATTATTTGACCTTTAGCATCAATTTGACAAACTCTAATGAATAGGGCCAATTTGCTTAGGCCATTGTGACCCAGTGCCAAATTTGGGACATGACAAATCCTCCCTTCCCAATATTGCTTGTCCTCAAGCAATTTCAAACATGGGTGTTGAAGAACCTGCTTTCTATATAATTTTCTGAAGTTGCCATTGAATTGCCCAACCTTGAGTCTCTGAGTTTCCATGAAGATTTTAGAGAGGAACCACCATGCTTGTTGCTGCACTACTCTGATAAAAATCACTTTATTAAGTGGGGAATCCATCTCCCATACTGCTTGTTTCCCAAAAAAATTGAAACCAATGAAACAAAAATGATCCCAGGGTCCCATTGCTTGTATTGCACCCCAACAATTAAGAGTGCTCTCCAACCCATACCATCAGATAAGAGCATTCCTAGATCCCATTTTCTTGTATGCATTCTTCCAAACATCATGAGTACAAAATAGATATCATCAAAGTACATAACAACATAATGAAAATGTACATCAAGGAGATGCTTCATCAAAGAGTCATGAAAGTGCTTATACCTCCAAGCATGTAGACCACCATTTTCCAAGTGCATACAATCTTCAAGTGACCCATCAAATCTACTCCAATGACATAGGTGAGGATCCCATGTCCTATAATGCTGCTCTAAATGGATGTGATATGCATCAAAATATTCAGCCATGTATTCCTTCATCCAGGAAGTGAATGAAGAGTCTCCACTAAAATCTGAAGCAAATAATGAGCATAAAAAACAAGGAGACTTCAAAGGACTCAAATAAGTCTCACCCATATATCCATGAATGTGAGAATCATAAAAATGTAGCAAAGTATGTGGCTTCCAACAAAAATGTTCTCCCATTAAAAATCTATTCACCCAAGTGTTGGATGAAGTTCCTCTAACATCAAATGAACCAAGTGTTGAGCAAGAAAAACCATGAGTCTTCAAGTGACTCAAATGCATATCATAGGTGCATCCATGTAAATGTGCATCATCATAAAGTGACAAATGATGCTACTGCAAATGTGAATAAGAATGTGCTCCAACCATGTCATCGTAAAAAGTAAATCTAGGAGTTTCATACTCCTCATGTGGCACCATCAAAAAGAACCCTTTCACCCATACTTCATTGAGACTAATGTTGCAAAACATGGAATTGTAGGATGTAGGAGAATGAACTAACTCACCCAAATGATCAAAAAGTGCAGAAGTTTCATCATGGAAAAGATCCATATGGGTAGTATCATGCAGCTCCTTCAAAAGTGTGAAACCTTTGTCATAGATTGGTTCCAATGTAGAGGAATCATGCTCTTCTTTAAAAATTGCATAACCTTCATCAAGAGACAATTCAAGTTCCTCTTCCACCACATCAAGTGTTTGGATCTCTTCAGGTTCATCTTCAAACACATTAAGCACATTCAAATTTCCACATTTCTCATGATCCAACATGTCATGAGAATCCTCCAAACAATCTACCATTTGACAATCTGAAACATAGGAGGAAAAACAAGTATCTTGCAACTTTTCAAGAAGTTGCTCATTTTGAATTGTGAGATTATGAATATCCTCATTATTCTTCAAGTATGCATCATGCAACAATTCATTAAGCTCAAACAAATGGTTTCTATCAAAAAGCAAAGACATGAAATTACCTTTGATGTGGCGCATTGCTCTTTGAATCTTCTCCATGTCTTCAAGGAAGGATGTTTCCTCCAATGAAGTAGCTCTCCAACAAGAATTTGACACCAATGCTTGAGTGTCATGGAGAATGCTGAGGGACTCTTGAATCTTATTTTCATTCACTTTAAGGACCCTTCAAGAAAATGAGGCTCTTGCAAATGAACCTCCTCATCTTCTTCATTTTTGCTTGGACCAACTTCATGAAACTCAAGTGGTGATGGGGAAGTTGATCTTGGTTCTTCTTCAACTGCCACAAGGTCTTCATTATCATGCTTAATGGAACTTGGGCTTGCAGTAACACTTTCAAAAGTGATCTCTATGTCACCAACATAGAGGTGCGAGCACCCATCAATAGGTACTCCTTCATAGTTTAAGCATCCATCAGTAGATGCTCTTTGGTTCATGTCTAAGCTAGAAGGTGTCTTGAAATGATCTTCCATATTTTCAATAGAATATTCTTCATGCTCTTGTGATGTCTCTTCATTTTTATCCTTCAAGCAAGATGATGCATTTTGCCCCTTGTTTTCCTTATGATCAATATCTTTGGAATCTCTTTTTGAAGAATTCCTAAAAGCTCTCCTCAAGTGGGACATAATTTCATGCACACATATATGATACTCACTCCAAGGTTCTTTACAAGAAGGGCATAAACCTTTCTTTACTAACTCCACATCTTCATTTTTGGGCCTATTTTCAAAAACATGTTCAGCATAGTACTCAAAAGACATGGCATTTTGTGTATTTTTGCTCGAAGCAAGATATTCTTGATATTTTTGATATTGTTGGAGCAAGGTTTTATATGTTGCTCTCCATCTTTGGAACTCACTCATAGAATTATCCTTGGTTGGTGGGACACTCATATTCATCAGATTTAAAGTCATAAGAATAATCTTCATTTCTCTTGAAATTGTAAGAAGTGTTGCATGATGGCACCTCTTCCTCGTACCATTCACATTCTGCTTCATATTGCTCATAAGCATCATATTCCTCATAAGAATTGTACTCATAGGATTCATCATAATAGTAAGACATGGCTGCCAATTATTCTTGAATGTATGTACCTAATCCACAGGTGCAAGGACCATGCTCTGATACCACTGTAATATCCCTTGTTAGGAATTTTATTAAAATGGCAATTTTTCACTTTTTTCCCCTAGTTAGACTTTTGACTAGTTTTGAGCACTAAGCCCCCAAATTGCTCCAATTGTTCCCAAATATTCTGAGAAAGTATATGGATGATGTTAGAACATAAATATGTGTTTCAAGGATGCTTTTGGACCTTTAAAACACTTCTGCAAATCCTCTTTCAATTCTGGCCAATGTAGGGAAGTTTACTAGTAATTCCCTTTGACTAGTATTGGTCTCTAGGTCTCAAATTGACTCCAAATGCCTTCAAATCTTCAAGGAAGGTGTATGAATGATATTAGGACTTGAATATGATGTTCAGGGATGATATATGGCCACCAAAAGACCTCTGCAAACTCTCTTAAGATTTTAGACCAAGTATGCAATTTTACTAGTAATTTGGGGTTCAAATCCCCCTGGGATAAGTACTGAAAATGGCTTCCCAAATGCCTCCAAACCCACTCAAATTTCTAAACAAAGATAGGGAATGTATTAAGGATGTTATTAAGGTCTCATGTGCACCATTAATTGATTATTATATATGTTCCAACCCTCTCCCATTCAGCTGCAAAAATCACCCATTCGACCCTTGGGGAAATGACACTATTTCTTCTCCCAATGCAATTAAACTGAGTAAAAATACTTCAAATGCTCAAGTACAGTACATGAAACTTGTAACATACATCCATGGCAGTACATTAATCACAAATATATCAGAGAATCATCCATTCATTCGAAATCATCAGCAGTACATTGGTTCACAACAAGGTAGTGGGGAAATGGCACTGTTCTTTCATTAAAAATGAGATTTAAAATTTCTACTTGGAATTTCGACCTGAAACTTTTTGGAGATGAAGAACAGAGTATTTAATTCATATTACAAAAGAAATGGGGCATTAGAAGCTCCCCCAAAGAGTACAATAGCTCACCAAAAACGCCCTCCCTCAAGGATCAAGAATATGCCATCAAAACTGGAAATGGTTGAAGGAGTGAGCTGCAATAGAAGAAACCATGAGCTGACCTATAGCTTACACCTGCAAATAAAGACTCCATTAAAGCTCCAAATGAAAGGTCTGAATGGCCTTTCCAATTACCAACTTGGATGGGAATCTTTCACCCTCGAAATTGGCTAAGGCAAGAAACTAGTCATCCACTAGCTCTCCCTCTTCACAAATGCAATTGCAAATTCTACAAATGATCAAAAGTTGGTTCCATTATTTGTTATTGACATTTATAAAGTTCTAATGTCCTCCATGGGTCGAATTCCTTCCAAGAGACTCATGCCAACTCAAGTTGGGAAGAAATTCCAAAGAACACCACTTGTACAACAATTCCTAGTCTCCCACTTCCACCAAATCACATGTGGAAGCATCTTAGCTGCCCTAACACCCTTGAGTGCCCTCTTGGAGTTTATTTTTAGCCCTGACATGTCATATATGTCATATGTTAGCCTTCAAGTTTGATTTGTGTCATAGGTGTTATAGCATCTTCATCATTGTTGTCATAGAGCTAGGGAATCTAGTCCAAGTGTCTCACTAACTCCAAATTGCCTCGTCCTCTTCCATGGGAGTTACTCTTCCTCTATATTTCGACCTCATTGACTCATGCCAAGTGTTATTGACCTTATAACTCATCCCAAAAACATTAGGCTTCCCATGGATTCGAAATTGCAAGAAGAGGATGCCATGTGGCACATAAATTCTAGCTTGTGTGGGTCCCACTTCCTCCATGTGTCTTCATGATCAAATGCCACTTTGATTTTCATTTGTATATATTTATTTATCTTCTTTATTAAATATTTATGCCATCCTAATGTTCCAACATCATTTATTATCCCCATTATTCCAAATCCCAAAGCTGCCACCCCAAACCTAGGAAACTAGTAATTTTCCTCCTTGGCAATTATTTGACCTTTAGCATCAATTTGACAAACTCTAATGAATAGGGCCAATTTGCTTAGGCCATTGTGACCCAGTGCCAAATTTGGGACATGACAACTCGGAAATCGGAAATTCAATTTCGTGCCTCTGGAGAAATCACGCCCCTGCAATCCGCATTCCGCAATGCTAGACTTGGGAATCAGATTTGTCGAGCAGACCCCGTCAAATTTCGCCTCCACGATCCGTAGTCCGCAATGTGAGACTCAGAAATCGGAAGCCCCAACTCACAACTTTGAGAAATTTGTTGTTTCGACTTCTACAATCCGCAATGCGGGTTCGGGAAGTCGAAAAGTCGGAAAGTCTTCCCATCGAATGTGTTGCGGGTTGCTTCCCAGCCGTAGATCTGGATTTGTTCTTCAATCCTGACCATTCAACCTCTTTTGAAAGCGGAAGACATCCATTTCCTTGTTTTTTCCACTGCGGCTTGATCATTTGGATTGAAATTCGTTGATACTTGGCCATTTTTTGGAGTTTTGGCTTCTTCTTTTGGCATAGAAGGTCGATGGGGCAGGTTTGGGGTTTTCGGTAGGGAGATGTTAGAGGGGGACAGCTAGGAAGGTGTAACCAGCAATGGCCAAGTCCTCCGCTCAATGAATGGAAGTCACAACGAACAAGGCTATTGTCACTTTAAACGAGGCACTTAGCCAAGTCAAGGGGGAGACCCCGCTCAACCAGTGATGGTTGAGAGATGAAAATACACCCAAATCCCAAAAGAATAAGAGATGAAAACAAGGAGTGAGTGTAATTGGGCTCCTAAGTCTAATTTCAGCCGACTGATGAACACGAGTAGTGAAATAATGATGATGTAATAAGTGACCAGCAATCAAGTATGATTAGATAACAAGATTAACTTAGTGATCGTGTGGCTGAAATAGTCTATGGGGTGTAACAAAATAGAAGTAAAATGCTGAAATAAAACTGCCCAATACAAAGGTTTAACAGTGAATCAAATGGACCTAGGGCAGCGAGAAATTAGGGTTTAAAATCACTTCCAGCCAATGAAACTTGATTCCCTAAGATAAAATGACGCTTTAAACACAAATCAAAAGTACCCACAACCCAGAAAATTACCCAACAGCGTGATTGGCGGAAATGCCCAAGGGGGGCGAATTCAGTGAGTGACCAGTGCCTAGTTCTATGGGTAAACGGGGTCGGAATTAAATGAAACTCGAAATATAGGGGTTTAAGCACGTATCATTAGTGGGTTTTAAAGGACAACTAATTCTAATGGTGGAATTTAAAGATTTTAATTTTTAGGGTTTTAAATTTTAATGGTGGTTTTTGCAGCTTAACACATAGAAATGGAATTTGAAGCTATGAGACCAGCAAGAGAAGCATACCTGGGATGAAGAAGTGTGGCTGAAATGGCTTGAAGACCAACTCCAATTCAATAGTAGAGCGACCAGCAAGTTTGTGTGAGCGTTTGAGCAACTTTGTGACCAAATTTTGCCTGGATACTTGCCACAAATGAGAGAAATCAGCATATGCAGCAAATAAACAAGTAATAGCAGAAAATAAATGGCTAAAAATGAGGAAATTGACAAGCTAAGAGGCAAGGACAACTCCCTTGTGATTATTTCGAAGAGAAACACTAGAATGGAGCTCCCACTCCAAGTGTAGCGCCCCCCTCCAAATGGCCAATCTCCCTGCAATTCGTGTTAGTCATACAAGGGCAACAAACTCATCTAGATCACTCTACAATCAATGGAAATCAGCTAACAATCAAGGCCATCAACATCCACACAAGTTCTCTCAAGAAACCGGAAGAAGAATGTCTCAATATCACTCAAAATGTCAAGTGTACAATGTGCCAAGAGGAGTGTACAATGGGTGAGTGCCTTCTCTTATAGAGAAAGGCCACTCTCAAAACTATTTCCCCCCAAAATGGAGGGTTGGGATCTAATCCCCAACAACCCAATCAAATGGTGGAGATCATCTCAAAGAGGGGGTGTGCATTGCCCAAGTCTAGCGCACTAGTGGAGAGGGGGTCCCCTTGTGGGGCCCATACAATACATGGAACAAGGTTGGAGGGTGTCTATATGATGTTTTATCCCCCCAACATAATACATCAAGGTCCCACATACAACCATACAACCAAATCAAATTTCCCCAAGTGAAGAAAAACGCCCCCCATGGGTAATTCGTCCACCTAGGTGAGCTGGGCAAGAGAGGGCCCCACAATGCACAATATCATGTCCAAACATTACCAAATTACCTTAGAAATCACCCTTGAATTAGCCAGCCTTTGATTTTTGCCCTTTGCTATAGTTGCCTTTGTCAATTTTTTATTTTCCATGTATTTTATTGCTGGTTTATATTGCTGAAGGAGTAAATTGGGCTTTTGACCCACTTATAGTGCCCGGATCGTCGAACCGTCTGCTGCAATGTGATCGTGGACCCCAAAAAAAGTAAGAATGGTCACTCGAATGACCACGATCCATCACTTGGGCATTATTTGCCCAAAATCCATGATTTTTAATTAAAACAAGTCATTAATGACCAATAATAATTAAAAATCTCACAAACGCCTCGATCTTTTTACATTCTGTCACTTGGAGGCTCATATGGGTCCCCTGTAGATAATAATTGACCAAAATCGAAATTCCGGTCGCAACATTTTTTTGGGCCCATTTTTGGCCTGGTCAACCTGGTTTGACCAAGTCAAATCTAGTCAATACTGGTGCTGGTTGAATACTTGTATGCGATCATGAAGCAGGAGACTTCCTTATACATGTTAGTACATTACTAAACAACATGATGATAATATGGTGATCAAAAATACATTAAAATCTTGGAAAAACATAAGGCCCCAGGTGAGGTGGGCCCACCACATCCAAAAGAGTCCAACTGCTATGCACAACCTATAGACTTGACCACCTAGCCGACTTTGGGTGATGTGGAATACAAGGTGAAGGATGAGGGATGACAAGGACAAAATCATGTGACCTTTTGGATAACTCGGGAAAGCGGGATCCACTGAGATAAGCATACCCTGACAAGAACACGAGGAAGGGCGGTGCCTCACAAATGGGTATAGTGCAGGGAAACCACCACTGGTCATCTAACAAGTGCCTCACAACTCACATCCATGCCTGAAGACTCTGTGAGGTTCTTTTCTAGAGCCGCCAAACTGGGTGTTCAGCAAACCGTAACTTGAGACTCCAGGGGACAATCTTGAGCTTGTCCCTTGCTCCCTCTCACCTCCTTGCCTTGCAGGACTAGGTGAGGAAATAACCACTACAAATGCTGACATGTACGGCTGACCTATGTCCATGTGTGTTTATAAACACATTGCATGGATTTTACAATGAATTTCATACTTAGCCCTTTTTGGCTAGATTTTACATTTACAAAAGCCTTTTTGGCTTGCTTTACATTTCTTCATTTCTTCATTTTACATCAAGGCCCTTTTGGGCTACATACATATCTCATAAGATATAATCGAGGTGCTCATACTGCAAAGTAATGGGGGTAAGCATACAAGCTTCGATGACCGATGGGGAGCACCCAGTGAGGCTACACAATCCTAACTGCATTGCAACATCGGGGGCAACCGATAGGAGCAAATCCCAGGTTTGAGAGTGCATCTCACACACTAAAGAGCCGAGGCACAATAGACAAGGAATCATGGCATACTCAAAGATCAGTGGGGAAGATGATCCTCAAGGTCACAAATCGGAATCCAAGTCGGGAAAGACCATCTTGGATGAGTCGGATGGATGGAGAAAGTGAAGGTGGATCCAAAGTCAGCTGCCTAGGGGGACTAAGTGACCAAATCTATACCAAGAGTAGGGGTGTGACCCAGTGTGCATATACAGGAGCCTACTAGGAAGGGGTGGACTGACATCACCAAGGGCCCAATTACATATCATAACAATAGCTAGATCACCAAATCAATTATCATATGCAGAGTTAGTGTACTATCATGTATAAACAAGTCTAACCAACAATCATGAGCAATAAACATCAAATGCAATACCTGCCGCACCATATACCTGCTACTGAGGCTATCTCTGAACTGGATCTCTGCTGAATCCATGCACAAATAGTAAACCAACAATACTCTGTGATAGTCTCAATCAAAGCAAGACTAGGAAACTGTCTCAATGGGCTTATGTCAAAGCCTGGCAAGTAAGGGTGACCCTGCGGTAGATGCTAAGTAACATGTCTGGACAATACAATAAAACCATCTGTCCCCACTGATATGTCTGCTCGGGGCAATCTGAACAAAACTGTGTGCCTCCTCTGAAGGCATCCGATCTCTGATATGGAAAAAAAAGTATAGTATGGTCCCCAACCACACAATCTGCAACATGGTAGCTCCAGCTAACATGGATGTGATAACAGTTCTCAACCAGGTATGGGAGTATCCGTCGGCAAATGAGACGGACAGGTAGTAGATGGTCGTGTGATGTTTGCACATGTACCTCTACTCGTTCAGGTTCTTAGCTAGGTATGGGAGTATCCCATCGACAGATGAGACGGACAGGTAGTAGATGGTCGTGTGATGTTTGCACAGGTACCTCTACTCGTTCAGGTTCTCATCCAGGTATGGGAGTATCCCATCGATAGATGAGATGAACATGTAGTAGATGGTCATGCACCTTTGCTCGTCTAGGTTCTCAGCCAGGTATGGGAGGATCCCATCGGCAGATGAGAGGGATAGGTAGCAGATGGTAAAGCTTATCTCTCGGACATCCAGGTAGGATGGAGAGGCCACTTTTGGACTCACCGAAGGACTGGTGAAGTTGATGCATGATGACAATTCTCGAAGGATTGAAATAGTGTCGACAACCTTCAGTATGTATAGAGATGATCGAGATAGTATAGATGTAAAGATGAAATCCAGATGATCGTGATGTTGAAGATGATCGTATCCGAAGAATACCTTCCTTGTTGAGAGGGAGTGTTGGAATTTGAAAATACATTACAGTATCTCGCTCTAGCCTAACTAGTCTGCTCCACTCCGAAAGTGGAGGCGCACATGAAAGTACAAAGCTAAGTTGTGGACCAGCCTTGGAAATCCATCACAGCCGTAGCTGGAGGTAATGGAGAGATTCAACTGTGCAAAAGTTTGAACCTCTACCGCAACTGTGGGATTTTTCTCTACATGCTGTTGTACCACTCTTGCATGAGTGTCCTTCGAGAGAAAGGGAGTGATGTTAGTATGCGCTTGTCAGAAGCAGATCATATTGCAACAGTGTTTTGGGTCTTGAGCTAACTGTTGTAGCTATGCCATGACGAACAAGCTATCAAGAGAAGAGGAAGAAGGAGGGAGAGTGGACAGAAGGGTCTCCTCCCCACCCACTTCTTCCATGGGCAAGTCCGGAGAATCGTGAACCTCTAGCTGCTCTGCGGTTGGTGGTGTCAGAAGCTCTACTGTAGCAAGATCACCACTGTCGCTACGCACTGTCTCATTTTGTTGTTGTGTTGACTATTTTGAGTGGACAAGACTCTCCACCAGTGCACCTGAATCCCGTACAGTTGCGGATGTTGGAATTTGAAAATACATTACAGTACCTGCCCCATTGAAAGTTATGAGGTAAATCCAGCAGTAGGGAGCTTGTAGCATCAACATTGAAGGCTAATCTGGAACGGCAGTTAGAGGGCACCCTTTTCCAGATGCATTTGTGGACAGATTCTTCAAACAGTAAGATGTATCCTTCAGATTTGGAAGTTGGATTTCTATTGCCAGCAATCACCCTATTGAAAAAAAAATTATCTTTTCAAGCTAAAGAAGCACTCACGTCTAGAAGGAATTTCAGACCATTTTCAGATCTGAGATAGTAATTAATGCCACTGTGGGACCTGTAGTATTTCAGACTTTGGTACCTGGAATTGTTTCTGACTTAGTAGCAATCTGTGTGCAGAAAATGTACCTTTTAGACATGACACAAGTGCTGATCTGAGAAGTTGTTTTCTATCTGTAAGGACTCCACCTTTGAGCCATTATATAGCATGAATAATGAAATAAAGAACGAAGGATATAGGAATAAATGGAAAAGCAGAAGGAAATTCTCAGATTGAATTTAACTTAGAGGTCAGCTCTAAGGAAAGAAATGTCCAGTTCGATTGATCAAAGAATTTTGCGAAGCCCGAGTAGCAGGTTCCCAGTAAAGGAAAGATACAAGGGCAGATTAGTATGGATAGGAGGAAGTTGTTTAAAAGCCAAAGTTGCAACTGCAGTATGTGGTCAGCAAAGGGTAAAAGGAGTAAAGTCAGTTGGTGGACCTGCTGGCCAGAGGAATTACGAGACAAGAGCAGAACACCCCAAAAGAGAACAAATCCTCTAACCCCTCTCTCCTCATTCTTCTGATATTGCATGCAAGATGTTTGACTGAAGAGCATGTGCATGTTGTTAAATGTATATGTCATAAGTATGTGTGTGATTATGTTTGACTGTGCTCATGTTAGTAAAGGTGCATGTTAGTTCAGCATGATGACTTCATTGGTAAATGTCCACTATAGAAAAGGCATACACAGTTATGCTTGAGCATGTAAATGTTGAAATGCTGCGTAGACAGTTCTTAATAACAATATGATAACATGTGCAACAATGGGTGACATTATAAATCTGATGTGAATAGAAGTAAATTCTTGAGTACTAGATAAAGAAGAAGCAAGTTGATGAAATTATTTCCGAGGAAACAAGATCAGCAGTTGTTCTCAAGAAAGGTTTGAGAAATAAAGGTGAAAAACCCTACAAGGTTGGTGTTGGTCAGGTAACCTTGGTAATATGATTGCCAAACCAAAAAGGTAATATGTTTACACCAGAAAAAGAAATTAATCTAGGTAAGAAATTTGCTTAGTTTAATTGATAATTGATTGATGTTGATGTTGATGTTGAATATCTGCTCATGGCTGAGCAAATAAAGTTTATACTCTTTATGAATGTGAATATGAGTTGATAACTGAAGTTTTGCCCGATGGTTTTCATTCTGAAAGTGTTGATTATGAGGCCATGGTAAATTGGAAGGGAAACTTGGAGCACTGCACACACACCCATAGGTCTCCTTGTTGGAAGGATATCGGAGTTACAACCCTTTTTCCAATATTGAATACACCTAAAAGGGAATGGACGCATTCTTGTTGTTGTGTCCAGGTGGAAAGGAAGGCAACTAGATATTCAACCAAGTGTTGAGGAGAAGGCTGGGTAGTGTGTTGCGATGTTGGGTAGAACTTTCAGTTTCCATGGTGATAGATTGATATATATGCAAGTGTTGATGTGCATTTTTGTCGATGAGCATTGCTATATTATGTTTAAGTGCATATATCCAGATGCTGATTTATAAAGTGTTCTGTTAAAAAAGTCCATATATGGGTGAAAATGGATAAAATGCTAAAGAAGTGTGCATGATAAACAAGCTGGTGAAGGAAAGATCAGAATAAATAAAGGATGATCAGGAATGGGTGAAATAATCAACTCAACTGGCGTAATGTATCAATTGCCCAGGTATCATAAGAGATATTGATGACCAGGTATCATAAGATTCCTTCTGGGTTCGGCCATACTTCCAAACCTAGAAAATAGTCCATCAATCCAAGGTCTTTCATCTCAAATTCTTCAGCGAGCTTCTTCTTGCACTCTAAAATCTGTTTCTCATTTCCTGTCAGAAATAAATCATCCACATACAGCAATAATATGACAGGTTCATCATCCATAACCTTAAAGTAAAGGTTAGGGTCAGCTTTACTTTTGGTAAAGCCCAAGCTCGTCAAAAATCTATCTATCCTTCCGTACCAAGCTCTAGGAGCTTGCTTCAATCCATACAGAACCTTCTTCAACTTGCATACGTTAGTCCGTCTGTCTTCAACTTCAAATCCTTGTGGCTGTTCTATGTACACTTCTTCCTCAATCACACCATTTAGTTAAGTTGTCTTCACATCCATCTGGTGTAAACTCCACTTCATCATGGATGCAAGTGCCATGATGGTTCTAATGGAAGTGTACCTTGCTACTGGCGCAAATGTCTCTTCATAACCAATTCCCTCTTTCTGAGAGAATCCTCTAGCCACAAACCTTGCCTTGTATTTCTCAATACTTCCAACAGCTGCATGCTTTATCTTGTAGATCCACTTGGAAGATACCACACTTTTTCCTTTTGGTTTGGGAACTATATCCCAAACATCATTCTTCATTATTGATTGGTATTCTTCCATCATTGCTTCTACCCATTCTTTCTTCTGTATAGCTTCTTCATAACTGGTAGGTTCTTGATCTACAAGATCACACATCAAAGCCACATAGCTGGAAAATGGTTTTGGCTTCTTGCTTACTCTTGTGGAGCCTTCTGGAGCTCCATACTTCTCTGCTTCTTGTATAATTTCTCTTGCCCAAGCATGCTTTCTCTTTCATGACATATTCATAGTGGGAGGTTCTTGAGGTCCTAGCATATCATGGTCTTCTGGTGTTTCATCTTTGGGGGAGGGTGCGGCTTCTACATTTCTAGGACGTACATCTTCTTCATTTACTTCTTCATGTTGGCACTTTCTGGATCTTTTGAGAACTACTTCTTCGTCAAATGTTACATCTCTACTAATCTCCATGTGATGGAATTCTGGACTGTATATTCTGAAGGCTTTGGAGACTTCACAGTATCCAACAAATATTCCCTTCTTTCTGGAAGGGTCCAACTTGGTTCTCTTTTCTTTTGGTATGTGAACATATACTAGGCAACCAAATATCTTGAGGTGGCTCACTTCAGGCTTCTTTCCTATAAACATTTCTTCTGGAGTCTTGAATCCAAGGGCACTATGGGATAATCTATTTTGTACATAAACTGCCCTCCTTGCTGCTTCAGCCCATAGATGCATTGGAAGATCTTGATCATGTATCATTGTCGTCATTGCTTCCATAATGGTCCTATTCTTTCTTTCTGCAACACCATTCTGTTGAGGATTGTAGGGAGTAGTTAGTTCCCTCTTGATTCCAACTTCTTTACAAAAGGCTTCAAAATCTTTTGAAGTATATTCTCCACCATTGTCTGTTCAAGGCTTTGAATTCCTTGAATTTTCCAAATACTTCATCCTTTGCTTTCAAGAAATGTATCCATGTCTTTCTTGAATAGTCATCAATAAATGTAACATAATATTCATAACCACTCAAAGATGTGGAGGGCATTGGACCACATACATCTGAACGGATTAATTCCAACGTACCTTTAGTCTTTGTCTCACTCTTCGGAAATGGATTCTTGATATTCTTTCCTTTTGCACATCCTTTGCAAATGCCTTCATGATCGATCTTCAAATCTGGTAATCATGTCCTGTGTTGTGGGGAAGCGCCCTCCCCCCCCCCTCACCCCCACTCGGAAAGCTAGCTTCCAATCGAAGCTACCCGGAAGCTAACCGGAGTCGCACTTCTGTTTCGCTTCTGTCCGGAAGTGATTTTCCAAAGCTCGCTTCCGCTAAATTTTCAACGCTCGCTGCCACTGTGTGGAAGCATTGAAGAAGCGATCGGAAGCTTCCATGTTCACTTCCCAGCGATTCTGTACGCGTTAAAAAACGCTTCCCGTAGCTCCCTTCAGCGCTTCTCGTCACTTCCTTGGACACTTCGCATCAACCATCAGAAATGAAGAGGATTTCGAGCGGGTGGGGTCCACAGTTGGGGTTTTGGAGGGGAGGAATAGGGCTTTGAGGGATAAAGCCCTCCTCCACACTCCATTTCTCACTTTGCTTTGCTTGAGAAGAGAAGAGAGGAGAGGAGAGGAGAAGAGAAGAGAAGAGGAGAAGAGGAGAGGAGAAGAGGAGAAGGTTCCATTAAGCTTGATTTTTTCTTGGAGATTGAAGAAGGTTGGTTGCTTGGTACACTCACTACCATTGGGCATCCAAATAGGTAGGCTCTAAACCCTTTCTTGTTGATTTGCTTTGTGTTTGAACTTGAAGTTTGATGATTAATCATTGATCTATATTTGAATGCTTGAAATCTAGAATCTAGAATGTAAATGTTCCTCTCCTACTCTTTCCCATGCTTTCTCCCTCATTCTATTGCAGGGCAACAGGTTAAATCTCTAGTTCCACTTCCAACTTCCAAGTCCAACAAACATGATGATGGATTTATGGTTTGTTTTGTTGGTTCCATTTGTTATTTTGATGATGGTCATTGAAAACCGGAGGAGGAATGAGGGAGAGGGAGAGGATGAAGAAATGGGTAGTGGCACATACCGTGGAGAGGAGGAGGGAGGGGAGGAGGAGGAGGAGGGAAACCGAATGAAAACCAAGGAGGACTCAACACCCTTGTGGAAATATGTCACCAAGCAGGGACGAAGCAAGGGAGGTGGAACCGCCAAATTTGGTTGCCCCCATTGTAAAAGGACTTACACAGGTTCATATACCCGTCTGAGAAGACATCTATGTGGGCACATGCCATGTGATGAAAACAAAACTATATGAGTTTGTGTTTGCCCAAATGTGCCATCAACACAAAGAGCCATGTATAAGAAGGAAGAATTTGAAGCACAAAACAAATCAAAAGCATCAAGGGTTGACCAGGACCCCTCAAACTCACCGAGAACTAGAGGCCCATCCACCCAAGGTAGTGGATTCTCACCCCCTGGGTCACGCAAGACAATATCAGATTTCCTTGACCAAGGTGGTAGGGATGACGTGGATGCAAAAGTGTTCTGGTTTCTCTATGCATGTGGCATACCATTCAATGTCCTTCGCTCAGCCTATTGGCATGAAATGGTAGAGGCGATTCGCACTGCTCCAACAGGATACAAGAGCCCAGGGTATGACAAAGCTAGAACTGTGGGGCTTGGCAAGGAAAGAGGCAAAATCCAAAATGCTTTGGGGCAATTCACAAATGCTTGGAATGATTAGGGGTATCAATTGCAGATGGATGGACAAATGTAAAAGGCAAGCCATTGATAAATGTTCTTTGTGTGTCTGCTACTGGTGCAGTCTTCCTTTCAGCCCATGACTACTCAGATAAATTCAAGACCGGCATGAACATTGAAGAACACCTACTCAAAACCATTGAAGCTATTGGTCCATACAATGTCATCCAAGTCATAACCGATAATGCTGCTAATTGTAAGGCAGCAAGAGCAATCATTGAAGACAAATAGCCCAACATATTTTGGTCTAGGTGTATGGTTCACACACTTAACCTTTTGCTGCACGACATCATTAAGTTGAAGGAAAATCAATACAAATGGATTGGTGAATTGTACAAAAAGGGCAAGAACATGATAAGATTTATAACCAACCATAGCATTGCCCATGGCATTTCCGCAGTCACTCAAAGTTGGAGCTATTGGAGATAGCAAAGACTAGATTTGCTAGCTACTACCTCACTTTCAGGCGCCTTTTGAAGGTAAGAGAGGCATTGCCTAGCATGGTATCAAGTGATTCATGGCAGGTCTTGAAAGATAGGGCTACATCCGCATCTGACAGGCTTGATTTTCAGGAGGTGGAGGACACGGCTCTTGATGGTCAATTTTGGGTAAGTGTCAAGTATGTTTTGCAGTTCACAAAGCCCATTTATTACATGATTCAGTTTGCAGAAACAGATAAGCCGGTGATTGGGGAGGTGTATGAGCAGATGGATAGCATGTTGGGCCAAATTAAAGATATTGTTGAACAAAAAGATCCCATCTTGTATGACCATATTCACAGACATGTGGTCAAAAGGTGGGAACATCTCAACGTTCCACTGCATGCCTTAAGATATGTGTTAACACCAAAATATTATTCTCCATCTTAGATGGCCAAACCAGCACCTGGGGGTGGGGTTAGGAGAAAGCCCCACACAGATCCAGAGGTACAGGTTGGGTACATGGCTGCTATAAACAAGTTGGTCCCTGATGTAGAGGAATGTCATTTTTTTTTCTTTTTTTTTACTAGGGGAATCGGCAACTAGAGACTAGGTTGGTACTCGCGTGACACGGGGTCCAGTGATCAACCCCCACTACCACTATAACCCTAGGTGCCCCACACACCCCGCAAGCATGGGACACAGGTAAAGTCAGGTGTGATTTAAACTCGTGACCTCTCTTTACAACATGTGACTTCATATCAAGCGAAACACCAATGAGCCACACCCGTGCGGGCGTAGAGGAATGTGACTTATTGCACAGTGAATTAAGCAAATACCTCAGTGAAGTTGGTCCATTTGGTACTTTGCATGCAATCAAAGATCGAGATAGGGCGCCTCCTATCGAATGGTGGAACATGTATGGCTCAACATGCCAACGCTTGAATAAATTAGCTGTCAAAGTGCTTTCACAAGTGGTTAACAGTTCCTCTGCAAAAAGGTGTTGGAGCAACTATAGCTTCATCCACTCGGTGAAAAGAAACCGATTAAATGAAAACCGAGTAGAAAGCTTGGTTTATGTACATTACAACTTGAGGTTGTTGACTCATTATTGTGAGCGTGCCAAAACTGATAGATCATATGTCACTTGGGACAACAATCCGAAGGAGCATAACTTGGAGAATGGAGCCTTAGCTTTAGAGAGCTTGGAGGAAGAGCTTTTGAGCGATGAGGATGACCATGCAGTAGCAATGTCACCACCATCTTCTACCTTGTTTCCAGATGCACCATCTTTGCCTGGAGGTTCAACTTCACGACCTCCATCTGCATCAGTGAGGGGGGGTCGTGCAGGATCGAGTCTTGGACGTGGCTCAGCATTGGTGGCTACTGGGGATGATAATCCCACCCCCATTGTTCATAAAGCAGGAGAAAAGGAAATGGAAATTTCCCATGGCAAGAGGAAACATCCATAAAATCTACATTTCTTGTATTTTCTTGTTTACAGTACTTTCAAGTTTCTGCACTATTGACTCTTTTATATTTATTATCATATATTTTGTAAACATTACATGGCATTTCAAGTTTGAAGTTTGAAGTTGAACCTACCTTTGAATTTGAAGTTCACTATTTGCAACTTTGCATGATTGAGTCATTGACTGCATAAAAGCATATTATAACTCTTTGGCAATGAATATGATGCTTCGTGAATTGTTTCAACTTTCAACTTTCTTTTTATCGTTGATGTTCTCTATTATAGACTATGTCAATATAGTTTGGTTACCTGGTAACTTTGGTTACAACTTACAAGTACTAGTGATGACAAGATGTTTATATATTGAAAATTTGAAGCTTTAAGGTTGAATCTTGATGTTATAACTTATGGAATCATGGATATTGGACCTATGGTTGATGAATTCACTAGTAAATGATTAATGAATGATGTTATATGGTATTATTGTTTATTTCATGCTTTTATCCTTTCGATAACTAATTCAACATTCTACATGCATTTGTTGACATATATGCATCAAAATATATAAAAATATATATATCATATAAAAAACGCTTCCGGAACGCTTCCTAACTGGAAGCTTTTGAAAATTTCGCTTCTCGCTCTTGCTCCCGCTCCCAAGTAACCTTGATCCTGTCAGTACTTTGCTCACATGGGGTAGTGCTTTGTAGTTGATGTGAGCAAGCCTCCTATGCCATAATTCACTTGGGCTAATGGTCTCATGAACAAGGGTTGTTTTTGAATGTCCCTTGAGTTTATATAAGCCTCCTTCTTCTTCACCAATGACAACTACATCTTCAATTGATTTTCCTTTGGGCCACATAAGTACTTGTCCATCTTTGAATGCAACCCTATATCCTTTCTTATCTAATGCTGAGATAGAAAGTAGGTTCTTCTTCAAACCTGGTACATATAAGACTTCCTTCATCTTCATGGGGGTTCCAAAATCAAGCTTGTAGCTTGCTTCACCAATTACTTTGATAGGATATTGATAGTCATCTCCTAATGATACCTTCTGAGGAGAGTTCTTCTCTTCAAGTTTTGACAAAGTTTTCTTTTGTCCTGTCATGTGCTTTGAAGCACCACTATCAATAAGCCATGCATCTTCTCTAGGTGTCATGGACCCAGAGAGTGCAGAGAATAATACATACTCTTCTGCATCTTCTTCTTTTGCTTGCTTTCTTCAAGGTCATTCCTCTTCTTCTTCATCTTCATCTTCAGCTAGGTGTGCATGATGTATTTTGTTGTTGTTCCTCTTCTTGTATTCTTCTTTCTTCAATGGACAATTTCTGGCAATGTGTCCTAGCTTGTCACAATTGAAACATTGAAAGTTGGAGTAGTTTCTTCTTGGATTGTTTCCTCTTGTCCTTTAGTACTTCTTGGGAGGTTGAGACTCCTTGTGGCTTTCCTTCTTGAAGTTAGATTGACTTCTTCCTCTCTTGGTATGGGTGGCTAGGGCTTGATCATCTTCTTTAAGTAGAGCTTCTCTATTGGCTACTCTAGCCTCCTCTTGGATGCAATCTTCCCATACAATGTCAAATTTCATGCTTTCCTTTCTGGCACACATAGTCTGGATGAATGAATCCCAAGGTCTAGTGAGACAATTGAGAGCAGTCATAACTAGCTCATCTTCATCAAGGGAGTCTCCAATGGCTTCTAGTTGCTCCTTGAACTAAGAGACCCTTTTGAAGTAGTCTTGGATGGATTCTCCTTGGCACATCTTGATACTCTTTAATTGAGCTCTCAAATTCATCTTCCTATTGATGTTCCTTCCTTTATACATTCTGGCTAGGGCATCATACATCTCCTTCGAGGTCTTCTTGGATGACACTTGAGGAATCAAGTGGTCTTTGATAGAATCAGAAATTATCCTCTTTGTCCTAATCAAGTCCTTCTTGTGCTTCTCCTTACTTCATCCTCTTCAGGTTCTGCAACTTCTTCCTTGATGTATTTGGCAAGATCATTCTCTTCAAGAATGAGGCCAATCCTATATTTCCATGCTCGGAAATTCTCTATGCCTTCTAGCTTATCCTCAAGCTTAGTGCTTGGGGCCATCTTATCCAGGAGGTCACCAAAAAATGAAATTTCTCAAAATGCAAAGTTGACCTTACCAGGAGATGCGCTTGACTGAGGCAAATTGACTGGTACCCTTGGTTTCTGGAGATTCCAAATTTTCACCTCTCAAAATTGACTTGCGAAATTCTGATCTGCAGTTTCTGCAATTTTCTGGTCCAAAGTCAAACTAGGGTTTGACTTTACCGGAGATCTACCCACTCAAAAATTTCGATCTAGGGCTCAATAGATGCACCCTAGGGAGGTGCAACTTTCTATGCAATCAGATTTCCAAAATTCCAACTTTGATAGAAACCCTAATTTCTTGCAGGAGGGAGAAGAGAGAGAGTTTCATCTTGTGAAAGTTGTCCTATTCAAGCTAGCTCTGATACCATGTTAAGATTCAATATGCTAAGATAGATAACATCGGTATTCAATTCAATTTCACAACAATAGCATATGCAGGATCACTGAAAGAAACACAATCACAAGATAGACATAGATTTATCTTGGAAAACCCTCTAGGGGAAGAAAACCCAGCAAAAACTTCCTCAATATAGATGATCAAAAGTACAAAGACAAAACCCCAAACAAGTGCTCCTTCTCCTTGCAGATATCTCTCTCTCTCTCTCCTATGTGAATTACACAAGTGAGTGTGTATGTCCAAATGAGGAGCACATCACTCTTATTTATACTTTATCTTCCACTTGACTTTTTCACTAACTAGGTCGGCCCCAACAAACTTAACTGGGCCGACTTACCTAGGAAGACTCAAAACAATATAATATTACTTTCTGGAGGGTTCTATCGACCCGACTTACAAAGGAGGTTTTACCTCATGACTCTATGATGACCAAATACAATAATAACATTCCGACGGAGGAATAAAACATCTCCGAATAGATAATAATAAAATACAATAGAATATTCTACAAAGTTACAATATTTCAACAGACTGTACTTATCCCATCCAGTTGAGGACAATTGTACTTGGAGAATTATTTCTTGTCTAGACCTATCAAGGACTTTGTTCTTCTTAAAACCCTTGGTAATAAAGACAATCAAATAAATATTTGACAACTATCTTTTGTTTATCGTGTGTAAGAATTTCTATAATTTTTTTAGACTCTTACTTGCTCTTAATTTTGTTTTTGAAGGAACTTAAGTCATAGGACTCGGATCTTTCTTCCACTCTGCTCAATTTTTTCCATTCATCTCTTTGACTCAATTACGGCACTTTTTAACTCACTTTCAGTTGTTGGATTACTAGCTTAAATGAAAACGCATCTTATCTCATCAAAATATGTGCATCTTAGGCATTCTAAGCATATTAATTAGAAATATAGGTTTATTGTTTAGCTTGTTTTTCATATTTTGTGCAGAAATTGAGAGACACTATGTGTCTCTCTCAATTTCCGTGCATTTAAAAAGCCAAAAAGCATTTTAAAAGCAAAAAAAAACAAAATTAAAATTGTATTTTCTGCATAAAAAAGTCAGGTTAGTTTTCTGTAATTGCACTTTTGCATTCAGAATTAACATATTAAAATTCTGCATTGTTTTCTATGTCATCAGATTAATATTAGCTTCAGAGCAGTCATCTACAACTCGCAGTAAATTCTATTCTGCAGTCTTATAAGTGTGTTTTTGGTGACAGAATCTTATTCCCTGGTGTTTTTGGACTCCCTTCAGCTTTTGCAAGACAAGAAATAGCAATAAAGAGAAAAATAAATCAGCATGAGGGCATTATAATACTTGAAGAGAAATCAGCCAAGCATAGCCCAACCCTATAGAGAGAAAGAACCCAAGAACAAGTGTGCTAGAGAGAGAAAGAACCTAAGAACAAGTGTGCTAGAGAGACAAAAAAACAAGCACAAAAACGGAACACTTGATGATGCCCTTAGGCAAATCATTATCTTAAGAATGAGTGAATCACGTGAGATGATAAAATACAATGAGAGTTTCAGTTGAGTATACACAAGTACAACTCGATGGTAAATGCTTTCCTTATTAAGGTTTCTAAGCCTACATATACAAGGTCAGCCTTAGCCAAGTGCACAAATATAATAATGATACCATATGAGGTTGATCAAGGCTGAAAGTAAAGATTATACCCCTACTTTTAACACTAACAAACAACCGTTGCCTATAGTGCAAAACTTAAAAGAATAGAGACAATTAAGCATATTTTAGGAGTGCTTGTTTGCTGAGAGGTGTTGGAAGACTGTTCATGTCAATTCAGTTCACTCCCTCAATAAGTCATCTATTGGCATGCTGAGTCGCTGACATACTCAGTGAATGCATATCTCTTGTTTTGAGTCACTACTATGGTCTCTGGCACCACGTTAGGTCCTTGGATTTGTATGCTCTTTGGAGGATTCAGTGTAGGTTTGTTTTTGAGGGTATAGTAAGGTTTTTGAGTCCTATCAAAATATTTCCTTTACTGAGTTGGCTGCCTAAGTTAGGGCTAAGAGATTTTTGTTGAGAAAAGATGCCAAGGATTATTCTGCCAGGGATTATTCTGACGCCATTGTAACTTTGGTTGCACTACGGTAGATGATTCCTTATTTGTATGTTTCTCTATAATGTAAGAATCTAAGACCTATTTTTCCAAAACAGTTAATATGAAACACAAGATTTGGGGGGCATTTCAAAAGTTGACCATCAATAACCATTATACTAAGGTATAATATTTTCAAGCAAAAATACATAAAAATAAGGGTTGTTTATTATAGCAAACAATGACAAATCTATGTTTTCATGAATCAAATAAATTTAGTCTCAATGTTAGCTAAGTTTGCTATAAAATTCAAAAATATTAAATGCCAATAATCAGCATGCAATGTCAATGAATATAAAAATAGTAATTCAAAGTTACCGAAATTAAGGGGCTTTGACAAATCAATTTAATGGTATCCATATTAGCAATAAAATTGAGAATATAATGAACAAATGAATAATTAGTCTCAATGTTAGCTAAGTTTGCTATAAATTTCCAAACTATTAAATGTCAATAACCAGCATGCAATGTCGATGAATATAAAAATATAATCATTCAAAGTTACAGAAATTAAAGGGCTTTGACAAATCAATTTAATTGTATCCATACTAGCAAAAAAAATTGAGAATATAGTCAGCAATGAATAATTCCAGAAAATGACTACTTTGAGCCCAATAACATTATGAACTCACCTTGAGCCATGAATAAAAAGAACTGGGAGTAGCTAAAGTATTAAAGCATTACTCTATCTTCTTTCCAACCCTTGCATTTGTACTTTTGTACATAAGTATCTGAGCAACTATTATCCCATTTAGAATAATACCAAGACCACAGCCCGCAACCACTTTGTAACTGTTAAGGGAAGAACAAATCCAAAAATAACTTGAAAACCTATACTTGATTCCTTTCTTGAGGGGTAAACAATTTGATTTAGTAAACTCTATGCACTAGAAAAGATTTAAAAAGCAATCAACGTTTACCATAAGTTTTGGCAATGTTTTGACATATTTTATTGACTGCGCAGTCTTCTGATTTAGGTGTAGACCCGTCTATATTTCTCTTGAAATGTTATAAAGATAAAGAGCTTACTAAAAAGATGTAGAAAGATGGAAAGTAAATTCCTCCTAGGCATTAAGGTAAATTCTTGAACCCAGTGCTAAATGGACAAGTGTGAAGTCATATTAGAGAGTGAGTCTAGGCTATGTCATATAGTTGTCGAGTATGAACTATGAAGGAGGGTATCCACAAGAGATTTGGCTGGGTACTAGTGCGTTTCTAAAGGTGGGACTTATAAAGGCACAAGCCATATTGGACTTCATCACTGCATGCCCCTATAGTGTATAAATTTGCATAGAGTATATCCTACAATGCTCTCTCTCTCTCTCTCTCTCTCTCTCATCATCGAATGTGTATTGAGACAACCCCTCATAAGGTATCAATGTTGGTTCAAATTACTGTAAACTAGCAAAATATATTCCCTAACGTTTAACCAATCCACATAACAGATACATAAACTGCATTTGGCTATGTTATCACCAGGAAATTCTTTCTTGCAAAACTAGAAAGAATCTGGGTAACTCCTAGGAATAGAGCCAATGCCACCTCACTCTAATCCTTTTAGGCCTTTTCTCTTCAGGTTGGTGCTTTGTCTACCACAGAGGGAGCTTGCATAAATGATCTAAGTTATACAATAATGGTTCTTACGGGGTAAATATGACCCAAAATCAACTAAGTACACTGATGTCCTAAACTAATTCAATGAGAAATCAGTAAGTACAAATAATGGGAAGCAAGCACGTATGCCTAAAAAGTGATCCTAAATGATAAAAACGTTAAGTATGCTCACTAATATGTGATAATCTCCTTCTGTTCTGCATTAAACAAGTGCGGCTAAGCAAGCTAAAACACCCTAAAATAATGGGAAAACACTATGTAAATGCAATATTTTGACTCTATAAAATGCCTAGCTGAATACAAATCGAAAAACAGCTATGAATTCTTTCTAAACATGCTACAACTGCATATCAGCGAGCTAGACTTGCTGATTTTTGATAGGAAAAAACTAAACTAATGCATGTTTTTCACTTATTGTGATTTTCTAAGCAGTATGTTCAGGGCACTTGGCTCGACTCCCCAAGGGGACTGAAACCCGAGAAGGCATTTTATGCAGAGCACTTCTCAGTGCTGAGAGATGACCTCATTGTTCATTCCCCATACTTCTTGGTGCTAAGATATGGCCTCATTATTCATTCCCCATACAGACTACAGCAAGGGATGCACACGCTCAAGATCCCCTCATGCCAATTTCAAGAAGTGCACTTGGCCTTTGGACTATATCTATGGAGGTTGTTGCACATTGGAGGTGTCCCACATGCTTGAGTGCTATGTTTGAGAAGGTTGTTGATTTGTTGAAGAGATCTAAGGATCAAAACCCTAGATCTAACCTCCTACATTTATTTATTTGACCATATCCATGAGGGCACTCTCCCTTTTTGAGCATGTATTGTATTTATAACATGTAATTGACCTAGATCTAGTGGTGCACCCCCCTCTTCCTGGGAAATTAGTTATGGTTTTGACATTGGTTAGTCCAATCACCTCTTATTTTATGTATTTTTACCAAGTCTAGAGGAGATTGCTCCTCCTAGGATAGATCTAGGGTTTTAGCCTAAGATATTATTATTTTATTTCAGAGTTTGTTGAACCTTCACTTTATATAATACACTCCCATCTCATGTGCATCATGTTGTTGTTGACTAGAGAAATAAGAACTTCCTTTTGTCTGAAAGCTTATAAGGTGTATTGGAGATCTTTCTCATGTGGTGAGGCATATGTAGTGAATTCAAGCTTGAGTGTGAAATTTTATGTTTAAACCCTTGATCAAAAGCTTCTTTAACATTTACTTGTAATCACCCAAAACCAAAGGAACAGGAAAACAAACCAAAAACTTAAACACAACATGCAAAACCAATTTGTAAAATAAAAAAACAACATAGTTGTGAATCACAGAGGGGAACCCTACTTACCTGGATGTCTGGTAGCTCTTCGGTCTGCAACTGAAAGTGGGGAGACGACTCTCCACCCAATCAACCCCCAGCCAATGGCCGAGGCCCCCAATGTAAATTTCCTTAAAATCCACTCTAGGGCTACAGTATGTTGGATTAATTAATTAAACCCAAATTGTTACTGTTAACCACACATGGATTTCTTCACCAAAATAAAATGCAATGGAAATAAAAACACTAAGAGAAATATCAATCACACAATAGACATAAATATTTTTGGGTATAAACCCCCAAACAAAACCCAAGATGGGAAAACTGGTGTAGAAGTCTGAGAAGATATTTTATTAAGAAAATATGGAACAATACAATTTAGAAAAATCGATTTATGCCCAACCTGGCAAAATCGAACCTCTACAACTCACTGAGAAAACCCTGTTGGTCTGTACGGCCTGTTGCTGCTGTTGTACAGAATCCGTATGGCACACACGTGTGCACTGTTGTACGGTCTGTACGGCTACCTCTGCAAATCAAATCGGCCCTCTCTCTGTGAATCCATACGGTCTGTTGTTTGCCTGGATGCTCTGTCCAATCTCTGATCTGACCCATGTGGCCTGATATATACTTTCCTGTCTCGGAAAGTTGCTAGAAAACCCTTGTCTTCTAGTGTGGAAACTGATATGAGATTCTTCGTCAACCCCGGGACATATAACACATCAGCAAAGCTGATAGGTTTTCCAGACTCCCTTTGAAACGAAACAGTACCAACACCCTATGCCTGATACCGCGCATCATCTCCTAACTCGGTGTGGAGATTCACTCCATCCTCCTTCAAGCTCTTGAAGAACGACCTATGTCCTGTCATGTGACAAGATGCACCGCTGTCCACATACTAGATACTGTTGTCGACGGAACTTGCCATGCAAGCTATCAAGCAAAAGTCTTCATCAAAACTTTTGCTGAAGTCATCCACCTCGGCAGAACCTGCCATCTGTGTGTTGTTCTTCTTCTTCCTCTCTGGGAACTGGGAAGCAAAGTGTCCATGCTTGTGGCATATGAAGCACTTGACTTTTGACATGTCCAAGTTCTTCTTACCACCCTTCTTCTTCTTTTCCTTCCCCTTACCTTTGCTTGTTAGGGCTAGAGCCTCTTCATCCACGATCTGCGTGGCACCGCTGGATGAAGCTGAACCTTGACCCATGCGGGTCTCTTCCTATGCGAAGTCATCCCACAATCTATGCCAGTCAGGGAGCTTCTCCCTAGCCACCACGCCTTTAACAAAGACGTCCCATGGCTTAGAAAAGCCATTGAGAGTTATACGAACTAGCTCCTCATCCTCGGTCTTAGAGCCCACTGCTCCAAGCTCATCCCTAATCTGTGTGAGCCTTGTAAGATAAGGCACCACTCCTTCTCCCTTGGTCATCCTGGTACTACGCTATCTCTCCTGTAGTACCATCTTTCGGTTTCCGTTCTTGCTTTGGTAGAGATTCTCCAAGGCTTTCCACATCTCTAATGCGGACTTCTTCCCAGACAGATGAGAGACTATATGGTCCTTCACCCCATCCAAGATGATCAACATAGCTCTTGATCTATGGGAGCCACTTTTTGATCATCAATATGCTAATCAGCATCACTGACATCCAAGATCCTGGTGATCCTTTCTTTCCAAGTAGGAAAGTTTCGTGCCCCCTGGAGTCTATCCTCAACTCTCAATTGTACGGCCATAATGAATAGCACCTGTAACCCTTGGATAGATATGCCAATGATCTATCCAATCAACCTGCTGCTACCTCTCAGCTCAGAAGAGCTCTGATACCATGTAAATTTCCTTAAAATCCACTCTAGGGCTACAGTATGCTGGATTAATTAATTAAACCCAAATTGTTACTGTTAACCACACATGGATTTCTTCACCAAAATAAAATGCAGCGGAAATAAAAACACTAAGAGAAATATCAATCACACAATAGACACAAATCTTTTTGGGTATAAACCCCCGGACAAAACCCAAGATGGGAAAACCGGTGCAGCAGTCTAAGAAGATATTTTATTAAGAAAATATGGAACAATACAATTCAGAAAATCGATTTATGCCCAACCTGGCAAAATCGAACCTCTACAACTCACTGAGAAAACCCTATTGGTCTATACGGCCTCCTGCGTAGTTGTACGGCCTGTTGTTGTTGTTGTATGGAATCCGTACGTCCCACATGTGCGGGCTGTTGTACGGTCTGTACAGCCTGCTTTACGGTTGCCTCCATAGATCAAACCGGCCCTCTCTCTGCGAAACCGTACGATCTGTTGTTTCCCTAGATGCTCTGTCGATCACTGAATCTCTGCTCCTCTGTCTTCTCTGCAAAACTCTCTCTCTCAAACTTTTCTTCTCACTCTCCAACTGATAGCTATGAGCAAGAATATCTCTGTCGAAATGTGTGTGTGTCCTCTCCACCAATTGATCCTCCTTTTAATTCATTGGCTAAGAAAAAAACCTAATCTCACTATGGATCAATGGATGAGATCCTCCGGTGAGATCAATGGCCAAGATTAGATTAGCCATCACTTAAATATTTTTCACTTTCACTTTATAAAAAAGAGTTCCATTAAGTCAATTAACAATTAGATCACTTTAATATATTTTCCAAAGTAAAACTTGGGAAAAATACATTAACTATAATTTGGCTTATTTATTTAAGTCTTTTGCATGCAAGGACACATGCAATGCAATAAGACCTTCCTTGTTGTCACTTTCCAACACCCGAGCCCCCAACAATTAACCCTATGTCAGTGTTTAATTCCTTTCTTTCCTCTTATTGTCAGCCTCCTCCTCCTCCTCCAAGCTCTCAGCCCAAAAGCCCCCCAAAAGATCCCCTTCTCTTTCTCTCTCCCTTTTTTTATTTCCTCCTCCCCTTTTTCCCTTAATTTCTTATTTAATTTCTATTATAATGCAATTTCACTTTCCATTACTCCTTTTCATGTTTCTTTTTCTTTTATTGCTTTACATTATTATATTATATTAAATATTCCATTTATTCATATATAGGGGTTGTTATATTACTTCAGTTACAATTAGCAGATAACCATATTGCAGAACTAAACATTAAAACTAAAAATACATTATCTAAAAGCGAACCTTAACTCAAATGTGGTAAGATCTTGAAGCTCTTGTCTTGCATTACTTTTGTATCCAAGGTAAGAGTGTTTTAGGGTTTCATCCATGCTAGTTTAGTCTTGTTGGGGAGGCATTACTTTGGAAAAATACTTCTTGTTCTGGGCCTTGGTATCTTTGATTGTCCTAATTAGGTCAAGTGCTAACATAACCTAGGGTATCTTGGCCTTGCCCTAATTCATCATGCATTGAATTGTCAATTTTTTTAGAGGACAATAGCCCCAATTTTTCTTATTGCCCTAAGGATAAGACTTAGGCCCAGTTCCCTCTTCTTCTCTTTTTCAAAATTACAAAATTCTATGTATTATCTTTGCAAAAAGACAAAAAATCCTAAGTTGCCAGGGTACTCAGGTACTGGGACGGGTACGGGTACACCACTTTTTGAAATAGGGTACTTGCGTACGTCGGGGTACTGTAGACATATATATATATATATATATATATATATATAATTTTCAAGTTTAAATTATAAATTTATACTAATAATTATAATAAGTTTTCAACAAGTAACACACATTTGACATTGGTATTGCTGCTTGCACATTAATTCAAATTACATATATGATATTGATATTGATATGAATCATTAGCATAATAGTGTTAGGATATTTAGACACTTAGGAGTTAGTTAAGATCAACTTGTGTAATATATCCGTTAGGGATAGTGTGTTTCTTTAGTATGCATTAGTATGCATTTGTAAATACTTAATCCGACGGTCACGATATGTTCCCGACATAGAGTGATCCGATGGCTCAACTTCTCTTAGATCAAACCTAACCTTGATCCGTGGCTTAACACCCGATTGGTCCATGATCTCTATTTAAAGAGCATGGAGGGTCATTGTTTAGTTGATCGATTATGAGAAGCTCATTTGTAACTTTCTTTCATTGCATAATAAATTGTCCCGTAGAAGCTATTTGGCCGGGGCCGTGGAGTGTTTCCCTCAAGAGGGTTTAAACCACGTCAAAACATCGGTGTATTGATCTGTGATCTGTTTGTGTGAAATGGTTGCTCTTGGTGTTCAGTCCTTTGGTAGTACCCTGTGTACCCGAACATGGTATCAGAGCTTTTATGAAGTGCCGCTTCCGATTATGATCTAGATCTTGAACTGTTGTTGCCGAAACTCGAAAGGGTTTCTAGTTCTGGTATTTCTGTGCATTTCTGGGCTGTGGGAGGTGTTCCATTGCGTCCGGAGCGTCGTTTCCATTGGGAAATAGTTTTCGTTTGATCGAAAACGGTTCCTGGTTGCTCCAGAAACGTGTATTTCATCAGATCTGAAGGTATAATGTTACAGCTAAGTTGCACTGAAACGGATACGGAAACGGATACGGATGCGGGGGGTGAAACGGATACGGCAAATTTTCAAAAGATCTGGATACGATACGGCAGGGAAACGTCATATATATATATATCATAAAATAAAAATTAAAATTAAATTTACTTATGGAATATAAATTATTTAAAAAGCTATATTAAATGTTTTAACTTATGATTAAGTAATAAGTAATAAGTATTAAATGTTTTAACTTATGAATAACCTAAAAAGTAATAAATATAATGATTTATAACATTAATGTTAATAAATAAACATAAATAAATTATATCATTAATGTTTTTATAAATTATATCATTATAAATAAACATAATGTTTTTATAAATTATATCATTATAAATAAACATAGTAACATTTTTAATATATGTCATTTTTAAACATTTATAAATTATATTATTATATATTAACAAACATAATATAATACATAAGCATAGTATAATAATACATATATATTTTTAAATGCGTATTTATAAATTTAGCTCCATTCAATAGTTTAAAAATAAAAAAAATTTAGCAATAAACCCATCGGGCTTTTGTGTGGGCATTGGAGTCGACCCGTCCTCACACTTGCCGTAGCTGTCCTCACAGTCCTCACACTAGCCGTAGCCGTAACCGTAGCCATAGCCGTAGCTGTCCTCACACTAGCCGTAGCCGTAGCCGTAGCCATAGCCGTAGCTGTTCAAACGAAAATGACCTTAGCCGTAGCCATACAGCCGAGAGGAAAAGCTGAATAGCTACTGGTAGCCGTAGCCTTAGCCGAAAACGAAAATGTGAACCCGTAGTCGTAGCCATAACCGTAGCCATAGCTGTAGCCGTAGCCATAGCTACTGGTAGTCGTAGCCATAGCCGTAGCCATAGCTGTAGCCGTTCAAAGTTCAAACGAAAATGTGAACCCTAGCCGGTCGACAGCGCAGCAAACTCACGCTATGAGTGGATTCGTGGGAGTTTGAACGGTCGAACTCTGCAGTGGGTACCCTTCGAAAAACAAAAATGTGAACCCTTCGAACCCTTTAACCGACTCGCAACCACAACATCTCATAAACGAGACTGATACGGATCGCGATTTTTCTCATTCGTTTCCAAAATACCACGATTTTTCACTGGTCCGTTTCTGTGTTAGCGGATCCGTATCCATTTTAGCATATCCGTTTCCGGCCACGACTGATACGGATCCATGCCGTTTCAGTGCCGTTTCTACTCCGTTTCCGTTTCAGATACGGGGAACGGCGTTTCGGCGGGTTGAGATGGACGTTTCCGGTAACTTAGTGTTACAGTGACGCATTTTTTTTATTTCGTTTTTTAATAAGAAAAAATCTCATATTTCATTTTTTTTACTGTTAGATTTTTTTTGGGGTTTGGATTGTTGTTTTCCCGTCTGCGTATGCTCTTTGCCGTGCACCTTGAGCGATCTCGGCAAATCAGAAACAGAAAGGGAAAGGGTTTTTCTCGGCTGCGTATGCTCTTTGCCGTGCACCTTGCGCGATCTCGGTAAATCAGAAACAAAGAGAAAACGTAGACTTTCCGGGCAAGCTAACAAAATCTAATTCCACAAGTGTGGAAAAGTTTTTTTGTTTCGTTTTGTGGTCTGTTTTGCAGGAAAAAGAGCAAGCACGCAAACCGAGCAAGAAGAGTAAAAAAAAAAAAACCCCTTCCTCATTTCCATATTTTACATACATTTTAATCTAGCTCACTTGGTTCAAAGTTGCTTTATTCCTTAATAGGTCTTGAGTTCAAGTCTTAGGAAGTTACTTTTAAAAAGAAAAGTGCATGCAATTTCTATTTTCAAGTTACTTTATTGTAAAAGTGCATCTCACTTAAATAATAAAAAATAAAAATACAAGTGAGTCACTTAAGTTTTTTATTTATTGTTGCACTATTTAAAAAGTAATATCATTGTAAAAGTGAAATCACTTATTTTACAAAAGTGATTCACTTAAAGCAACTTTTTTGTAAAGTGATTGTCAAAAGGTTCATATTGGGAAGAGGGGGGTTCTTTTTTTTGCTGGACATTCTCTAGCTGCCACGTCACTATTGGGGACATCTTCAACAGTTTCTTTGTTCAAGCATAACTTCATCATACAAAGTCAGTTTTCAGTGCCGTTTTTTTTTAAACCACCTATTTTTTCGAGCTCTTCACATCCAGACTATTGGTTTCTGCTTTTAGAGCCATTAATTTACAAATATGGCCGCCCATTGTGATATTCTACTTAATAGTTCCAACTATTTCTCATGGAAATCTCGTATGGAGGATGTTCTACGAAGTACGGGACTTTTCAGAATTACCATAGGGAAAGAAAAAGAACCCAGTGATGATGATAAGAAAATAAAATTGGCAAATAGATGTGATGAAAGTCGTGGATTGATTGGGATGTCAATCTCTACTGATTTGCGATTCCACATATCTGGAATTGATGAACCTAATACTGCTTGGGACAAGTTGGAATCTGTGTTTGGTAAACACAATGAAATTCGAGGTCACCAACTCGAAAATGAGTTGATCTCTTTAAATCCAAGTGACTTTTCATGCATTCAAGATTATTTATCTAAGTACAAAACTCTTAAACTCTTATGTGCAGAATGTAAGATTGAGAGGGAAGACAAACAATGCATTTATCATATTCTTTCCAAACTTGGACCTGCATATTCTGTTTTTGTATCTACATTTTACTCCATGAAAGCATCCTTGAATGCAGCTAGCTATCAAGAGCCTAGTCTTGAATCCTTTTGTGATTCCTTGATTAGGGAACAAGATAAACTCATTCATCTTGGAATAATCAACAATGCAGATACATCTGGGAAAGCCTTATTGTCCCAACAGAAAGAAAAGTCCAAGCCTCCCAAGAAACAAAATTTTCGCAATAATAAGTCAAACAAGGGTCCAAAACCCTCTCAGTCAACTCCTTCTTTAAAAAATGACAAAGGATCCAAGCCAAAAGGCAAGAAGACTGAGCGTCATTGCAACTATTGCGGGAAAGATAATCATGATGAATCTAAGTGTTTCAAGAAGATGGCAGCCTTGGAAGCAGCAATGAAGAAGCACCACATCAGTCTAGATTCGCCTTCAGAATTTGCCTCTCATGGACATGCACTTTGTGCATCTGGTTATTCTTATAATGCATCTTCTTCTTCTACTTCAAATGAATGGCTCATTGATTCTGGAGCATCTTATCATATGGCTAAAGATCAAGCCATCTTTTCTACTATGCATGAATGTAACACCAAACAAATATTTGTTGGTGATGATAGATCTCTAAGTGTTGTAGGAGCTGGAACAGTTCCAGTAGATAATGGTCATTTTAGTGATGTACTATGTGTTCCAAGAATTTCCTGCAATTTGTTATCAGTCTATCAGATCACTCATTCTGGTGAAGGTAAAACTGTGACCTTTACACCTCACCAAGTTGTAATCAAGGATTTTAAAGATCCTCAACAGGTTCTAGCTACCGGAATTGTTGATGATATTACCAGGTTGTACAAGTTTAACAACTTTGGGTCATCACCTTTCCCTTCAGTTTTTGTTGCTCATAGTGATAACTTGAGCAAACTTTGGCATGAGCGATTTGGTCACTTAAATTATCGCTCATTGCAACAACTATGTAAAGAAAATATGGTGACAGGTCTTCCGATGGTATCTTGCAGAGATGGTGTTTGCTCCGGTTGTGTACTCGGAAAACATCATCGGGACAGTTTTGACAAACGTGCCTCTTGGCACGCCTCGGTTCCCTTGGAGCTTGTGCATAGTGACTTGTGTGGTCCTCTTCCATCTACTTCCTTTCTGGTTTCAAATATTTCTTAACTTTCATTGATGATTACACCAGACGCACTTGGGTTTATTTCCTAAAACTTAAAAGCGAAGTATTTAACATGTTCTTGGCCTACAAGGCCCTTGTTGAAAAACAATCTGGTCATCAAATTATTAAGTTAAGATCTGACAATGGAGGAGAATATGTTAACAAACAATTCACTACTTTCTGCACTGAACAAGGCATCCAACAACAGCACATTGTTCCATATACACCACAACAAAATGGTGTAGCTGAGCGGAAGAACCGCACTTTAAAAGAAATGGCTAATTGTATGATACAATCTAAGGGACTAAGTCTTCAATTTTGGGCTGAAGCCATTAATTGTGCAAATTACATAGTTAATCGCACTCCCACAAAAGCATTACAAGGTATAACACCGGAAGAAGCATGGAGTAAAACTAAACCTGATGTAAGTCACTTTCGTGTGTTTGGTAGTGAAGCATGGGCTCACATTCCGGATGAAAAACGGAAAGCATTGCAGCCTAAAAGTGAAAAGTGCATATTTGTTGGATATTCTGAAGATGTAAAAGGTTATAGACTTCTTCAACCACATTCTCATGATATAATCATTAGAAGAGATGTTAAATTTGATGAAAATATCTTGGCCTGCGAGCCTAACTCGGCGATTGTGCCATCTTTGGCCTGCGAGCCTGATTCGGCGTTTGTGCCTTCTTCTTCTTCTTCCAACTTCCTTGACAGGTTTCCAACTCCAGTTTCTGATGATGACAGTGAGGATGAAAATCCACCTTCGCCTGCTCATGTTCCTCCAGTTGCACCAGCACAAGTGCTTCCTCGATGGGTCTGTTCAACATGTGAAGCAGCTGGTGATCTTGCCGGTGATCCTAGAGATCAACGTCGAACACGTTCTCAGTTTCAGCGAGCCTCTTCTCTTTTGGCTCAAATTTCCGAGAATCATGATCCAGAAACTTTTGCAGAAGCTTCAGGGAATCCAGATTGGGATGCAGCCATGGATGAAGAATATCGTTCCTTAATGGCGAATGATACTTGGGATCTTGTACCTCTTCCAAAAGGAAGAAAACTTGTCAGATGTAAATGGGTCTACAGAACTAAGTATGCATCAGATAGAAGTGTTGAAAGACTTAAGGCAAGGTTAGTTGCCAAAGGTTTTTCTCAAGTTGAAGGGATTGACTACAATGAAACCTTTGCTCCTGTCGCAAAAATGAACTCCATCCGCCTTGTTCTTTCCCTTGCAGCCTTACACAACTGGGAAGTCCATCAAATGGATGTCAAGTCTTCCTTCTTACATGGTGATTTACAGGAGGAAATTTACATGGAACAACCTCCTGGCTATGTTCAGAATAACTCTAGCCTTGTCTGTCGCCTTAAGAAATCCTTATATGGCCTTAAGCAAGCTCCTAGAGCTTGGTATGCCAAAATGGATAACTTTCTCCTTGACACTGGTTTTTCTAGATGCCATTCTGACCCCAATGTCTATACCAAGAAAGTAGAAAACCATCTCATCATACTTGTTTTATATGTTGATGACCTTATTCTCACTGGTAGTGACCCTAAGCTTATAACCCATGTGAAATCCAGTCTTAAACAAAATTTTGAAATGTCAGACTTAGGACATTTGCATTATTTTCTTGGTCTCCAAGTCCTGCAAACCAAAGAAGGAATCTTTCTTTCTCAGTCTAAGTATGCTTGTGACCTTCTTCGTCGCTTTCACATGGAAGATTGTACACCAGCCCCTTCTCCCTTCCAGTCTGGAGTCAAACTTTCTGCCACTTGTACTTCACCTGAAGTCAATGCCACCTTGTATCGTCAGCTTGTTGGTAGTCTCCTATACTTGACTCATTCCCGTCCTGACCTTTCCTTTGCCGTTGGTCGAGTTGCCTGTTATATGCAGACACCTCATGAAAGTCACTGGAAAGCAGCTAAAAGAATACTTCGATATATTCAAGGTACAGTTCAGTTTGGGATTCATTACAGTACAGGGGGGAAACCTTTGTTGGTTGGTTTCACTGATTCAGATTGGGCCGGTGATCCTGATGATCGAAAGTCTACTGCAGGTTATGTTTTCAGTCTAGGATCTGGACCTATTACTTGGGCTTGTAAGAAACAACAAGCTCTTGCTCTTTCTTCAGCAGAGGCAGAATATCGAGCAGCAGTTAATGCCAGTCAGGAAGCTTTATGGCTTCGACAGATCCTTTCAGAGTTTGGATTCGAGCAGCAGCAGCCTACTCCACTTTGGTGCGACAATCAAAGTGCCATCAAGCTTGCCAAAGATCCAGTTCTACATCAACGCAGCAAACACATTGAGCTACATATGCACTTCATCAGAAATCTTGTTCATGATCGGGTTCTTGAAGTGCTCTTTTGCCCTACAGATGATCAAGTTGCAGACATCTTCACCAAGTCTCTTACAGAAGCGAAGTTTTCTAAACTTCGATCTATGTTAGGAGTTCAGGAACTTGTCATTAAGGGGGGGTAGGCTCTAATGCCTCCTTCCTTCTCCTAATAGTGTCACTTTTGTAAATCCTTCAATCCTATCCCAAGTTGTTCTTAAGGGGGGATGTTAGGATATTTAGACACTTAGGAGTTAGTTAAGATCAACTTGTGTAATATATCCGTTAGGGATAGTGTGTTTCTTTAGTATGCATTAGTATTCATTTGTAAATACTTAATCCGACAGTCACGATATGTTCCCGACATAGAGTGATCCGACGGCTCAACTTCTCTTAGATCAAACCTAACCTTGATCCGTGGCTTAACACCCGATTGGTCCATGATCTCTATTTAAAAAGCATGGAGGGTCATTGTTTAGTTGATCGATTATGAGAAGCTCATTTGTAACTTTCTTTCTTTGCATAATAAATTGTCCCGTAGAAGCTATTTGGCCGGGGCCGTGGAGTGTTTCCCTCAAGAGGGTTTAAACCACGTCAAAACATCGGTGTGTTGATCTGTGATCATATGTCTAAAAAATTAAAAATTAAAAATAAAATCTCAAAGATTTCAGATTAATGATTATTACGTAGGTGCATAGTTTATAATTCTACAAAGTTAATAGTTAGTTAATAGTTTAATCTGAAATATCTGTTAGTTAATTAATTAGAAACTATTAACTAACAGAGATTTCAAAAATCTATTAATCTAAAACTATTAACTACGTAGTAACTATTAATACTTATTTTCTAGCTCGGTCAAAATAAAATTGAATCACGAGAAAAGGGGCATATAACTGTCTTGGGTGTTAATTGGGTGTAGCTCAGGTGACTGAGAGGAAAGTTGTTATACTCCCCTCCTAAGTTCAAATCACTCTTTGCAACATGGTTGTTGTCTTTGTACTTTGCAACGTGGTTGCTTGCTTTGTGAGCCAAAGGTTGCTCTCTTAATGGTTCTAAAGATGGGGACTTTGCATTGACAGACTTAACGAATTGTAGAATTTATCTCTGGGGTCAGCTGAGGGCACTTTTCATTAATAGATTGAAGGGTTGCCAGGTGTTTGGAGGGCCATTGTGGGTTTTGTACGTATAGAATCAGTGGTTAATTACGTGTTGATGCTCGTCTCTCATCAGATTAGGATCCACCAGATTATAGATACAGATTTTTATCCTAGTGTCATAGCGGGCCGATAGTTGAGTATACTAGAAATATTACCAATAGGTCTGTAACTTGCACCAGTACTATTACCCACTATGCTTCAACTTCAACTAGTACTCATTTTGATTTTTGTTGTGGAACGAAGCAGACAGACATTTCACTTCCAACTGCCAGAACGATGGTATGCAGCTCATATGCATTGAATACACTCTTCTTCTTTATATATATAGAATATTAATACAAAATAAGGTGAGTTTAACCCCTCCTACTTGTAGTTTTCACTGTGAATTCCAAAATTCAATAAATTTTTAATTCCTAAATCCAGTCAAAATGATTCACCACTTTGTAGAATTAGTAAATCTGAAATCTCTGAAATCTATTAATTAGAAACTATTAATCTGAAATCTCTATTAGTTAATAGTTTCAGATTAATGATTATTACGTAGGTGCATAGATTTCAGATTAATTATTATTTCGGATTAATGATTAATTAAATAATTGCGTAGGTGCATAGACTTGCTTTTTTTAAATTTATTAATTAATAATTATATAACTATTAACTAACATAGTAACAGCAAATGCCAAATAATATAAATATAAATTATAATTATTAATAATAAATATGAAATAGAAAACTGAACCGTGAAAATGAAACAGAAAAGAATTAAGTACGCGGCCCTTTTGAAGTACAAGTAACCAAATTTATTTGACCAAGTACCCGATACTCGGGTGAAGTACCCGGTACTTTCACGGTACTCCCAGAGGTACCAGTCCTGGTACCCGGTACGGCAGTACGGGTACCCGGTACTAGTACGAGTGCCCACCCCCCGGTACGGGTACCCTGGCAACTTAGAAAAAATCAAATATATAGACTAGCCCTAAAAAATAAATAATTTAAAAAACTTAAAAATATTGCATTCTTGAAGAATCTAATATGTCAAATTGATGCACCCCCCTTGGTTTTAGGGTCAGCCTTGAAGGGTGTCAGCTTTTTGTGGCTAATTTGAGAGATCTACGATTCATGTGCAAATACTAGTATGTTTTTCAGATCTGATTTGGCAGTAAAGCCATCTAAATCTGTCTTTGAAGAGTCTTCAAGCTGAAGACAAGGCCTATTATCAGCCCTACTCACTTGAGCGTTCATCAAGTGATTCAAGATGATCTTCTGGTGATTTCTAGGGGCTGGTTAGGGCATAAACTAAATCTGGTAAGTCATTTACAGATTTGTCATACTCATCTATTGGCTGCCCCAAAGGTATGATTCTTACCCCTCTCCATTAGGCATAAGTTCCTTGGTAAGTTGGCATTGTTCTAAGTGGTTTTCATCTATCTTTGAGCATATTTTTGGTGGCTGTCCTCTTATAACAACAGCAAGGCTTTTTGTTGTTTTCCCTACTTTTGAGCATTTTACTTTTAACTCCTACCCTCTTGAAGTGCTTGGGGAATGTCTTTGTATCTAGTGCTTTGACCCCATAAGGCACTGATCTTCGTCGAGTGGTTGCTCGAGAGGTATTCTTGTGTTGCCTTTGGCTAGTTTTGCAAGTCTATTTCACCTATATTAGGGGCTCCCCCTTGGCCTCTAGGAGTTGGCCTATAGCATAAAGAGAGTGCATTGTGTTGATAATGAGTGAATCTCCTAATTAGTTGCATTGTTCACGAGGTGTTCCCTATTCGAATTCATTCATTTCCAAAGAAGCATGGCGAGTGTAACATTTTTGGCACCGAGAAAGTTGAGGTAAGTTTTTGTTTTGTACTTCGATAAGATTATTGTTGAGCAATAACTTGGCAAGGCTTATCTAGCGACTCCACTGAAGAAAATACAACAAAAGGTACACTTTAAGATAAAGCCCTTAGCTATTGACAACATTGTTAGGTGTAAAGGTGAGCACATCCTAAGTTACCACATTCGCCGATTTTAAAGCATGGAAATCGAAATCCGTCGAATTTTATAAAAGGACAATTCTAATCATTAAAATTCGTCGAATTTCATCCTTTAAACTTAACCCTAGCCCGCGAGCCTATGAATTTATGTTTTAGAGGTTGACTTAGGAACAACAAATACCTATCCACCCTATCCCCGCACGCACCTCATGTTGTTAATTCACTTGACGCGGAGAGAAATAAAAATATGCAAGTCTGTGCTTCACGGCTCGCACAAGGCCCTCGACCGGAACTGCAACAGATCTTGCAGTCGACGATGGCTCTATCTGGAGTCTTAGCACTCAAAAGTCAAACTCGAAACCAAAAAAATTGTTCCACGGTTTGTGATAAACCAATTCGTGTCAAACTGGTTCATGGGCTCATGGAAAATGAGCAAACTAGTTCGTGGGTTCGTGGCAAATTGGTTCGTTGGCTCGTGGCAAATGAGCAAACTGGTTCTTGGGTTCGTGGCAAACTGGTGATTCGTGGGTCCATGGCAAACTGGTTCGATTAATGATGGTATAGTAAATAGTTTCATTTTTATAATGTGTTTAATGAAATTCAAAATGTTGATGTACTTTTTTATTTTAAAATTTTATTAAAAATTTTGATGTATTTTTAATGAGCAAACTAGTTTGTGGGTTGTGGCAAATTGGCTCGATTAATGATGATATAGACTATAGTAACTAGTTTCATTTTTATAAAGTTTTTATAATGTATTTAATGAACATATTAAATTTTATTAAAAAATTTGATGTATTTTTTATTATTTTTAAATTTTATAGTCTCTCGAATTTAATGCCGAATTTTATCACCAGAATTTTGAGTGCCAAAGTTTTTACGAACTTCAAGGTCACCGAACGCGAACACGAATTCGAACCAGGTGACTTAGAGCACATCCATCAATTGAGAAGAAAGGCTCGTCTTGGCAACTCCACTAAAGCATTTTATAAGGTATGACGAACATTTTGTAATTTTGGGAAATATCATGATTGGCTTCTTGAAACCTATGGCCCCTTGGATTTCTCAAATATTTGGGCCCCCTCTCATCAAGAACTAGACGCGTTTGTATGGGAAACTCCAAAGTTTCATGGCAATGGAGATTAAGGTTTGGTTTATATTGCAACCTATTCAAATTTGCAAGGGATAATGGCATATTTTGTGAAGATGATATGATGAATTATTTATCATTTGGCTTCGACGAATATGCCATGCATTTGTATTAATCTCTTGAAAAGAGAACAATTACATCTTTTGAATCCTTTTTCGGAGCATTTTGTAAACATTAGTGCCCTAATGACATTGATTAATGGCTACCCAAAGTTCAAGAGGTCAAGACATTTTATGATGCACAAAATATTGTTGAAGAGGGTCCCGAACCACCCTTGAGGGAAGAAGAGGGTGCCAAGGAAGATGACAGCTCGAGCCCTGTGCTTGAAGAGGGAAGTACTCTTGAAGATGAAGACAAAGATGCCCAAGAAAGTGAAGCCAAGGAAGTCCATGGTGACGATCTAGAGAAGGAGGTTGAAGAGGAAGCACATGAATACCAAGAAGCCCTTATTTAAGAAAGTGAAGAAGTGGCGAGTTCTTATCATTGTTTTGAGGATTCCTATGATGTCTTGGGCCTTTTGGAAGAAAAGGACATGATTCCTTTGCATGATGAAAAAGATGATGATTATCAAAGGTTTCTTGGGCCTCCCATATATGACTCTTCAAGGGTTGGGAGCATTGTACTTGAGCCTTTGGATCACACATGTTTCAAGGAAGATGTTCATGATCATTTCCCGCCTGGTGGAAGTGAAGAGGTTTTAAATTTGGATCAACCAAAGCCGGATTTTTATGCAGATTTGGAACAACATGAAGAAGGTTTTATCAAAGAAATTCATGAAGATCAAGAAGAAAATGAAGGAGCTCTTGTCGGAGACCCATTGCCCATTAAAGATGATATTGAAGACGTGGTTGATGAAGGTATAGTTGATGCTTCTCCTTATTTTCCCCATGGCAATGAGGATTTGGTGAGTCTTCCTCTCTCCTTTGCTCCCGATGATGAATATTTTGAGGATGATAGGTTTGAGGATCTTTTTGTTGTTGAAGACGGTTGCCATGGATACGATAATGTGCATTTTCTCCATTTTGATCGTGATATGGGTAGGGAAGATTGGAAATTTAATGGAGATCCCACATATGACTTTTCTAATGAGGGATGTGTAAATTTTGAAGACCTTGGGAAACCAAATTTTTATGAGATCTCTCAGGATTTGGTTCATCCATGCTTGCTCACCATTGATGATGATATAGGGTTGCATATGGAAGCTTATATCGCATATCTTGAGTAGCCAAGTTTACCCTCTCCTATAGGGTGAAGCTCAATCATCATCTTCAGACATATTTTCCAGGGATTAATGCATGTTTTGGACAACAGAAAAGCGGTTTTATTGCAAGGTTAGAGCAGCAAAGTGTGCACTCTCCCAAGGAAAATTTGAGGCCTCTTTTCCAACCGTGTCTTTCAGGGCTTCTTGCTAGTTTTGAAAGTTATTTGGGGCAGCAAACAAAGTGCAAAAAGCAAGTCCATGATGATGGTGGTTTGTACTTGAGCCATATCCAAGCTTGGATAGAGAGGAATTGTGAAAGGGACCCTTCTTCTTGGCAAGAATTTAAGGGCATCCAGGTTCGTGATCTTTTCTATTGTTCCAGCCCCATTTCGATGAAGGTAATGACATCTACTCAACTCATCATTGATGTGATTTTGTCTTGGACTATTGCCAAAGACAAAGGAAGAAGCCCTAGCATGAATGTTCTACTAAGGTAGCTTCATTGGTGGTACGCTTTTACTTGATTTGTTTATGTTATCATGTTTAGAGAAGATAGGTAGTATGAATAATCTCTTGCATGAGCATTTTGATGTGTCCTTTGCATTGCATCTTATTGTGTCATTACTTAGGCATTTCAAATTTTGATTTACTTTTGAACAAGGCAGGACGGATGTGTCTACCTCTGATGCATTTGACATTTTTGTTGTTTGAACTATGAGTAGGTCTACAGGTACCAAAAGGTTCAAGAGGTTCTCATGCACTCCCGGGAAGAGCACATGTCCCGTAGTTGGAGCCAATTGTTATGCCCCAGATTATCTATAGCGCACCCTACTAGATGTGCCAAGGAGGGGTGTCTGTTTGCCATTGTAAGACACGAAATTGGGGCTACTTTATGTAAAAGTGTTGGTCTATCGATGATACAAACCTCTTGGTCAATCATGGCAAGTCCTCTTGGTCCTCATTTCAAGGTGTACTGGCCTTGTGGCCCTACTGACTACCCCTTGATGGGTGGTAACTCCTCATGATGTCGGGTATTTATGCCTTGGGTAGGTATTGGTGCACTTTGGGGCGACTCCATTAGAACAAATCCCTAGCCACGCTCATGATTCCATGCTTTGTAAAGGTGATTGCGCTTGTAAATATTGTCCTACCCGCCTTAGCACACCTCTATTATGCCCAATTGGGCCTCATTTGTCCAATTACCCTTTCCTTTTGGCCATCTTAGTCAAAGAAATGCAAAACGACCACCTTAAAGAGATATTATGAAGGTCGTACCCAAGCAAGGAGGAGGTTGTTGAGGGAAAAAGGCACTTTGTTGGGGTTAGTTGAGGCATGACATCGTCCTTCCAAGCTCAACACTTCATTTGTTAAATCTATCATCACTTATTTGTCATTATTTTTAAGTTTTATGAGGTTTAGTCCCTAGATTGTGGGTGACAAACCCTAAAAGTGAATTTTAACTCAAAATAGATAAGTCAGCCTAAAGGAGGGAAAAGAGAAGACTTTTCTCATATAAATAATCACCCTTCTCTCATTTGTAACCAAGCTCATGGGATCCAATATGATTGAAATTTTATTCCTACTTATGTGTATGAAATCTTAAGTGGTCGCACCTCTCTTTCTTGGCAATTTCTAGGGTTCCAAGGATAAATCTTGGTGTTTGAGGCCTCTTTACAATCTCTCAAGGTTAATTCCAACAAGGACATAGGGTTTGGTTCTCTTCTCTTTTCTCCAATAAATGTGGTAAGATCTTGAAGCTCTTGTCTTGCATTACTTCTATATCCAAGGTAAGATTGTTTTAGGGTTTCATCCATGTTAGTTTAGCCTTGTTGGTGAGGCATTTATTTCGAAGAATCCCTCTTGTTTTGGGCCTTGGCATCTTTGTTTGTCTTAATTAGTTCAAGTGCTAAAATAACCTAGGGTTTCTTGGCCTTGCCCTAATTCATCAATCATTGAATTGTCAATTTTTTTAGAGGACGCTAGCCCCGATTTTTCTCATTGCCCTAGGGATAAGACCTAGGTCTAATTCCCTCTTCTTCCCTTTTTCAAAATTACAAAATTCTATGTATTATATTTAAAAAAATACAAAAGAAATCAATATATAGAAAAGCCCTAAAAATTAAATAATTTTAAAAACCAAAAAATATTGCATTCTTGAAGAATCTAATCCACCAAACTAATGCGCCCCCTTGGTTTTATGGTCAATATTGAAGGATGTCACCTTTTTGCGGACATAGTGGGTGCATCTCCCGATTAGTTGCCACTTGTGGCACCGGCCTTTGCGACCTTTCGGAAGGGTGCTCATTTGAGCTATAGCACCACCTATGCATCAAAGTCAAACCCTACCCAACATTATCCATATGAGGAGCACACATCTCTAGGAGAGGAAAAGACCAAGTCCGTGTCCAACAAACATCCCCACGTGTGGCACATATGGCTCAAAACACAATGTAGTTCTTTTTAACCAACAGTTTTCAAATTGCCAACTTCCTCGATATTTATTAGATTTTCTATTATAACCACTTTTGGAAATACCACAACCACTCTACATCTAAAGTTAGGACGCCCCTTCAAAGTGATTTTTTAAATTAATTCTAAGTGCAAACCTTAGGTACTTTGGTTAATTAGTGTGATTAGTTCTATTTCTTCACTGACATTAATTAATCACACTAAAACCTCAGAAAACCCCCAAGGTAAGGCACTTTAATTAATTCATTACTTCAAAAGTACAATTCATAACACTTCAAAACTTAGGGAGACCTTGAGTTGATGGGTTTACATTCCATAAAATACTTAATTGTTAATTAATTACCTTATTGCCTTAGTCAAGTATCCTTTTACTCATCAATTAGAGGGAATGCATCATCTCAACAAGAGGAAGGGGGATGGCCCCATGAACATGTAACAAGCTCCCATATGTGCAATTAAAGGGGAGCGTTCACCAAATGGAGCCCAGTCATCATCCATGTGTACAATATCAAGTGTCAAATCATAGGAACATGCTAGGGTGCTAAGGGGTTCATCCCAAGTTTAACTAGGAAATGCCTCCAAATATGAAAAAATAACATGAAATAATGAACAATCATACCTTTCTAATTGCTCAATGACTTATTTATTTTTTATCCAATTACACGTTAACCTTTCCATGGTGTGACCAACATTAACCCCTATTACATGTGTAACTCCTAAGTCAAGGTGCATTTCCTAGGTTCCTAAGTCATGCAAGGGTGATGGAATGAATGTAGTACTTAGGGAAGAAACGTGTAAAATACTTTCTTAATGATATGGAGCCTTTCAGAGATAGATTATGTGTACACTGTACTTGTTTTTATGGGTTTAATTTCAGATTTGTTCCACCAAGGCATCAACAAATATGGGATCAAATCTCTTGAGGAAGTTTAGAACTCTAAAAAGAGGTTTGCACCTCAAGGGATTTGATACCTGGTCTCGACGCTTGATGTTGGTTTATTAATATGCAATTATTACAAAACTAATATTTAACTCATTGTTATATTATCAACTTAAAAATACATTTAATCTAATATATTTTAGGTTATAATCATTCAAGCACCAACTATTCCAATTTGGATATCTTACAAATAGGCCAAAGTTGCATTAATTAATTAATTATGAAGTAAAATAGATATTCACCCAAAACTAATATTGCTTGAGGATCATAACAAATATCTGATAACAATATTGTACTCACAACAGTTCTGGAAATAACCAATCACCAACTATATATGTATTGAAATAAAAATCAAGAAGCAATTAATACATGCCTGGAAGGTATTGGACAACAGATCTGTTATGCATAATTTACTCCAAGCACAAGAAGACTTTCTTTTGCTTCAGAAGATGTCCATGTTTAAAGTTTAAAGAGCGATGATGTTAGTCAGATGATGGTTGTTGCTGCTCGTTTTGACACTTAGCTTTATGAAGAGAAATCGTTGAGGATGCAGCACCAGAGATAGACGCCCAATGAACAGAGTATAAGCTCAGGAGAGTAGATCACTCCTACCTTTAATGAGGGTAGCCCTTTGAGGGAGAATACTACTTATTATTGCATCCTACGACCTTCCAGAATAATATCGTGGCTGCTCCAATGAACAACAGCCCACAATGACTGTCACACCCTTCCTGAGAGATGGATCGAGCCTCCAATCAATGGTTTGCTGCTAGGATATTAATTCGCTGCCAATAGAGGTAAGACGCTGCCCTACACAACAAATCGTGGCCTTCTTCACTGGAAATTGACTGCTAAATATGCCCACAACTTCACTAGATACCTACACAGCAGTTAAGAAAGAGATCGTTGCTCAATACTTGATGATCGCTCTGCCCTAGAACTGGAAGATCCAATAATTCGCTGCGTGTGGAGGGAGTTCTGAGCTTACCAATGTAACAAGCACCCTGCTGTAATGTTCACGCCTTCTTTATAAAATTGATCGCTGCCTCAAATATTAGTTTTGGCCCACGATTTGGATGTCAAGTCTTCCTTCATGAATGCGACTCCATTTGTACTCAAGGTTCCAAATGGGAGAACGCCCCTCCTTAACTAATAATGCCTTCAATAACAGTCCACAAGAATGTAATTTGCCCAGCTACAGAGAATCTCTAACTCTGCCCAAAAAACACAACAAACTCTGTCGCAATGAAGCACTCAATGGTAAACCTGGATGATCTACCCTCAAACTTGGCCAGGATGGATAGATTCTGCCATCGAAACCAATGCAGATTAAGGGTTTAGTCCTCAACACCGAATAAGCTCACTGAGCTCTCAAATCCAAATCTCAAACATGAATAATAACAATGAATACTCATAATTGCCTTTTTCTGTCTGTTATTACTCACTTGACCTATTTTCGTCTTTAATTACGTATGCATGCTATTTAATTACGCATGTCATCTTTAATTATGCTCGTCGGCCCTTTTGATTACGCAAGTCACTTAATTGACCCCCCTTTTCACTAATGACTTAGTATCACTGCTAATAGTCCACTTTTTATCCCAAAGTGACATCAGTCATTAATTAATTCCCTGTTTATCATTACCCGCTCAAACCTATGGAAATTGGATAGGTTAGCGGATTGATCCCCAGTACTTAAGCGGAAGAGGACATTACAAAACAGTATCTCTGCAAGTTAATCATCATAGCAAATGAGTGTTAGGTCTACCCCTTAGCTTTCAAGAGCTAGGGGTAAACATTTTTCTTGCACATTGTGCCTTAAGAAAGGGAGCGCTTTTATCATGAGGCACCCTTTCGTTCCCTTTATTTCATTTTTCTTTTTTGCTTGGTCCCTTTTTCTTTAGATTTAGCTTTGATAACCATGGGACTTAGGGAATGGGCATTTGGCTAGGGGCATAGCTCATGTACTTCTACATTTTAATTTAGTAGCATCAACCTTAGAGTACTTGACCCTTCTAACTTTGATTTAGGCATTCATACATGGGTATAGTTATGAAACCTTGAAGAATTACATATGATAGATCACTTACAGAGGCGAAAAACGATGGAAATGGATGACAAGGCTAGTGAAATGGTGTGAAAAATGTGTGCGATACCTACTTAGTTCACTAACAGTAAAACTTAACCTTCTGGAAGACACACTTATCTAAGGGAAAATTATGACCACATCATGATACATCTTAGTAACAAACAACAATTTTAAGTGTTATAGAGCATAAAGGTGACATCCCATGGTCAAGTCAACATAAAGGAAAAACATTCCATGTGCCATAGAGGGTGAAATATATCATAGCACAAGCACTTCTGACACCATATCCACCAATCATATCAAGGCACAAGAATAATTTGAGCATGCTAGGACAATTTTTAACCAATGATCTACGATGATCCACCGATCTCTCTAGCAAGTTGTTTATGATGGGATCACAAGCAAAAACTAATCATTAAATCACCCCTACAAATCTAGGGGTAGCATGTCATATTCAAACAACTTGAGCAGATTCTACAATCATATCTATGCTCTAAATATGGTCGGGCGAGATGTCTACCCTTAGTTTCTTTGGATGTTTGCATGATTCCCAAGGATGAAGAGGGGTTGGGCATGATTGATGTGACAACTTAGGGCAATATTTTGGTGGCCAAGTGGGTAGAACAGTACTTGGAGGGCTCGACGCCCTAGCAGGGTCTATTTCGACATCAAATTCCTTTAACTCGACATTTAGGTAGGGTTCAAGGGGCTTTGGCTTATTGACAATCTCTTCCCTATCTCTTTTTCAAGTTGGGGGCTCATTCCTATTTAGGAGTATTTGGGTGGCTTGGAGATCGATGTTTGGGCTAGTACATTGGTAGTGGTGGGGTGGTCGAGTTAGATGTGACATCGCCTCTTGTCCAATTTGGAGAGGGCGGTATCAAAGGGTGTGTGTGGCGGAAATGCCGCATTTTTAGGCATGTCGGCTAAGTCAAAGGGTATCTTTTGTTGGCAAGACCTATGGGACTCTGGGGCTTGCTCGTGGAAGGAGTGGAGAGCTCTTATGTAGGAGTATGGGATCCTAGCCTCAAATCGCCCCTCAATCATGGAGTTATGTGCTTTTATTCCAAAATATGAGCTATTTAATATTGGTATGCCTAGGCCCTTTTGGCAAGATTAGTGGTGGAGTTTCAAAGTCTTACTATTGAGTATGTCTCTCGTTGTCTGTATTCAGCACTTCATAAAAAATACTCCCTTTCACCTGTACTCAATGCGAGATAGGAATTGTCAGACTTGAACGTTCAATGGGTCCATCTGTTGCATAGTGTTTGGTTGTTGTCGCTTTTGTATAAGCTATGCATATTTGCTTGGCTAGTTAACCATCAAGGGGTCCCATCCAAAGCTAGGTTAGCTAAGTTTAAACTTTCGGATGGTCATTGCCCAGGGTGACATTGATTGGAGATAGTCAAACACATCTTTTAGAATTGAGGGATTGCTAGACAATGTTGGAGATTTGCAGAGGATCAACATCCCAACTTATTCCAAAACAAGCTCTATTGGAGGGGAGCCTTACTTAGATATGGACGCTCTCTTGTTCGTGGGTCATTTTTTGGTTTATGGTACTACTTATAAATCTCTGCCCTGTATGTGATTTGGAAACTCAGTGCAAGTATGTGTTTGACCAAGAGGTTAGCTTTGTTTCCTCTTATGTTGCTTTGTGGAAGATGAGGTATGCCATCAACTGTTAGCTAAGTGTGCATTGTTAATCAAGGATGCCAAAATATTGGATCCTAGTGTATATTTTGATTTCATTTCTATAGTGATCCAGAGAAGCAACCAAAATCAAGATCGAGGTGGCAACGGAGTTGTTGAACTCCATGTCCACATTTCACTAGGATGGATGGATGTTCATGCTTGGTACCAATTGGCTACATTGCTAGATAGATCATATTATATGGCTTCCTCCTATGTTTCGAGCACAAAACATGCGAAGGGTGGTGGAATGTTATGTACCTAGGGAGGATAATATGGGGTACTTAGGGAAGTACCCAAGGTGATAATGTATGCAATGTGGCTATAAATATGCAACAGGCCCTGTTATGCCACATTCTGTCGGCATACCTTTTTCCAGAAAATTTTTTGCTTTTGAGCAAGATGCAACACAAAGTATAGAGGCCTATCTGTGTTACTCTTAGGCCTCCCCTTTGAAGTGATGGGAACTATGATGTGAAGATCTGATATATACCATGTTGTTATTGTTATACCATGCCATGATGATGAATTATATGATCGTGTACTATATGTTGTTAATAGTTGATGTCTTGATTGTTTAATGAGTATAGCTACTAGTATCACACTTTCAAGTTGACGAGGGTAGTAGATCTTTGATTTACTTATGTACCATTGAACCTAAGTGATTTTTGAGTATTTTGCAAGGACGTGCACCCCCTTCTCTGGGTCCATGTTGTGGCCATCCATCCATCAATCATTCCACTTCATAATTCTAGGATGCATCCTTGGTCTAAGGTTGATGAAGTTGAACTCTTGATCTCCCCTTTGTGACCCCTACACCATGAAGGCCTCCAAGTTTTCCCTTTGCGTCGTGGGCAATGTTGTGTTGCAACAATCTTGTGACGGTTCAGGAAGCTTGCATGTAAATCCCTGGGATTAATTGTTTATCAAGCAAAGAGAGTTGTCATGGAGTAATGATCTTTCCTAGACCTGAAGCATGAAAGTATTTTCCCCTCCTATGCCTCAAAAAAAGGCATGAAAAAAGGGCTCCCGGCCCAAGACTCTTTGTACCTGCAAAAATCAACACAAGCTGGAGACCAAGTCAAAATAATAATAAAAAATAAAGAAAATAAAGAAGCAAGGAGAAAACTTACCAATGAAGAATGCCTCCAAATAAAATCAAAGGCCAAGGTCTCTAGATACAAAAGAATTACGAGAATGAAGAGTCCCAAAAATCAAATGAAGACTAGTCCAAGAAGACCAAGTCCAAGAAGGAGCTAAGGCAAAAAGTCAAAGTCAAATAACAAGGAAGTCTGTGTAATACCCTCGGTTTCAATCCCCGGGGGTTTGTTTGTATATATTGTAAATACTAAGCTAAATGCCCTGAAGGCCGGAACATGTGACATGTACATGAACAGTTATGTTTATTAATGAAATATATAGCTGGTTGCATATGAGGAGGTACACTAAAAGAGTATGGGGAACCAAGTTATTCACCAATGAGAGTAAGGGGGCTGTGAGGTAGTTCCATGTGGGGTGAGTCATATGACCTTGACTCAATTTAAAATCTTAAGAAATTACCTTTTGGGAACTTAACCTTTAAACTATGTTTTATATTCCTTAATCCTTGTTTAATATTCCACGTAGATACTTAGGAGAGGAATTAAATATATATATACATATATATATATTGAGTGGTGGTCTCTGGTGTGAGAGCCCACGTGGATAGTAATTATCATGCAAAACAAAAGTAAGTTTTTGTTGGGAGGAAGTTCGTTCCATCACTTAGTATTACCATATGAATTTGGAGAAGGAGGCTATGAGAAAATGGGCATGGTGCGAGTTACAGAGAAGATCAGGAAACCAGTATTTTGCAAAACACACCATTATGCTCACTGTTGATAAAGGTTGGGTGACCTTGCCTAGGAAGCAGTGATCAGAAAAACAGTGGATGGTGTTGGATCCTCAGCATAATTCAAGCATTGATGTCATGTGAGCCTATGGATGGGTTGATCCAAGGTTGTGCTTAATGAATTGATGCTGAGAGAAGGAAGGAAATGTTAAAACTGAACTGGTTGTAGCTATGTTCATGTTTAATCCTTGAAAATATGTTGTTAGCGTGGTAATGGGTGAGTGCCCTGTTTAATTCAGTTGAATCTTTGAGTGCCTCTGGTGAATTTCTTGGTTCCAGCTCGGGGTGGTGGCTGGGTTAAGAGAATTGGAGCTCAGTGTACCTATGGTTGGGAGGAGCGTGCTCCTTATGTAACCAATTGCACCATTCCGGATAATTACAAGTAAGTATTCCACTGAAGAACTCTATTACGGCCTTTATGTTCCGGGAAACTCATGGAAAATTGAATTAATGTTTGAATTCAACTGTTTTCCGGACTAAATTCTGTTATGAAATCTTAATTGACCATGTAGGTCATGTGTTTGTAAAAATGACTGTAATTACAATAAAGTTGGAAATAAAATTATGTGTAATTACCTTCTCAGGAAAAAGAATACCATTCTATAGCAGCAATTATGAATCTAGAATCCAACAATTAAGCGGTATGGTTATAGAATACCAAGTAACCAACGTATGTTAGATTATCAATTGCAGTAATGGTATGATGTCTGTAGGCATCTAGCCCCTTTGATTTTAGTTATGACAGTTTGATAGAATTGAAAGAAAATGCCTAGAAACTACAATCTAAAAGAAAATTTCTGAATCTAAATATTAAAGATGAATGTGTCCAATTATTTTTGGGGAAAACCAACTGTAATTCAAACATGCAATGTGTTTGAAGGCAGGCTACTATCACTAGCCAGATTATTAGAAAATGATTTGGGCATCAGAACGTAATCCTCTAAAGCACCTCTGTATCTGGAAACAAATGGATTACTGTTATGTATGGTGAAGTAAATTAATTTTAAGTTGGCTCTCACATTCAGTATCCATCCAAAGTCCTGGGTGAAAGGGAGTGTAGTCTTATAATGTTGCACTTCCTTTCCTCTGCAATTCATGAGAGAAGGGGTGCTCTCTTAACCTTTTCATTTTTGGTTTGGAAATTTACTATTTATTTATAAATAATACTAATGTATGGAGAGAAGGGCACCACTTCAATTCTTTTTGCAATTGACAGAAAGCTGTCACTGCAAAATGAATTATTTATTAACCTTGCTAACGGGAGCTGAGAGATTGAGTGTCTATCCTTCCTTGAATGACTGTTGCCTGGAGGGTGTTGTTTTTCTGTTGATTTGTATTTATTTATTAATAAGAGAACATTGGGAAGGGCGTTGTTTTACCCTTGAATTAAAACTCTTGTTTAAGGCGTTGGAGGGCAATTAAACCATGAAAGCATTGTCTTTGCTTAGTAGGAGTCAACTTGTGTTCAATTATTTTGAGCAGTGGCTTTTATGGCTGTTGGTAAATGAAGGGTGAGGGCGACTACTTCTGAAGGGTTCAGCCATAGCTATTGTTATTTAGTGTTTGAGATATATGAATATAATACCCTTAAGTTCTGAGAATGTGAGTAAAGCTTCTCATACTTGGATTCTGGAAATGATTTAATAATAAATATCTTTATGAAATTCATATTATGCATAAATCTTAAACAACATCGAAATTGCTGGAAGCGTGGTATTCTGGGCCTTAGTAATTAGAGGATTCTTGTGTATTCAATTCTCAAGTTTCGAGCAAACTCGGTGTTGGCTAGAAATAATAACACCTAGTTTTACTCATGTAGATTAAGTTTTGGACATGACTGGAGTGTTCATTTCTGCTCAGCACCCTAAACCAAATCGAAATTCCTATAGTGTTGCTTAGATACGAAAAGTATAAGTTGATCTCTTGTAACCATTGCTTCCAAACTAATAGTAAGTGCAGAGTGGACTTTGCTCTGTTTTATGCACTTCTTGTAAACGAATGTTATTCATGATCAATATGTACTCCTATATAAAAGTGTATGCTGCAGAAAATTATACTCAATATAGATCATGTTGCAGAATAGAAGTTTTGCAGCAAATCTGTAATCATGCTTAAAAGAAACGTAATAGAAGACCATCGCTCGAATCCTCCATCTAATGGTTTCATGACCAATGTGATGAAGGGTTATGTACCTTTACGGATTTGTTGTTTCGCTTAAACTTGTATCCTATCCACCTAAGAACCATTTGAATATCTTGTGAAGAGACAATTTCCTCCCTTGCATGCATTGTGACTACGGGAATGCTGAAATTACTTAGCTCGATCAATAACAAAATAAAATAGTATTTCATGACATAGTTTGAAATTGAAAATACTTGATCTCAAGAGTTGATTAATATTTATTATTTAGGTTTAAGCCCAAGACCATTGGTTACAGTAATCCTTATAGTATTAATCTATTTTCTAATATGAACGTTAATTCAAGTTTGTAGTGCACATAAAACCTTAGCATCAATGGTATTGGGTGCAAATTCATGTGTTAACCAGGTTCAAGAGTAAGATGGATCCTTCTGCAATGGAAAATCTTTATGACCAGGTCATTTGAATGTTTGGATGGGTTACTGCAGAATTCCCTGAGATTCTATAGCACCCATGTTTTCCTTTTGGGAGTAGTGCTACAGAATTCTCTGAAATTCGGTAGCGCCCATGTTTCCTTTGCGAAGTGAATCGCTACTGAATTCCCTGACTTTCGGTAACGCTTCTGATTTCTACTTTGAAGGGACTGCTACCAATTAGGTATTATGAAAATTAAATGCAATATGCAGACTTATATGAGTATATGAAATTCTATTTGCATTCCGTTGCTTATTTAAAAGAAAAATTCAGGCATATTTTTGGGTATTTAGTGACGAGGGTCGTCACAAAGTGGTATCAGAGCTGAGACTTCGACACTTAGCCTATGGGTAAATATATTGATGATCATTAAAGAGTAACTGAGGTAAAAATTAACCAATGCATTGAAGGGTTATGTACCTTTATGGATTTGTTGTTTCTCTTAGACTTGTATCCTGTCCACCTAAGAACCATTTAAATATATTGTGAAGAGATAATTTCCTCCTTTGCATGCATTGTGACTACGGGAATGCTGAAATTACTTAGCTCGATCAATAACAAAATAAAATAGTATTTCATGACATAGTTTGAAATTGAAAATACTTGATCTCGAGAGTTGATTAATATTTAGGTTTAAGCCCAAGACCATTGGTTACAGTAATCCTTACAGTATTAATCTCTTTTCTAATATGAACATTAATTCAAGTTCGTAGTGCACATAAAACCTTAGCATCAACAGTATCGGGTGCAGATTCATGTGTTAACCAGGTTCAAGAGTAAGATGGATCCTTGTGAAATGGAAAATCTTTATGACCAGGTCGATTGAATGTTTGGATGGGTCAATGCAGAATTCCCTGAGATTGTGTAGAGCCCCTTTTTTCCTTTTGGGAGTAGCACTACAGAATTCTCTGAAATTTGGTAGCGCCCCCGTTTCCTTTGTGAAGTGAATTGATACTGAATTCCCTGACTTTCGGTAGCACTTCTGATTTCTACTTTGAAGGGGCTGCTACCAATTAGATATTGTGAAAATTAAATGCAATATGCAGACTTATATGAGTATATGCAATTCTATTTACATTATGTTGCTTATTTTAAAAAAAAAATAAGGGGTATTTTTGGGTGTTTAGTGACGAGGGTCATCACAGTCTGATTGTTGACAGATAGGGGGGATTATCTCATTACGCAACACCCATTTGTGAGACACTTCCCTACTGTTTTCCTAAATAGTGAAGATCACGGAGATCCCCTTTTTCCTACATCTTGAGTCATCTAAGTCACCTTTTGACCTATAATATCACTTGTCCCCTTGGTTATTCCATCTTGTCCATCCCTTAGAAGAAACTAGTCCTTGCGAGTACTTAGATGTTATCATGGATTTGGTTAGTAGGTAAATCTTGCTTCTCGTAAACCTATTTGAAGATACTTGTGGTGTAGGTATATTATCATGTATACATGACTAGCTATATGATGACTCAATGTAATGGTTAATTGCATCTTCTATGTATTGGTCCAAGTGGACATCCTTTGTTGCTAGTCCACCAGGGACATTTATGATATCAGTACATTTTGTTCAGTGCCACAGAATTCATCAGGTCTTCTTCAGAGTTCAAGGTTTGCAGTGCCATTGTTAGGGGGTCAAAAGGTGGCTAATTCATATCTCAAGTTCTACAAGGTATCTGAAGGATCTAAAAGCATATTTGGATACCCATTTGGCCACTTAACTAGGTATATGAAGTCAAATTGGTCATGACTGCCTCAGATCAATTAGTTCCAAAAAAGGTGGTGAGCCTTTCCCGAGAGACTACAATGTTGATTTTCATGGATGTGCATGGGGATGATTTAATCAATATTTTCAAGATCTAAGGGCAGATCTGGACACCCAATTGGCCCTTCTACAACCTACAATCCTAGAATGTCAAAGCATTCCTCCAAATTGGCCAAATTCCACTGGGGCTTATTTTCAGTGTCAACGTGCAACCTAAAAACTTCATGAACGTGCATGGGAATGATTTAGCCATTATCTTGACAACAACTTGGTGAATTTGGGCACCCAATTTAGCCATGATTTAACCGTTATCCTTGCAAGGCATTGTCAATCTAGGCCCTTTTACAGGCACAGGAGGGTTTGCAGGCTTATTTCAGGCTAACGATGGATTAATTAGTCGCACACCTAAGGCTTTTTAATTAAAAAATCCTAAGTTGGTGTCTAATTATTCATGGAGATGTCAAAAAGTGCAATTATGTTCTAATTTTCAGTTGAGGATGCACTTTTGGATTATTTGGGGAAATTTAGCCTAATTTCCCTAAGTCAACTTGGAAAAATTGCTAGTGGCACACATATGGAGGCGATTTGGTATGATGTGGCGCTTTGGCACACATGTGTAGGCACTTTCGGATCCTATGCCATTTGATGTTTCGTTGAGCTATTTAACATGTCTATTTAGGTCTATGTGACATCATGACATTGGAAGATGTTTCATTTGGTCTATACCTTTGTTCCAATACATAGAACAAATCAGGGTTTTCCCTAAAGTTTGGTGTAAACTAAGAATACAAACTAAGGAGATGTTCTCCTAGTGCTTAAAAGAATGCAAACTTCACAAGCCATTTTTCGCACCACAATGGAGTACTACCAACCATATTTTAAAAATCAGTCAACTCTGACTTGGCCAAGTTGACCAGTTTAGTGTCTCCAACTCATGCTCAGCCTTCAAACTGGCTCAAGGACCGTTTCTGTACCATACCGGCCGGTTTAGTACAGAACTAATCCAAACTGACCATAATGAATGTCCATAATGACTCAGTCACCTATGAACCCTATAGTATGCATGACCTGAGGGGATCTCCTTTGCAATAAAACTTTTCTTGACACACAAGCCAACTTGGAATGATAATATAAAATTCTTAAAGTAAAAGTCTCCATTTCTTTATAAAGAAAATAGAGACTGGAAATATAAAGAAAATGGAATCCTTAAAGGAAGATATAAAGAAATGGAGACTTTTACTTTAAGAATTTTATATTATCATTTATTATTTCAGGAAGTTTGAGAGGGGTTCCAACCTCATTAGACCTCATATGATGAAAATAGAATTCCACATCCCATCCAAAATTCAACAGACTTCACAGTCTTCAAAATTCCAACAAACTGAACTGCACCGAACCAAAGACAAGTCCACTAAACCATCAAAAGATGCCAACTGTCACCCTCCACTTCTGCCACATGCCACCTGCAAAATATAGACATTGCCAAAAATAGTAGCTCTAACTCCTAAAAATAGGAGTCCCAAAATATTAAAATAACTGTTCCAGTTATTGAACAGAAGACCTAATACAAATCCCATTATGTTGGATGATAATGATCCAACCTCAGAGTACATAGAGGAGATTCACCCAGCTGATTTTGATCCCAACATTAATGACTTGGAGTGGATTGGTTTGGATTCAGATCCACTAGTAGGAGTAGCACCAGGCATGGCAAGTGCTAGTTGTGCTTCTACTAGTACTACCACTGCAGTTGCAGATATCCCCAAGGAGCCCAATAAGTCTGAGCCAAAGGATAGTCTTGTAGCCCATGATGAGGATCCCATTTCCAGCAGTGGTGATGAAGTTGATGATTGATCATGTTGATCAGTGACATGTAGTAGGCTGGTAGCTTGTTGCATGTTGTTCTCTGGACTCTAGAGGCCATTTAGAGCCTTGCTGATTATGTATTTTGTTCAGATATGTATTGCACTCAATGCCATTTTGATATATTCACCATTACATGGTTGATGGTATATACATGACCAGGCTTTGGATATTTTGTTTCTAATGGTTTAGAATCTTTAAAATATATTTTTCATTAAAATTTTAATTTTTATGTATTTTTGGTAAACCAAATCATAAACTTTAAATTGGCCCAAGTCTCAGCTGGTTCCAAGTCTGAGTCCAACTTATAAAGTATTGCTACCAACACAAGGTTAGAGAAGTTGGAAGAGGAGTTTAGCTCTGTTATTTGGGCTCGGTACAATTGGTCGGTCATGACTCATAATTAAGACTTTTGCTACCCCATTCAGATAAGCCTTCAATGAAGTCTCAGCCAACATGATGGTATATAGTGAGGAGAAACCTAAACCCTGACTTGAACCTCAATAGACCTATTTACAGATTCTACAACTCTAACTTGACCCTAGTGAACAGTTGCATTGTCTAGGGCACAAGTTAAAATCTTTATATAATTAAAAAATGTAAGGCAATGCAATTCATCTATTTTGTCATAGAAAAAAAAAAAAATCAATCGTCAGTTAGGTTATCAAGTTCAAGACATTTGATATCATTTGTAGCATTATGGTGTGGTGCAGCATAGCCCTCCAATCTTTATATTTGACTTCCAAGACAAACTTCTAAATAAAGGTGTGCCTCAGTGACTATTTCAAGCTTTCCTCTGTGAACCAGACTAAAAAAAATGAAATTATTTTCCATGTCATTGTACAATGCCTATCAAAAATTAATGTAATTTCCAGTTTAAACATATGATGCATGCCAACAATAAAACCAACATTTACTAATCATCAAAATAGTAAAGGATACTGCTGGTTGGAGCTTTTTCCTGGATGCTTGTGAATAGTCTCACTGCATTTCAACCAAACAGCTTAGTTACAATAAAAAAACTGAGAGAAAATATTGCAAAAATGAACCATATATAGCTTCCCTCAGAAAAACTAAGATTGCTTGCATAGTATTTTGGTCCAAATTTAAATTACATGCAGGTTCCCCAAGTCTGCTGATGCAGAAGAACTACAATTGTATGCATGTCTTCTAGCTCCAAATTCACATACTGTCTGTTTCAATTCTGTAACTGCTTTGAAAAATCACAAAAATCTAAAGCTATTACTGCAAATAACTGAAACATATTTGCCTGAGCTCACCAATAGAACCGCCAGCATTCATGAAACTTGTAAGGAAACTAAGTGCTCCAGTACTTTTATTCTGTTCATGCCATAACAAAATTAAAACTTGTAAGGAAACTAAATGCTCCAGTACTTTTATTCTGTTCATGCCATAAATTAAAACTTGTAAGGAAACTAAGTGCTCTAGTACTTTTATTCTGTTCATGCCATAACAAAATTATATCTAGTTACGATTAGAGAGCATGCACATATCAAAAGAGCGAGGGAGAAAATTAAGGTTATGTATACAGTATATACATGGACACAAAAAATTAAAGCACCAGGCTTATTCACAAAACAAGAAAGCATAATCTTAGATTATAAAATAAGAAACAAAGCTCAACACAATCAAATGTACAAATAAAGTTGAAAATATCACCACAAATGCACAAAATTGCTCAATGGGACTGCTGAGTACATTATGATGAAAACAATCAGGGGAGGACATAAGACATCTCCAAACTAGGTACATGCCAAGCCCACAAAAAGGTGAATAATTCTAAGAAGCAAGATGCCAAAGATTGCTTACTATCTGCATGCAAAATGATAAAAAGTTAGAGAATTGAAGAAAGAAAAAGTGATAATGTCCACAGATGAGGATGTGTAAACCTGCAAGCACCTCCATCTACCTCTATTCCCTTCATTGTTGAGTTTTATACCTAGGAAGTGTTCCCCTAATGATTTTTGCCCAAGTCAGTAAAAGGGGACAAGTTACATGACCCTTGCATTAATTGCTTGAGATAAGTAATTAATGTCACTTTAGAGTTATAAAGTGACTTTTCAATTAATTTAAGTGGGAGTTGAAAAGAAATTAATTAATGGAGAGAAAAGTGATTTTTCTCATCCATTGATGTGAGACCACTAGATTCAATGTGGGCCCTTGATCTAGTGACCGTTCAGCTACCCCAGGAGAGGAAATGAAAAGACAAGGGAAAAATGTTAAAAGGCACTTCATTCTTCATTTTTCACTCACCAAGAGAGTTGGAGAGGAGGTCAACCATCTGAGATAGAGAAGTCAAGTTCAGGAGAGAGAGCAGCAGCTGGGGCACGAATTCCAAGGCCATACTAGCAGCAAACTGTGGCACAATTTGCAGAGAGATCTGGCACATAAATTGAAGTATCTACGGGACAAGTACTGCAGCTTTAAATTGAGATTGTTAGCACACATTTTGAGGAGATAAATCTGGGCATGAATTCCCAGGAGGCTGGCACGCATTTCCAGGCTGGCCATACAGCATTAATTGAAGACCATACTGCAGCAGATCCATACTGTTTAATTCTGTAGCTGAGAGGATTGATTTCTGTAGCTGAGAAGTGTACAGATTTCTAAGGAATTTTTATGCTGTCGCTGTGGCACACAATCCCATGTGAAGACTGTAATGTGCAGAGAATTCGAGAAGGAGTTTGGCACTGTTTTCATGTCTGAAAATTGTCTTCAAGGGTGGAGATAAGTTGTCACTTGTCTTTTTACTGCAGTTGATTCTGCTGTACAATTCCATTGAAGAAATAATATATAACACTCTCTCTCACAGGTTTTCCCTTCGGAATTTTGCCTAGGCCAATTGGCTAAAATTCTGAGTCTGAAATTTATGTGTGAAAGCATTTTTAATTCTGCTCTCAGTAGTGTGGTAAATATCTTCTTGTGTTTCTAATTCTGAGTTGTTTATGAGTAAATAATTCATTTGCAGCTGTCATGTGTTGAATGAATTTAAGTATTAAACAATGTATCAGAGTAATTAGAAATCAGAGTTGAAGATTCAAGCAAAATTTTACATTCATATCGTACTTTGAAACTTTATGAATCATGTTCAGACTTCAGACCTGTTGTCACATCCATAGTAGCCGGGGCTACCATGATTGCATACCAGTTTTGAGCATATTGAGTCAGTCCTTTACATGATATGCACGAGATCAGCAGTTGATGAGTAGCATATCGTTGATCACTCTCATATTTAGTGGACCCAAAGCTTATATATTTTACAGTCTCATGTCAGGACTGAGCCTCATGACCCCAAGTCGATGACTGAGTTAGCCATTCTTCTATCATCCAAATCGGATTGATGACAGTGCCCATGATCTATTCGGCAGCAGTGTTTCAGTGTCATTAAGATGTTCAGAATCCAGATCACATATGCATGTATATGGCCCAGCAGGTATATGGTTTGTGCATGTGGATTGTTATTGTGCTCCTTTATTTATCTTGGTAGTATTGACTAGGTATATGATGGTTGTTTTCTGGCGATATTCTATGTTGTTTTTATTGGCAGTCTAGAGTAGAGGTGATTTGATTACTGTGAGTAAGAGGTTCTTGTGTATACTCGTTGGTCATGCCCTCGTTGTAGTATGGATTTGGTCATTCCCCATAAAGGTCTTTGCTGGTCATGGCATCATGTTATCACTTTCCTCATCCATCCGTTATCATCCACTATTGTCTTTATCCCGACTTACACCTTAACTAGTGATATTGAGGACTTCCCCCACTTATGCCTCTATGTTGGATAGACTCCATGTTTACCTTGTGTCTTGGCTCTGGAGTGTGTGATTTTAGTCACAGTGATTGTGCCCTTTAGTCCTCGAAACCTAGTACACCTAACTAAAACTGTCTTTAGACACTAAAGCATCAGAACTTAAGTATGTCGTATTCTAAACGGATGCTAAGTCAGCAAAAATAGTGTTGCTAAACACTACAATTAAATTAAATATCTATAATAGCTAGTCAGTGGCCAAGGGACGCGCACTCACCCTTGTATGATGTAAGGTCGTTTGCCTCTACAAGGCAACAGGGTGGTCACTCCATCGCACCTATGCACGGTAGCGGGCAATGGAGGTCATACTGAGTCATATCTGAGGCCCAAAAGGCTACTCAAGGCACCTGCCTTTGGAGGCTGGCTAGTGAAAATCTTTAAATTGAATTAAATGCTTAATCTCAAAGTGTATAAAGCTGACAACAAATCAAATTTGCAATAAAGGTTGCTTGTTTAGAGTCTACTGGAAGCAATCTCATCACTCTCCCCATTTATGAGACACCGCCATCCCCTCTGTGTTTCTCTATCCAGCATATGTGTAGGTGGTTTTCCCTTACTCCCTTATCCGAGAGGTCACAATGTTGAGGTTGTCAAGTCATTCCCCTTAGCCTAGCCATGTTTCTTCCACCTTCACCCATACTAGCAAATTAGCCAAGTCTGTAAATGACTATACACTTGGGGTTCTTGCTTATAATAGTTGATTACTTTGATCTAGACCCGTTGTTATTATTATATCTACATGTTAGTGCCAATTAAACATCATTTTATACTTTGGTCTTACTACTAATATAATTAAAGGAACATATCTCATCCATTTGTACTTGCAGCATCAACTATTTATGGTCTGGATCACTATTTTGATCATTTTTTACCTGGTCAACCCAGTTTGACCAAGTCAACCACGGGACCCGAGATGAGTTTGGTCGACAGTGTTCGAGATTGATTATTCATGGCCCCTTGGTGCCCATTAGATGGTTCCATGCTTCAGACAGTAGTTTCAGATGATGGTTTGTGTTATTTTTATTATTATCAGCAGTTACAGGCCATTATTTTATTACTCTAGGCATGGATGAGCTTACAAATGATTGCCTTGATAGTCACATGATGTATGAGTACTCATTCCTAGTGGATTTGGACATTCTAAGTTCATTGGGACACTCAGTTATCAGTTTCAGACACTTACAGTTGATGATATTGCCAGTTTATCACTTTACAGCAGTTTGCCATGTAAAAATGGCATGTACAGCACTTTCAGAGATCATTTATTTTCTCCTAGGGTGCTACAGAGGGGATATGGGGTCCAACCAGTTGTTATTACCATATTCCCCTATTCCCAGACATTTTGGTGCAATCAATTTGGTGACGGGAGCACATGGCAGAGACTTACAAGCATCTTTTATCTTCTAGAGGTAGTTTTCCGACAGTAAAATGGCTAACAAAGGAAATCGATTTGGCTCAGTGGGGTAAGGAAATGGCATTAGATTGGTCTGAGACTTCATGTTGATGATTTCTACACTATCTGGCATAGTCACCATCATCAGTGGGGTCCACACGTCCTCCTTGTCATCAGTTGGGGGTGCTTTATTGTATTATTGGGGCACATGTCCTAGTGTCTTTTGACACTTTATGTCATGTTATTTTATTATGATGTATTGTGGGTAGGCTAGTGGAGATGTTTATGCCTTCTAGCCCCCACCATGATGATATGTCATGCCCCTAATGACATCTTATGTCTTACGTCCCCCATTGGGCACCATTGAGGGAGTGCGTCCCCCTTTATTTTGAGTGATCCATGTATTATGTGTACAACTCATCTTAGTTGTTGATCTTATCATTGTATCTTTTGATCCTAGCCTTCATACTATTGGCCCTTGGGGTTTTAGGGTTTTGGATTGTGAGAGCCTATTTATATCAACTCTCACCATTTGTAAAAGTGACTTTTGGCCCTAAAATATTGGAAAAATATCATTTTGCAAATCTACTTCTCTTACTTTGATGAATGTTCTTGTACATGATTGGAATGCCTCTCTCTTGGACATCTGAGTAGCTTTAGCATGATTTCATATCTTTTCTAGTGGAGGCCGAATTGATCTTTGTTGCAGGGGTGCAATTTGCTTGGGAGAGGATTGTGAGGGTTTCTCCATCCATTCGCTTGAGAAAATCTCTTTGTCTTTCAGGGAGTAACCAATTGTGAATTTTTCCATTGAGCTGCTATCTTTTAGATGCCTTGTATGGCTTCTTTTTACTTGTGAAACAAATATAAATTCGGTTGTTTGATTTTTGCAGGTAGAGAGGGTGCACTTACTCCTTGAACCCACACACATTTGCTTGGAAGATGCTCAATCTTGCTTGAAATTGTAACCAATAGTTAGGATCATCAATGTACTTAGCGGCCACAAGCATTTAAGGTAAGATCTACAAGGTACGTATTGATTTCCATTACTTCTACTCCAATTGTTATTTAAAATTAAAAGTTTAAAACCCTAGTTTTATAGATCTGATAGATCTGGCGATAATCTGGGCTTAATAATTGAAACCCAAGTCTTATTTCCTTAGAAAACCCCAAAGACCAAGTTTGGTGAAACTATGACTCCATTAACCCTCAAATCCAACCATTGGCCATCTCTAGGGGAGGTCGCACTCCTTGGTTTTTCAGTGTTTTTCTAGATCTGTCAGTTGGGAGTTGCTAGTTTGGCTTCAAACCTCCAAATCTATCACCTAGCAACCAACCTAGTGCCTTTCCATGCTTAAATCTCATCAAGTGGGCCCACCTCACTTTGATTTGCCTAAACCCTAGGTGGATCTCATTTGGGTCTTTTAGAACGACACTAGATCTATCTAGATCTATTTGTTTAACTTCATTAGTGGTACATTTCTCTTCGGTACATTTCTCACTATGGTTCATCATTGATCATATGTTTGCCATTGGAGGCCAATCGGACACCTCCAAGTATCATTTGAGGCATTACTGGATTAATAGGCTTAATTAAATTATTTTCTTAAGGTTGGAGGAAAATTATTAGCCTATATAATTAAAAATATTTGGAGATGGCTTCATACAAATTATATCAAATTGGTTATTGGCATATGAGTAGCAGATCTTATGGTTTTTGATGTCTATGAATCCATCCGTGAAATCAGATTTACAATCTAGGCAAGGAAAAATGAAGACTTGAGCAATTGAATGATTTATTATTTTATTCCAACAGAAAATTGATAATTAAAAATTAAAAAAGGACCAAGGTCTTTGATGTATGATTTGGGATAAGTGAATGGTAAAATATGACTTGGGTTATGTTATGATGTCCCCCTAGACACATTTGGGACACTTTTCCTAGCATCACAACATCTTATCACTCGACATGTGTAGTTCATCTTCATGGTGGGTCGTATTTCTCCCTAGGAGGGAGACTTCTTCATATTGTGACTTAGATATTGAGCTATGGCATGTAATAAAATTGTGATGTGATCATCAAGGGGACAACTTGATGCCCCTAGCATCTTATTAGACATATCTTTCATGTATTATGAGATTGTACTTTGGCCATTGGAGGTAATTTGCCCCACTCTACTAGATAGTCATTTCAGCTATGTAAAAAGATTAAATGAGATTAAATCTCAACCATTGATCATGTATGGGCATCTTATAATCTCAATCCTCCGTATAAGGATGAGTTAGGGATTTTTTCTCTCTCAATCTTTAAAAGAGAGAGAGATCCTCATTTGTAAAGGACTCTTGGCTCATTTTAGTAGAGAATAATATCAAACTTTTTGTGGTGCAAAATCTTTTGTTCGTGGACGACATAGATGGATTTTCCTTTCTTGCCGAATTTTTAGCTAAGTTGCCAAGAAACTTGGGTACGAGGACCAGTGCAGGGACGAGGACGCCACTTTTTGAAACAGGGGACTTGGGTACGTTGGGGGTAATATATATATATATATAAGCCCGATGGGTTAGCTCAAGTGGTTGAGCACTATAATCGCAAGCAGAAGGTCTCGAGGTCAAATCCCCGGGTAGCTATGCAGGCCCTCACTTGATGTCCCCACTGGGTTAGGCCCCGTAATCAGGGTCGATGGTTTACCTTGGGTACCATCCTGGAAATGAGGGGAAGTACCTAAGTGTTTCCCATGATGTGTTCCACTGAAATATATATACATACATATGAAATTTAAATCATTTTCACTGTACATATATATTCATGTGGATAATTTATAGTTAGCAGCTGGTATAAACCTTCAAGCTCACGATTTGGCTGGATTCGTGGGTTGGAGAGGGAGATGGACGGGATGAAGACGGCGAGCGGGCCTTCAAGGGTCATGGGAGGGCCATCTCTGTCAAGGATCGGTCAGCCTCGATGACTTGGGATCGTGACAGGTTTTTGGACTGCTCCCCACCCACGAGGGCATGGTTTTTTTATTGTTTTGGCAGGAGGGCAGTATGGTTTGCCTAGGGTTTGGAGCATAGAAGTTTGGTGACTGTTAGGGTTTGGGTGAAACTTCTCTGCTGCCATGGAAGATCTGGAGGCCGTTGGTTTTGTTAGTGACAGGTTGGATGGCCGCGATGGATGGGGGGTGCCATGTGGTAGGGTACTAGATGACCTGGTAGATATTCCGGTGTTGGGGACTGAGATGCTTCAGCCAGCGGGGTTGGAGCCGTTAAACTTCTCTACTGACTTTTCTCCGTCCGATTTCTTCACTTCGCCGGAGCAGTTAACACTTGCGATACCGAAGGGCCCTGTGGTGGAACAGCAGTCAGTGGATCTGCTCGGAAATGCGAGCTGGAGGGAAGCCGGGGTTTTTTTCTCAAAGGCCCTAGGGTTTCCAGCTGAAACGGAGCAGGGTGGGTCTGCGGAGGTGGTGGGTTTTGACAGGGTTGCGACAGAAGGAGTGGCTCGACAGGGTCGAGTGGGCAGTGGCTCAAGTGGGTTCTCGTCGGAGGAAGAACGAAGGGTTACCCTTGGGGTTGCAGAGCAGAGGGGTTTCAGCTCTCCGGAGTGGGACGGGGGTCGGGGAAGGAGACCGTTGATGTTGCAGTTGGCTCGAAGAAGGGTGGCGGCGGCCCTGTGAAGAAGCGGAGGAAGCGCTGGATCAAGGTTAAAGTGGTTCAAAACTATGCGATGGGCGAAGACATAGCATGGGGTAATGTATTGCAGATGGCTCAATTTACCCTTGTTGGCAGGGTTATGGGGCGCAATTTCTCAAGGAAGACGGTGGCGGACTGGGTTGAGGAAGTTTGGAAGGACCTGGTGGGTCAATTACCGGTGGTGGTGGAGCTGAATAGGGGGTGGTTTGCATTCAAATTCTCCAAAGAGGAGGAGCTGCGGCAGGTTTTGACTAGGAACTGGCATCTCAATCACACTCCGGTGCTGCTGAAGCCATGGCACTCTTTGTTTGATGCCAGCCAGGAAAGGGTGGATGTAGTTCCGATTTGGGTCCGATTGCCAGCCCTTCCACTTCACTTCTGGGACCTGCATCACTTCAAACGGATCGGGGATATATTGGGGACCTTCCTGGAGGCGGATATGTCTTTTTTGGAGACTCTATGTCAAAAGGTTGCGCGCATACTAGTTAACATCAATATCAGAGAAGGGCTGGCAGAAGAATTTAAGCTTGAATGGGGACCGGAGATCATTACCCAAATTCTGGACTATGAAAATGTACCGTTTAGGTGTCGGCGCTGTCACGCTTATGGACACCCCGTATCCGATTGCAGCCTTCCATTTCGTAAACAGTTGGGGGGGCGGCGAAATCTTACACCTGGAGCTGAGGTGCGCTACACGGAAAATGGATCGGGTTCTTCTGACTTTGGCCATTCCTCTTCAGATGACCTTGGGAATGCGCCGTCCGGAGATGATCCTTGTCAAGTGTGTCCGGTGGTGGAGCAGACTACGGCAGAACAGATGGAATTGGTGACTACACATCCGATTGAAGATGAACTTCGGGGACCTGTCTTCCCTGGTATCTCCTCTCTCTCTTTACCCCATACTGTCTGCGCAACCTTTCTCTCTCGAGCAATTTGGGTTCTGGGGGGTCTTGGTCTGGTGAACACGATGGTGAGAAGGTAGAAACAGTTATGATTACTCCCTCTTTGGAACCGGTTTTGGAACCAGTTACTGCTAGTATAAGTGTTGTGGATGATACCCCTCAGGGTTTTTTTGACCCTGATCCCGGAGATGCTCTAGAGGAGGATTACCTCTCTCCCACGGAATCACAAGACCCGGGTTATTTCCTACGCTCCTGTATGAAAACCATCTCTGCGGGGCTGGGGAAAGTCACTGTTCCTGCACGTAAGGGAAGGGGGAGAAAATCAAATATTCAAAAGGCACAATCCATGGCAAGGGTTGATCTCCTGGAAGGGAAACAAACTTCAATTGTTAAGGCACTTAGAGCGGGGAATGCCTTGAAGAAAGGGCGTTCATGAAGATTATGTCTTTCAATTGTCGGGGTCTGGCTGGGCCCAACAAGAAATCAACCTTCAGAAGGGTGCTTACTCTTGAACACCCGGATGTGATCCTGCTACAAGAGACCTTAGGTGTAGGAGATGTTATTAAGAATCGCTTGGAGAGCTGGCTGCCTGGATGGACCTTTATCACTTTGGATGTTAAGGGACGTTCTGGGGGGCTGGCTGTGGGATGGAGGCAATGTAATTTTAAGCTTGTGAATTCGTGGGGAATGGATTATGTTCTTTGTGTTGATGTTTTGTCGGTTGAACTGGGGATCATTATTAAGGTGATCAATATTTATGGGCCTTATCTGCATCGTATTGAGTTCTGGGACTCTCTGTTTGGAAACCCCCTCTTGAGTAGTGACACACTGATCATCGGGGGGGATCTAAACTTTTCACTGGGTCTGAATGAGGTATGGGGACCACATGCACAAGTGGATTCTTTGGCTGGATACTTTGTTCAGAAGCTAATGTTGAAGGGCTTGCTGGATATAGAGCCTCTCAAGCTGAAACCGACTTGGCGAAATAAACG